>OY294054.1:18234439-18603821 GCA_958510825.1 Brachypterus glaber | reverse complement strand
TTACTCAACGAAACATCTTAATTTTATCGCCAACTTCACGTGGAATAATTTCAAAATACCATATTCAGTTAGTAGGTATATTATTTTATTATTTTTAATTAAGCAGGTAGTACCTACTATTCTTGGTACTAACAGATATCTACCACGTTATCAGGCATATTATTTTTCCACGTGAATAAGCTTCACACACAAAATCAACCACGCAATTCTTTGTGTTTTTTTTTGTTTATTATGGGCATCTAATAAAAATACATGTATGGAAATATATTATATCTATGAGTAAAATATTTGTGAGTATTTATATTATCAAAGCTTTGACCCTAAAATATTTTTCTGATATAAATACAAAGCGATTAAATAAAATATGTACTCGTAAAATTATTAAAATAATTATTTTGCAATCAAGCACTATAATGTCTCATACTGCATTTATTTAGTCCTTTCAGCATGCGCATGTCGCATGCGCACGCACTTGCAACATAGCCCAATCACTAGATTTTTTCATGAAAAAAATTTACAAGTTACAACCTTTGACGCTGTTAAGTGTTCCCCGCGGAGTAGATGAAGAAATCACTTTCTTGCCCATAAATTTGATATGGGAACTGTCCGCCATCTTGGATTAAAGAGGTGAGTGCGGTTATCTCGCTAAATATGCATCTTACGATAAAAATGCATATTACCAATTTTGTTAAGAATCAAATTTCCAACAATTTTTGTTTGGGTCGTTTTTTTTATTATTAGCTCTTGAAATTCTATAAGTTTGCCCATAACCACTTTTATCCTACGACGAATAATTTGGCTGAAAAATCGAAAAAAAAAAACAATTGCACCCCAAACATAGCTATTTTTGACATAACTTGATTGTTATTAATATAATAAAAAAATTATCCTAAAAATTTTTTTTGGAAATTTCCTTCTTAACATAATTGGTAATATGCATTTTTATCGTGATGAATATTTAGCGAGATAACTGCACTCACCCCTTTAATCCAATATGGCGGACAGTTCCTCTATCAAATTTATGGGCAAGAATGTGATTTCTTCATCTACTTCGCGGGGGACACTTAATTGCGTCAAAAGTTCTGACTTGTAATCTTTTTTCTTTCTTAAGTCATTGGGCTAAATACGCTTTGTTATGAAAGGCTCTTGATATAACATTTTTATTAAAAAAAAAACTGCGCATTGATCCAGTGCTTTAGGTACCTATCAATTAATTGTATGGATAATGTTTTTGCTTTTTTGAAAATAATTAAATAAATCAAAAAAAGCTCGACACATTACCATTTTACGATTTATTGGTTTTTACATTTTTAAAGTGCATTGTGCCCAAAAATCGGTATTTATTGTCATTTTCATGTAATGGTAATATTTAATTTCGAGACTGTTCTTCCAGCTAACAGTCCCATTGAATACCTTTACAAAAAATATTAGTTTTAATCATACTGACTTACATTCTAGTTCTGTTTTATTTTTTTATACGTCATAAAAAATACAAATTGCAAATTATCAATTTTTTTTTAACTCTATCTATATTGACTAGTATTTATTGTCATTTTGGAACTGGAATCTCATTTAGTTCACTAATGTTTTCTTTCTCACAAATCATAAAAGATAATAAAAACCGCAAACACTTAGAAATAATATCTCAATTACATATTTTGTTGGTGCTATTTTTTTACCGCGCAAACACTAGTTGTGGGGAAACAAACGGCGTATTTATGATTTGCACGGTAAAAGACGATCACCATTTTTTCATGTAATTTGACATAATTTTAATGGCTCAGTAGGTGTTAAAGTGTGTCTAAAGGAATAATGGTAGTTTATCATTTACTTTTATAACAACTCGTTCTAAGTATTACTTATTACTTATATGCGCTGATTGTTAACCATTCTATTCACCGTAATTCAGACAGACACACTGTATCCTGCTGTTAAATTGTGCATGTTGTAAGTAGAGGATAGTACAATTTGTTAGATACACCTTCAAGTGATCCTTGAAAAATAGATTTTTAGGGATGCCATCTAAATTTGTTTCAAAGTATTTAAAAATGATGTGTACCAAATTTTATGCGGTTGGCTTAACGTTTAAAAGCTAAACGGTAGTTCTATCAAAAAAAAAAAAGTTTAAAACATAAGTAGATATTTTTCAATAAAAAAAATCAAAAAATTATATATTTTTTTTATTTAAAAAAAGTAGTTTTTTAAAATATTCTTTACTTTTTGAATTTATTCGACATAACTTACTGTTTGGCTTTTACAAGTTGAGCTATCGACCTAAAATTTGGTACATCTATACGAAAAAATACTTAATTGAGATATAATTTTATATTTTTCACATTACTTTTCACACAATTTTTACTATTTAGGACTAGTATAATAAATATAGGGTATTATATTTTCTAAAACATAAATAATTCTAAGAGTCAGAATTCTAAATTTTGGTTTAATTGTATTTAGGTTTGTAAAATTTCACCTTAATATAAATAAATATTTGAATATGATGGTTAAATATTTGTTTGAAAAATATTAATACCAGAATCATATATTAGATTCAAGTCTTCTTTAGTTTAGTGAGATTTTTTTATTTAATAAATAAAGTAAATTCTCTTATTGTCGAGTAATCACATACATTGTATTCATTTTTTCAGTACAGTGGCGAACTGGCCATAAGGCAAGGTCGCCAAAAGCCGACCGGACCCCATTGCTAAACGGGCATATGTTCTGTTTTGGACATTCTAGAACGTCGATCTTTCTATTACTCGTGGGTTTTGGGCTTTTTTTAAATTTTGCCTCAAAAAGCCAGTCCGTGCCTGCTTCAGTATCTATTTTATACAGGGTGATTCAGAAATAAGTTACAAAATTTTAAAGGGCAATTCTAGGTCCAAAAATATGAAAAAAAATCCTATAAAGGTTGGTCCGGAAATTAGCCCAAATACCTTTATAGGAACTTTTTTTCATATTTTTGGACCTAGAATTTTGCAACTTATTTCTGAATCACCCTGTATACAGAGTGTCAAAAACTAACGATCTTTATACTGTAATTATAACTATTATATGGTAAGAATTGACTAACTGACTAGCTTGTTTTATGCTAACTAAGTTCTAGAAAAAACAACCTATATTATAAAACTATAGATATATACTTAATTAAAGAGAGTTACTTTTTGTCACCCTGTTTAGATTTAACTAAATGTATCTATTAATTTAAGTAACAAAGAATTTTTAAAACATTAAAGGGCGTTTGTGTAAATAAAAAAAACACTAGTGCAATTTTTTTTCATGCTGTAACATCGCCCAAATCATTTCTTAACATTACATATATTTTTCTTATCTAGGAAGACTTTTGTTATTCTGATTCCTTACTTTTTCGAAAACCTTATGTGACATTGTGGAACTATTTAGTAAAAAAGAATACTGCAACATTTTTTGTACAAATACGTTTCATACAGTATCAAAATATTTTTAAAATAAATCGATATAACTATTGCATTTTATTAGGCTATTTAGGTATGTATAACAAAAAGACAGCGGATGGAAAGAAAGCAGCAAATGTCTTCAGCCGCACGTTAGTCAGTTTCTTCACTACTGCAGTACAAAAACATGTTTAATAACGCACATTTCCACTGCAATCTCAGACGAAAGAAGAGTAGACTAGCAGTGAGAGAGAGAGAGAACTATTGTTTCATCATAAATAATAACTTGTCTCTGTTCCACTTACAAAAATAATATATTCTCTTCCCATTCTAAACAATAATACTTATGTTCTACGTCACTCCCACTCATGAAAATTATATGGCATACTAGCTATCTTCGATGTAAACAAACTCTGCATATTAGTATAGATATTACTCGTCTATCTATCTTTCTAATGTCTGAGACTGCAATAAAATGATGTATGACGCCGAAATTACGCATAAGCTACCTATTGTCCGCCTCTTAATATTGAAACTACTGCTAACAAAACATTACTTTCCCCTTAATGTATTAATGTAAGAAAAAATATACAAAAAATTTACTTTTTTGATAAAAGACTTGTTTAAAACTTTGAACCCCTTATGCCACCCCACCAATCAATCACAGACGAAATTGATTTCTTTGTTCTAAGTACAACATAAAAAATGCACATTTCTAGTTTTATTAAGATAGAGGAAAGTTTATAAAATATATTTTACTTTAAAAAATAAGTAAATAACTTTTATGTCAATTTATTTAATTTGTCCAATTTTAAGGAAACGTATTTGACTGTCATAAAAAAACTTTTATGTTTTTAATTTCTATTTGTATTATCCCTTTAATATTACAACAAAATATTATTGTCCTATAAAATGTTTATGTTTTTGATATTAATTTTGATATGATTTGTTTTTTGATATGGTTTATACAATTTCAGCTAGTTTAGATCCATAATGTATAGATAATAACGATAATGGATCATGCATTATGGTAAAGTAGAGGGCTTTATCAGTTACAATATATCAAAGGAATATTATTTTACCGGAAAAACATTTATTCCAAAGATTTTTAAGTAGCTTCCATATATCAAAATTTTTTATATAGGCAAAACCTATTGAGACTCACAATATACTACAATATATACAGGCTAAGCCTGCAATATAATGTAACCAAGATATATTTTATCAGACTATTTCCAAAATAAATTAACCCTTTACCGCCTACGGGGTTATATATGACCCATGCCGATTTTTTTGACGACTCCATTTATTGTTTACTTCACAAAAGTCCATTTCTGCCCATCTGAACAGGGAGTTTACTTCATAATCGTACGTTTTATGAAGTACGCGTATGCGTAATATTTTGTTGTTTTCTGCCATACTTATTGTTTAAATACAGACATATTTAAATACATTTAAATACAAAAAAATAGTGGGCTAAGTGACTTGTAGTGGTAAACATTCTTAAAGGTATATAAATTCATATAGTATGCGTTTAAAGTATATGTGGGACAACGTACATAATATGCATGCATATATATTCTTTAACGCATATTATATTTTTCACAAAAAACAAAAAAAAAAGACAGTAAAGGGTTAACTAATTAATTTTTGAATATTTTATTTAGTTTTAATAACGATTCTTCGCTATTGAAACGAGTCATGGATATCAGCTATTAATTTGGTCGACTTTTCCTATGCAACTAGGTACGAAAATCAGTTTTAAGATTACCTCGGCCCCTTAAAACACTTAAGGGGCCGTAGCTCCAGCAGCTCCAGCGATATGCGAACATTTGTGTATAAAATGTAGACATTTTTATTGGTGCATTTTTTAGTTCCTATTTTTCATGCTCAGAACGTAAAATAATCTGTTTAACTGCAATATTCTCGAAAATGGCCCTAATAAAGAATCGGTTTTAATTAAGAAAATGTAAAAAATTACAGACAAAGAAGTTTCGGGCATAAAGTGACGACACCTCCCCATTTTGCACTCCCTTTTTTAAAATCGCCAAATAAAAATTACATAGCACATGATAGGGCTTTCTTAGAGTTCATTTCCGGCGGACCAACCGTTATAGGAACTTTATTTTATACTGTTGGATATAGAATCACCCTCCTTTTTTTAAACATATTTTTGCATCACCCTGTATACCAGTGATATTATATCGTTAATTGAAGATGACTTGGAAATAATGGAAGGTAATCACAGCATTTTTGTCATTTAAATAACCGTCCGAATTTTGGCGATTTGTCAAAATTTACAATTCAATAATTGGTTTATGTAATATTTTGGAAATAATCTAATATAAATTATGTAATTCCTCTTTGGTCCTACTTTTTGGTAAATAATGTTTTCTAAATATTTAAAATAATTTCTCTAATTTTTTTACCTTTTTTGATATGCGCCAGATTTTTAAGATATTTGTAAGCTACAGAATGTAGCTCTTCTCGTAATTTTGTGATATGTATATCGACGAGACTCTTTCGGTAAAATATTACAGGGTGATCCATTTATTATGAGAATCCTTAATATTTTAATAAGTGCTGTATCTTAAAACAAGTTTTAAATAAAAGTTATAAGAGCCTAATGGGTGCACAAAATGGTTTATATGTTTACGGGGCACAATGAAGGCAGGGGACGGGGGAGAACATTTTTTAAATGGATGGGAGAGTCGTGAGATACATTATTTTAAAGCTCGCAAAATTCTTTATTTTAACAATACATTTTTTATTTTTTCAAATTTTTTTTATTTTTTTTTAATTTCCGTCAAAAATTCTTAAAAAATTTTAAACCATTTTTGTTAAATGATTAATTATAGGTTGAAACAAATTTTAAATGATGAAAAAAAAATTTAAAAGGAAATATAATAAAATCGCATTTTTTAACAAAAAATTTAAAAATTCAGCACCTTTATTTTATTTAATTAAAAATTATTTAGTCCTATAGCTTTAAAATAATATATTACACAATCCCCCTTTCAATTTGAAACGATGTATCCCTTTGACGCCTCCCCCCTCGGCTCCATTTTGCCCCCTAAAAATATAATTTTTGTTTCTTTGTATTTTTTGATAAATCTTTAGTTTGTGTCTAAAATACAACTCATGTTTGAAAGTGCCCTAAAAGACGAAGATCATATCAGTTCGGGTGCGATTCGCATAACTTCGTCTGAGGGGAATTCCTTATACGAGAGCAGCGTACTACGTTTTAGGTATAAGTTACTGCGTTGTATTTCAGCCCTAGACTATAGCAGTTATTAAAATATTAGGGATTGTCATGATAAATGGTACACGCTGTACACATTTCGAAAATCGGGACCTTTAATGGTCAAATGTACAATGTACATTTATGTATGTACATTGTACATACTAATAATTTATATACGTTAATCAAGGATGCTGCTACTGTTTTCAGCTGTAGATATATTAAAGCCGTGATTAGACAATTTTAACATTTTGTTATATTTTTAAAAGGATAATATTATAGATATGTAAAGGATCTAGCCAAATATATTCATATGTATCATTTTCGAATTATAGGAATAACAACATTAGTTTAAAAATTACAACTTTTTTGCGCAAACTAATTTTCCATTTGTTTTAGATAATTTTTCATGCTGAATCCAAATCTAACAAATAATGCAATTATCTCAAGAACGGACCAACTAAATTTTTTCGGATTCAGCGCAAAGAAATTGTTTAAAAATTGTCTAAGAAGTATAGAAAACCTCGTGTGTGCAAAACCCTTGTTAACTATTGTTTATTACGTTCTATTTATTATGGTAAAAGTAGAGAAGGATGTTATAAATTAGTGATGTCACAGATATGTCACAGTAAAGGCCGGCCAGTAAATTGAGGAACTAGTAAGAAAAGGACAAAATAGAAAAGAATCGAGGTACATCTGTCCCTCACAAGAAAAACCTTGGCGAGAATGAGGGCCATGCATGCCTATCACTAGTAATTTTATTATGAAAAAATGGATTAAATCATTTAATCATATGATAAAAATATTCATCGATTAACATTATCTTGGAGTCATAACTCATTTTTGACAAAAAAGTAAGTCACCACTTCTGTGCTTAGCACGACAGAATAGTAAAAAGCATGATATTTACAATTATGGCGAAGGCGCTATCATTGATATAAATATATTTTTTTAATTTTGATATTTATCGAGTTCAAACATCATATTTTTTATAAACTGGAGATTCTGGCGGGTTCTATTTTTGTTAGAACCAATTTTAGGGAAACTACTTCATAATTAATAGGTAAATAACAAGGTTCTAACTTTTTTGCCCGCGGAAGACATGCGTGCCCCTCAAAATCAAACGTTAAAAAAACTACAAAAAAGTGGGATCATTAAAAAAATATATAGCATTGTGTTTTTTGTAAATAGATTTTAAGATATATTCAATAAAACAAAATTAAGGTCCCAAGGATCGAGAGAAAATTTAACACACCGGGACTCAACGTAGAGAGATATTACTTTCAGGTCAATATAATGTCCAGCAGTCAAGGTGACTTTATAACTTATGGTTAATTACCGGCATTTGTCGGATATCTTACAGAGAAGTATACCGGTAACCCGGGTTTCTTACGCTTGAATATCCGTGACATCACAATTACAAATGCAATAAGGTTAATCATGCGATTTGTTATGCAGGGTGTCCTACAATTTTGTACACAGCATTTGTTTCCGTTATTATAAAAAAAAAATCATAAAAACCATAAAAGAGACCAAAATTACTTTTTTGCACGACCAAGACTAAAACTTAATTTTACGCTTTCAATTTCGGGACTAAACTTGCCGTTTTTGTCCCAAGGGAATAAAAATCACGGCAACCTTGATAATATTAAAATATTATACTTACTATATGCTCTACTGGTACAAAAATTAGGTTTGGTGAAGTTTTGAAATAAATTAGCGATTCAAACAAATTTATTTGATTTTAACAAAGAAACCCTTAAAAAATAACATTGTTTATATTACTTAAAATTTATCGTCTTCATCCATTTTTTTGAACTGACGTTTGTGTCAACCGTATTAAAAAACAATTGAAATCGCGATAGCCGTGAAACTGACCCTTCGCAATTCAAAGGCATCTTGATTAAATTACAAAAATAAAACACCCGATTTTAGACGCATGGTTTTTAATTTTAATTTTATCTACCTACCTAAATTAGGTTTGGTCGTTTAAAAAATAGTGTATATACCTCAGGACTAAACGTGGCTGTTTTAGTCCCTTGCATTTCAGTTCAAACACTCATGCATCGGGACTAAAACAGCCAGTTTAGTCCCTTGGTATATAAATAACTATTATTTACCCTATCAAAACCTACCCCCCTTAGGAACACCCCAACTGTATTTGTTTCAATGGTATTCAGAAGTTCTTTTGGTCTGATTTATGCTTGTTTTTTATTTTATTAATTGTAGGACACCCTGTATTAGTCCAGTCAAATAACGAAAAATTTCTATGTTAAATTTCATTAAATGTACACGGGCTGATATTTTAAAGGGTAGTAGTGGATGGTTACAGAACACTCCTGTTAGTTTTTCACCGGGTGATTTGCGTAAGGGGTGCCGCTTGAATTTTAGGGGTTAGTGCGGTTATCTCGCTAAATATGCATCTTACGATAAAAATGATGATAACCAATTTTGTTAAGGAGCAACTCACCCCTAAAATTCAAGATAGCGGACATCCCTTAAGTAAATCACCCGGTAAAAAACTAACAGGAGTGTTCTGTAACCATCCACTACTACCCTTTAAAATATCAGCCCGTGTACATTTATTGCTTTTACATATATTACTTGACTGGCCTATGTATAAAACAGCAAACATTGTACATCAATTAACGCTTTTATATGCATTTCCGCTAATCCTATAATCTGATAAACTGACAATCAAAAATTAATAATGAAGCTTGTAGTTAATGTATTAATGTTTAACAGTCCGATAAAGATTTTCTATCCTTTTTTTGAGAAATTAACAGGTATTCTGTTAATTACCACCGATTTTTTTAAGTGCATTATTTTATTTTATTTTGCTTATTAACTAATTTTGTCACAAAATTTTTGTGTTTTGTTACAAAAATTTCGTATTTCTATTCTATACTTAAATTATATCTATACAGAAAGTAGATTCTTCCCACATAGTATTTGGTTTACAGTGTATTTACCTTATATTTTTCATTATACTAACGTAAATATCAAGTCTTGCAATATTTATATAAATGTCGAGGGCTTGTATTTATATATTTATGTTTTATTCTTTATATATTCTTTTTATTCTTTAAAAGAAATAAATTGAAAAAAAATGTATTTCAAAAATTATTAAGCATATATCCTACAGCCTTTAGGAACTAAGAACTATTAAAAGCCGATCAAAAATAAACAACCGGCTTTTGGCATGGATGCGCAGGGGCCGCCCATTAATTACGTGATGCTTTTTTTAATGATTTTAGACCATGTGTTCCTCATAGTGATACTGCGTGATATTTTGGTCTACCCCCTTTATTACTTTTTCATCCGATAAACCGTTTCGGATAAAACAAACTAAAATGTTCTCCATTTTTACAAGATGGCTGACTTTTCTGGGTGGACGAAATCGTCATATCACTTTCTGAGCAACCCTGCCAAGATCTAATCTAATCTAATCTAATTTTGCCCACCATTTCCTCGTTTATTAAAACATTAACCACATTGATATTTTTATTCCGAAGCCATTATATTCTTTTAATTTGATTTTAAAAAGTAAAAGGCAAATAAATAATTTTTTGCACGACCGGGATATTTTACTCCCGTTTGCGGGACTAAACCTACCCTTTTGCTCCCGCGTCTGTATCATGTTATCCACGCTAGCTGTATACATTTAAAACACTACGGCCATATTGGAAAAAACAATTGAAAACGCAAACCTGCCGTTTCGCGATATATCTTGATTTAGTTTTAAAAGAAATTGCAAAAATGGATTAGTTGGTTTTGAATTGTTTTAATTTAAATGTTAAATATAAATGAAGTTTCGGTCGTGCAAAAGTAAAAAATAGTGTACATACCTCAGGAGTAAACTGTATTTAACCCCTAGAATGAATGTTTCCCTCCCTGCTGCGGAACTAAAACAACCACTTAACTCCCTTGATATATACAGAACTATTATATAAATAATGTGGGCGATTATATTATAATAAAGTGTCTTCTTTTGCTAAAGGCCCATAGAATACATATTTGTTTAAAACTGTCGCATATTGGGTCGAACTAAACAAAATATCACTAATGAATCGGGTCTTGTTATTCTAATTGATGTTTTGCATAACAAAATTTTCGCCCAACTATATTCAATAACATTTGATGGACACACGATAATAACCTATTAATAAATATCATATAGTTCACCTAAGAAGAATCAAGCGGCCTAAAACCTAAATTAAAAAAAAAAAAGATAACTTCATCATTTAAAACACACCAAAAACTTCCTTTTTTTATAATGCCTATAGTTAAAAAATAGGAGATTTTTTTAAACGGTCTCACACCTTAAATTTGTTGCCCTGCAAGCCAAAACATTTAAATTCTAAAATTCATCCATGCACTGATCTGTTGGGGCAGATTAATTTGTTTTGTAAAATTAGCTAATAATTTTTTTCATGGCAGACTTCATAAAAATAAATTAAATTTTTAATAAGCCCTAAAAAACCCTTCTTTAAGAAAAATTAATTATAAATAAAAAATATAAGGTTTACATTTTTAAATCGTTACAGGATGCAATATGATAAAAATAACCGAATATCGGGATAACTCCAGCCTCAAGATAAGCCCGAAACGATTAAAGATCTGATGTATAAAACAACGGTTTACCTACAGAATAACCAGAACCCATACAGTGTGGTTCCGAATTTTCTATCGTTAAATCTAAAACAACACCCTAGCGTATAAATTATGTCTTAGTCGCGGTTTTAGTTCACCTATAACCAACGGTTATTCAAGCAATATAACCAATATATTTAATATCTTATGAATCATCAAATGCAATTTTGTTCTTGAAGCGATAAACGTTATTTAATACGAAATATGTCACTTAACGAATAAGTTTTCTCATTATAATTTAAATATTTATTAAAAAATAACTAAGCGACAAAAACAAAATTAACAATATATTTCCGACACTGATTAATCGTTTGGGATTCTGTCTTGAACTTTACTTTGCGTAGAAGAAAATGTGGTAATTTGGTACTCCGCTAGTAATTTGGTTTGGTAAATGAAGTAAATATTCGTGGCATCGATTACAAAATTGCTGCTAACATAAACATCAACATGTTTGTTTAACTCATACTATTCTACTTAATTAAGCATCCCCTAAGTCCAGGACTTGTGTGGGCTAGTTGTAGAAGAAACCACCATCTTTAATTTTTGAACCGGTTTTTAGAAGGTTGTCTCTATTTTACCCATCGCCTTTGCCAAAGAGTGGCCGCAAAAAAAGAGGTTTTTTAGCCTGTTTTTCCAACACCTGTGTTTTTTAAATATTTTGAATTTTTTATTTTTTACCCCTTTAAAGGGGTTAAAAATAAAAAAATCAAAAAATATTTCTTATATTTCTTATATTTGCATAAATGGAATGAAAACCCAAACGAGTTAATTTGAAAATATAGTGTTTGTCGCTTGGATCTTTTTTTGATAAACATTATCCAACTTGAGTACCACTTCATGAAGAACAAAAATTTAGGATTCATCATTATTTTAATTGACATATTAATTGCGTTATCCTAGTAATTTACTTTATTGAAACTGATTAAATATTTATTTATTTCTTATGATAAATATTTACAAATTATAGACTGTTATATTTTCCTTAAATTGATTTAATATAAAATAAGCTGTAAAAATATGTAGTGTATCGTAGTAAATGCTGAACGTTTTTGCCTATTTAGAACCTCAGAAAACATTTGTTATTAATTACAAGTTGTTACATTAAAAAATAACGTTGTTCTGTTATGTTTTACTGTAACAACTTGTAATTAATAACAAATGTTGCCTGGGATTCCAAATAGGCAAAAACGTTCGGTATTTGCTGATATGCATATGTATACTCTACATAGTGGGTAGTATATTGCGTTTTCTCCAATATTCCCAAAACATGATTTATATAAACCGTTTGAGTGCACATTTTGTGTACCCACTGTATTTGCGCTCCCTATAACTTTTTGGTTTAAGATGTTTTTTTCTAAAATAAGTATGTATGTTTCCATGAATCATAGTAATGTCCCAAAAATTTGGAGTTTATCGGACTTTTCCTCCTAATTTTATATGTTTTTTCTAAAATGGCGTTATAACTTTTTAATAACTTGTTTGTGAATAGACTTTTTTTTAAAAATTGGTATGAATCAAAGTATTTGTTCCTGAAAATTTACAGTTTATCGAACTTTTCCTATTATTTTTTATTTTTTTTGAAAAGCTGCATCCTCATACCCATTTTGAAAGGGATTTTTCTTAAACCGGGTTTTCTCTTCTCACTGAACTTACTTTTCCTGAATATTTCATATCGATCGGATATAACATTCTTGCGCATAAAAAATCGAAAAACTCGACCGGACATACAGACAAAAGTTTAAAAACATTTGTATACAAAAAAATTTTGATCTAGGGTAATTTTTGAGGATTTTGAAAATTTGAAAACTTTCGTATGTATAATGTGACGATGATTAATGGGATGGAAGAAAAAAGAGCCAAAACCATTTTGTCTCTAAACGAAATCCTAAAATAGACCATCCTTCATTTTCGCTTTTGTGGATTGGTTCCATTTCAATAAGCCTTATCCCTGACATGCTTAATTTATATTCCAAGTTCATGTTTTAATAAAAACCACTTCAAAGGAATTATAGGTCTTATTACACTTCTCGAAGCTTCACGGCAAAGAAAAGTATATAGTGTTTTTTTTTAACCTGAAACTTCTAAATATCTCAAATACTATGCATTTTAGAAAACAATGTACGACAAAAGTTGTTTATTTTAACGGGGGAAACAAAATGGCGTATTATTTTTTTACGGATATTTGGCTTTCAAGGTCATTTCAAGGTCAACTTTGTTTTTTTAAATAGAAACATATATTTTTTACTGCTATTTAATTCTCCTTAAAAAAATTAAAATCTTTTGTATAAAACTTTTTTTGATCGGGTCTTAGTTGCAGAGATAACACAGCCACACAAAATTAAAAAAGGTGGATCTCCGACGGACCCGACTATTTAATTCCTATGTATTTTGAGCCGCTGAATCCGAATGTAAGGTCGGCATTTGAAAGTTAGCTTCAATTTTCAACATTATCTCAAAAAACATACTTTTCGCAGTATTATGATGTTAACACCCTATTAATGGAACGTTGCTACAGACATGGCGTAAAAATTACGCCTCGATTTAAAATAATTTAAAAGTCAAACATTTTTTTTTAATTTTAACTTTAAGATAAAATCAAAAAATTAATTATAAATAAACAACATAAACATAAAATTCTAATAAGAATATATTTTTTTTAATTGCGTTAACCCAATTGTTTTTATTATTTCGTGCTTACAGATATGGCGTATTTTTTACGTCGCCGCCGCCGCCGCCTAACATCTAAATAAACACGTGAAAAATCACTGTCCAACATACGAAATTCTCCGCTCGGATTTAGGGCTTAAACTGAATGTCCGAAAGGTACTGAGACGCAAAAAGCCGCAGTTAGTCGGAGTGAGGAGAAATCACACAATCGCATACTATCCAGGCGTAAAATCTACGCCGTATGTAGCTTGGATGTTAAAACTTAACCAGGAAAAAATAACTTGCAGCTGCGAGGAGTATACTATAAATTGCTAAGCATCTGTATGACTTATTTAAATATATCAACCTATAATCTTCTTTGAAATTTGCTAAAATATTCCACATTTAATATAAAATCTGTTTACTTTAAATTACTTCAAAGAAATCCTTAAATGTCGCATAAATCTGAATGGGTTTTTGTTAAAAAAGCGCCCAAAGGCTTCAGGCTAAACCAATAACTTTGATATAAGATGTTTGTTTAACCTTTTCTTTTCAGAGAGTAAAAATATTTCATTTTTATTTTTTATAAAAAATAAATTAAGTCAATAAATTCAATGTTGTTTTATTTATAAGAACTCTCTTTTAAAAATTGATTAAACTTCGATTCTGACATATTAAACTTCGATTCTGACATATTAAACTATGTTTGGAAAATATAAAAAAAAATGAAAACGTGGCAGATATTACAATATTGAAAATAACAAAATAAAATTTATTATGGGATTATTTATATAACAGAAAATTGAACTTTTTTCTAAATAAAAAACGTGTGAATCGTTGAATTCGCATCCCTAGAGACAGCTTATCCCTTATTTAACACCCGCATATGTAGACATGAATTTGAAACCCGCATATGTTCAACATGTGGGAATTGATTTTTTTATATCCGTAAAACATTTTATTTTAAATCCAAGGTTTGTTTTTTATTATTGAATATAACTACATACAGAGAAATAATTACTTCATTCAAGTATAATTTATTTAGGGCAAATAAATCATTCATTTATTTTTTCAGTAAACTCAAAGGTAGATATATTTCTTAATAAAAGGTCCCCTTATTAAACGTTTATTATACGTTAATTACAAAATGTATGTATAAAAAACCTTTAATAAGCGACATTTTATTAAAAAATACACCTCATTTATTTAATAAACACAATAAACTATTCTATATTGCTATCTACTTTTACTGCGTTTCTACTGAGGATAGTATCTACTCTTTTTAACCAACATTTGTTTGTTTTAATATTAAGAATATCCTTCACTGTGTGTACTTTTTAAAACAGTGTTGAAGCTGTAATTTTTTATCAAAAGTTCAATTTTCAAAAATCAACAAAAAAAAGTAAGTGGGCGGAGAAACACGTTAGTAGTAATATTTTTGTTTGTGGAATAATAAAATAGGTAAAACAACAAATAACAGATAAAAATAAAATGTATATAGGCCACGTTCGAAAAAAAAAAATAAATAAAAAAATACAAACACGTCGAATTGATAACCTTGTTTTTTTTAAAAGTCGGTTAAAATAGAACGAGTTTTTTAAAGTCAAATATTTGGGAGAAAATGTTTAAGAAGTACTGGGAAAAATCCAATATACTACCCATTGCGAAAATAAAATGCAAGGCATTACATATTCACGACCTGTTTTCAGTAGTTTGAATGCTATCAGAAAACTGAAAATTTCTACAATTTTTCAATAATTTCATTGCGACTTGCTAATCTAATAGCGTGTTAATTTAAAGTTTTATTTTTAGAGCAAATTTAATTATTATATTGACTATTAATTTAATTAACACAGGTTCACAAATTTTATTTATTTTACCAAAAGACCTGAGTGAACTTTTCCAAATATTTTTACGTTTTGAATCGATATTCTATGAATTCTACTACGTCAAACTTTTGAATAATTCAACCTAATATTTGGAATTCGGAATGAAACTATAAAAAATAATTTTGACATATTTGAAAGGCTGAATCTAAAACTGGCATTAGGCTTTAAGCTTGCCTAGATTATTTACTAATGTCTGATTTAAATCTGATATTTCCAAACTCACTCGTTTTGGATTCAGTGCCTCAAACCAGAAAATTATTTAGGAATATTTTTAATCAGTGCCACTTAACACAAAATAGTCCTTTGTGCTAACTTTAAAGTTATTTTAATTATCCAAAATTGTTTTGTTTTTTGGAAAATTTTAAAAATCTGTCGTGATGGAACTTCATAGCAGCAGATTCGTAGACCCTTAGGTATTTTGAAAACTCGTGTAATCAAAGATAATTGATTATTTTGTGTTGTTTTTTATATAAATCGAATATTTTTATCAAAAAGCATCTTTATTTTCAATTTTGAATCGTAAAAGTCTGTTGGTTTTTCAGTCTGAAAGTTAAGACTATAAAACGTTTACTTATTTTTCTATAATAGTTCAAGCAACGAAGGTTTTTTTGCCTCAAAAAAATCCAGTAGTCTTGAAAATTGGCGGAGATGTAGTCTAGACTTTCCTGATGAACGTACTAAGAGTCCTGAATAACTTCTAAACGGTCAATTTTTTTGAAAAATAGTTTTTACAAAAAAGAAAGCTTATAAAATTCTATACAAAATATATAGTTAAAATAAAATATTTGCAAAAAACTCTTAACGTGTACCTTAAAATCAAGGTATCCGACAATTTTTGACCATTTTCTGATTTTCTCAAAAACCAAGCAAGTAAGAAAAAAGTTTTTAACACACTAAGTCCAAACGAGAATTTTTTATGCTTTCTTTTTTATCAATACTTATTTTCTAAAAAAACTGATTGTTTAGAAGTTATTTGCAAAAAACTGTAAAATGAACCTTAAAATCAAGATGGCGGTGCAAGCTCACCTTCAATTGTTGAGGACTTTTGGTTCGTTCATTAGAAAGGTCTAAACTACATTTCTACCAATTTTGAAAACTTTTGGATATTTTTGGGGCAAACGGTGATTTTTATACTTCGTTGCTGGGACTATAATGACAACACATAATGTGTTATACGTTATGCTATAATAGATTAACAACATTAGACAATTTTACCTTATACATGATAGTCATTTTTATACACCTATAAACTATTAAAATCTATTTAGATTTGATAGATATATTAAACATATAGAGGGTACATTTTAGCACACTTCTTCATTTTCGGTTAAAAGCAGCTATTTTTTTTTGCATTTTTGCAACAATGTGGATAAAACATTAAACATATTTCTGTGAAATTAGGTTTAAATATATTTGTACACTTCCTTATTGTTGATATTCTTTTGACCAAGTGTTTTACAAGAGATAACCATCAAATCCACCCTAAAAAATACAGTATTAAGGAAAAAAGTAAGTCTTACCTTATCAAAATGTGCGCAGGATGTGTACCTAACTATGAAATAACATTAATACAAATACTAACACTAACACATAAACTAAGCTACATACTAAGCTTTAAAGTTCGACACATTGAGTTATTTCCAGTTTTCCTAAATATGTTGGAGATTCAACCGGTTTTTCATGCTTTTGCAAGCGACACTTAACTGTTTGTATCCCGTTTTTTTTTTTCTTAATTTTATTATTCTATTTCATATAAAACCTAAACACTTAATCATAACCTCAAACAATGACATGCGAATGATATTAAATAAATAAATAAATAAATTTTAATACTATGGAATATAAATTGTTAATTTAGCGCCTTCGCCAAAAATGCAAATGCAAAAAAAAACATTATACATTATACATATACTAACACACATACGTTTTTTTTTGGGTGTAGTGAAACTGATGACCGAGTATTATATTCATCGGATATACGACATTGTGTCAAATTTTAAGGTTCTAGGTAAAGGGATGAAAATTACAAGATGGAAGTAAACAAATACACAACCTAACAAAAAAAGTACGAAACCAACTAACAAACAAATCAACAAACTAATAAAGTAGCAGTGAAGTAACTAAATTAAAGAGTGTAAAATAGAAACAAACATACTTACAAACTAACTAACAAAGCGTGTAAAAAGGAAAAGGATTGCCTGGACTACTTAGAAACCAGTATAATATTCTTATTAGGATCTCTAATAACCCAGCGCTGTTGTAAATTCGTTATAAAATTTAATAATAAAAAATAAGTTATTTTCTTTTTTATTATTTTTATTTATTATTAAATTATTATTATCATTAAATTATTATTAATAATAACACATGCCCACAAAAAACAACTTCAATTGCTCTTAATCAGACTATATTTTTCTTTGTGTGTGCTGAAAACGAATTCGACAGTGAAAAAGCCCGCTAACACCCGATTTTTTTACAAAACTGCAAAAAAAAATAAAAATTGTCCAAAAATATTCACTAGGTTATCCAACGTGTTATGCTAGGTTTCTGGACACAAACTCTAAATATATTTTTTGCTTCTAATTGTACTTTAACGCTAAAACCAAATATGATTTCGTAATGCATTTTTTTCGTTTTTTTTTTACTTTCCAACCGAACCGTGTGATACGACGTAAACGCGACGTCGTGATGCCGTTATGTTGCCGTCGTGGTTATGTCGTGTTAAGAAATATTCTCATAATTTAAATTTAGGATAGTTTCCAAATAAATTAATGTTGTCTGTTTCGCCTCTCTAAGCCACAGAGTCTATTTATTTTATTCTGTTATATATATATATATATATTCTGTATTACGTGGGACCTAAAACTTTCCCCGTTATTAATAAACATGTCCTCCAGCACATTTGACATAATATTAAAATAGCCAAATTCTATACAGAGAAAAATAATATCTTATCCAAATAAATATTATTTAGGCCAAGAAAAAGATAACTTTATAAAATAATAAAAATAATAATAATAACATTTGTTTAAATATTTTGTATTCTACATTTTAGTTATACATAACATGTAATTAATAGAAGGTTTTTAAGTTTTTTTTACATAATTTTATATTTCAGAATTCTAAAATTAATTTGACAATGACTGTTAAAATTATTTATCCACGGACGTGATTAATAGGCATATTAATCACGGGTCTGTAAAAATCAAATAAAACAAGCATGGATAAAGTATATTATTCTACTCGCGTATAATAGCTATCAATCATTCGGGTGATTAAGTCACTCGCCTTTCGGCTCGTGTCCCCAAATTCACCCTCATTGATTAATAGCAATTATTATACGCTCATTGAATAATATACTATTTCTACGTATTTTCGCTTAAAAAGCAATATGATAATTTTTACACAAAATTGTTTTACAGTTTATAAGGCAATAAAGTCTTTGAAATGATACGTAAAAGTTCGACGGTAAAATTAATATCGTAATTAATAAAACTGATTTACTCGTTTTATTTAGTCTTTGTATCTTTACAGAAATGTAATTTCATTTAAATTTCCGATTCAACAAATTAATTAATTTTTCACACAGCCCGTAAAAAATTTAATTATGAAGAAATGAAAAATCTCTGCAATTTTCAATTCTCAATAAAGATTTAAACTTTCATAAAGGCTTAAACGCCATTTTTGACGATATTCCAAAGTATGTTAAAATAAAGACAATATTTTGGCTGGAAATTGTAAAATAGGAGGTCTTAATTTTTTTTACTGCTGGCCTATCAAAAAAAAATCTGCATTTTTTTTATATAAAATAAATTTTCTTATTAGTATTATTAATTTTGACATAAGATTTAGCTTTAAATATATACTTCAAAACCCCCAGTGCAATTTTTTTTAAATAGCTTAATTTTTTTAAATTATGTCATTTAGGCGGTAGTCTCCAATGGGTTAACCTCTTATGAATGTTTTATTCTTCAATTATAAACCGATTTTATGTATTGTTTAGTAAAACGGAATTGAATCGTGTTTCTGCCTACGGATTTACGCTGTAGTGGACCTCCACTATAGTGTAGGTTTAAACTATAATGTGAAAGAGTGCAGATGTATCGGCATTGCGATAAAATTAGTCCGGGACGCAAATGTTTTGACTAAATGGTGCCCCAATTGGGTAGGAGACTGTTATCCCACTTCGGCTTACTTTACTCACTTTTCCCATTCAATGTCATTCAAATACCCCTTTTGTAGTGGTATTCCTGTATTGCTGATTTTAACTGTGTATAAAATAACGGTTTTGTTGTTAATTAATTTTTATTTTAAGGTTATATCTGTTGACAGTTAAAATTGCAACTGTCAACAGATATACCTAACCTTAAAATTCAAATTAAGAGTCAGCTGTTGTCAATTCTGCACTTACTAATGTACGCATGTATACCAACTTTAAAACAACAAATATGAATTGGTTCCTTAAGCCGTCTTATGCACGATTAAAAATCTATCATCGTTTCTGAGCCAAAAACCTTACTCCGAAGTCCGAAGCATTTTGGGGCGCTAAACCCAAATCCGTTGGTCGAATTCCTCCATCACGTCATCTGACGTCAGTAATAATAACGTAGTTAGAGTCACTTATTTCTATCTCGGAGTAAAATTTTAATAAAATAAATTGAATTTAACCCGATAATATTTTCTGTTTTATTTTTTTTATTTAGAATACTCCAAAACTATGAAGCCAAAGAATCTAATAAAATTCCAACTCTCTAGCAATTATTCCAGAATTCAATCACCATCGTTTTCCGGTCAAAAAGTTCGATAATGCCCATTGGGGTTTTTCATAAAACACGAAGTCTTGAAAATTTTCATTCCCTTCATGTCGTGAAAAATAAAACAATACAATTTTGTACCAAATTTTAGCTTTAAAAAAAGTGAAATTAGGATTCGCTCCACTTCATATAAAAATTGGAAAACATTAATAATTATAAACACGATTTTTTTTAATGAAATTTAATGTGTCACGCAAAATGCTATAATTTAAATTTGGCATTCATTCGAAAATGAAAATATATATTTTTAATTTATGCATTTTTCACGACTTGGTATACATTTGATTAAAAAAATCGTGCTTTATAAGATTAATTATTTTTATTTTTTTTTAATTTTTAAACTGGGGTGGATGCCAATTTAATTTTTTTGAGTAAAGCTTTGCACAGAATCTTTGTTTTTATTTCTCATAATGTGAGAGTAAATTTTTTAAAAAATCGTGTTTTATGAAATACCCTAATTTCCGTTTAAATACTGGTAGAAACGTGGTTACCAACTGCCAATTCAAAAAGGCGTGTAACACATTACTAAGATTTATTAGACTGCCAATACAAAAAATCCAATATTTGTAAAAAAAACATGCCAATGAGAATTCAGTTGGAATTTCACCTCAATAGCGAATTTTTAACTTTGCTCTGTTTATCAGGAACGAGGAACATAAAAAATTTCTGCATTTTACGTTTTTTAAAATATTATAACATGGTAAAAATCAGTGTCGGGCTGGCTATGCAAATGCTAGGTTATGTTTTTTGTTTGTCAAAATCTTAACAAAACTATCGCCTTCACAAAGTATTTTTATCCGGTTTAATGCGAGTAAGTTTATTTTCCCCTAGTTGTAACACTCTTTAAGATATTGAAAGAATGCGAAATTATCTTAAGAGCCGAATAAACGTTACGTCCGTTACGCTTGAAGCGCTCCAGTGCGAGTTTCATGCATGCATGCTTTCATGAAAGCAAAAGAAAAGAAACAACATCGAATACAAATTAAATCAGAACTAAGTCGTACAGGGCGTTTGAAGATAAAGTAGTATACTGAGATTTGTTACCGCATGATTTTGTGTATTAGGCATGAAGAATCAAAAGGTTATAAGTCCAAAGTTTATAAAAATAAGATTTTTATACCACTAAATCTATATTCCTAGAGTAATCAAATAAGGTATATAGCATGCGTATTTTTTAAGTCTTTTTAAAGTATTATTTTTTTCGTATTTCAGTAAGAAGAAAATCTTAGAACCAGTAAAAAAAACAGAATTAAATAAAAAAATTAAATATATTATTGTCGAGATTATTGTACAAATAACACGTAAAAATTGGGAAAATCTATGCTGGCATTGATAGGGATCGAAGAAAATAGGAAATGTAACATGTCATTTTAAACGTTTTTCCATGCTTAATACAATTGTAAGTTTTAATCGAAAATCTGTTTACTGAATCTCGAGATAATAGGACACAAATGGGTGAATTATTTTAAAATTTGTATTTTTATAAATATATAAAAGAAAGCGCTAGATAGTTTTTTTTTAATCGAGTTTGGCTCTCTTTATATTTTCATATAAAAAGTTTCTTGTCCTGGGATGCACCGCTCTTGAGATATTTTGAAAAATTCGTTTTTTGTGAAAAATACGTAAAAAAAGACTGTTCCAAATCGAGTTCAAGGTCGCAAAATTGTTTTTTTTATTTGCGGCCCTATACCTTACAAAATAAACCCAACATCAAAACTCCCTGAATTATTTCTGAGTAAAACTCTTGAGTATAAGCCTTCTCCGTAGTTTTGTTATTTTAAATATTATACATATGATTAAAATTTTAAAAGAATTAAGAATTATTTTAAATTTAATTTTTTTAAATTTTAAAAATGGTGAGTTTCTTTTTAAATTTGCACTTGCGTACTCAAATAAAATTTGCAGTTTGGTAACATTAAGAGCGAAAGAAATCCTACGCAACACCAAAAAATGGCACACTCTTACTTTACTCAGAGCAACACCCTGTACGTATTAATATTAAATTTTTCTATAGTCTATTTTGAAGGTTCAGAGAATAATAAAACTCCATAAAAGAGTAATGATTGATGAATCTTTCCATACTTCTAAAATAAACTATAAACTACGCATGCAAAAAAATTTTCACTTACGTTGTAAGAGCCAGTATCAAACAAAGGAAAGCCTTGGGATCTTCCACCGCGGGTGTAATATGGATAGTCCTGGACAAAATGCGGGTCTTCCTGCCAGGTGCGAGCGGGATGTGCCGCGGGCGCCAGGAGATCAGGAAAAGCCAGGACAGCGCCGTTGGCACGGCTTTCGTGGCTTTGAGGTTGTCCTGTTTCGCGGGCATACGGATCTTCCACATCTTCGATATCATCGTATTTGTAGTCGTCTCGATATTGCTGTCTGTAAAAAAAAAACATTTTAGCGACCTGTGTAATTAGTTTAATTGAAGAATTCTTAAGTCTACCGTGTATCTTTTAAATCCAAGATTACAACACATAATATAGTTAAACCACTTTAAAAATAAACTTGTTATCGCATTCGCGCGATTAACACCAATGAAATACTGGATACGTCACAACGAGAAGCTTAACTGAAAGATTTTTTTAAATCGGACCTTTTGTTTAAAAGTTACAAGGTTTATAGTCAGAAGACAGACAGACCGATATTTATTTAACACCCACTTTTTTCACATCTTCTCGACGTTTCATGGCATTTTAAGTCCGGATATGCAAAAAAAATTGACTTTTTCGGTTTGGACTTCGCCCATAAAATAATAAAGCGCTTGAAAAAAATATACGAACAATAAGTTTGAGAAATTTAAGAGCGTGCGCTAAAAACGTATGTTATGAAACTAGTATTTTAATATACTATTTGAATTTTCGATGCAAAAAAAACGTTGCAAACTTCAGCTTCATTTGAAGTTCGAGTACGTAGTATGTACATATTATAATAACGTAAAAAAAAACGATCGATCCGAACGATTTTTTTTTATATTTGCCTAAATTACTTCTTATGGTGTGTTTATGAAAAAAAATCAGGGGTCGGAAACAAAAAGTTAAAATTTGCAAAAAACCACACCGTGGCGGTAGTTGTGTGCGCAACAGATATAAAATCGTACGCGAATTGTCAACTCATTCATGCGCCGAGCCAGCCTTCCCGGAGTGTACCAGCAGAAACGTACACAAAAAGAAGGGCGAAAGCTCATTGATGAAAAAAGCTCCGCATTATTCAATGAATGGAACAAATCCGGTTAGTAAGTATGGATATATCTACAGTGTGGAATACGGTGTGGAATTTTTAAAATGAATAAATTTAACTCATTAACGCCCAGTGATACCAAGTGGTATTAACTGACCATACAAAAAAATAAAATAAAAACTAGAAAGAACATTCTTGGGGCTAATGGGTTAATATATCTGAAAATAATATTCCACGGATAGGTCTATTTTTCTTTTGAGCGGGAACCTTTTGATTTTACTTAAATGACTTCATAACCTTATTTTTTTAGGGGCGCCATTTTTAAGTTTAAATAGGCCAACATATCAGGTTATTCCTCATTTTAAAGGTTTTTTTGAAGGAGGCAGATGTTTATGAATCCCATATAAATTAAACTAAAAATAAAAATCGAGGAATTTTTGTAAAAAATATTAGGGGTTGATTTAAGTTTGTTTTCCCACTGCACAATTCAACAAAGGATAACGCGCATTCATCAAAATTGTAAATAATCCAAAATAAATGTTTATTTTTCCTTTTTGAGAAATTTGAAGGCAAAAATTTCAAGTCATTGAAAGTTGTCGATTTTTGATTATTTAGCGAACAGAGATCTATAATTTTTGATTTTTAATCGGGATTAAAAAAAAAAACACATAAAAATTATAAATTCTTAAGGTTTGTTGTAATGGGTATTTAACAAAAAAAACCTACAAAATGAAGACATTTTTGCGATCCAAAAAATTTAAAATTTTTGAAAAAAGGTTAAAACTAATTTTTAATAAATGTATTTATTTTATACTGCATAAATTCACTTTCCCTCTGGACATTTTTGGTCCAGCTTCACGTTAAAGTAACCGGTGAAAATATTATGTTCAGTTATTGAATTTATCGAATAAATCCACACGGTATACCTACCCACTAAAAAGAAAATCAATATTTGACTGAATATAGTATTAATCAAGAGAAGAAAAACGTGTACTTTTACCAGAAAAGTGCATTGTTTTCAATATGAAACTGTCAAAGCTGTGTAACAAAACTTGTGTAAAACAAAATTGTAAAAACGTTTTAAAATAATTTCAGAAGGTCTTTTGATATTTTACACATTCAACGTGTGTATATTTTTAAATTTGATAAAAAAAATTGAAAAAAAAATGTGTATTACAGTACTTTTTACCTACTTAAGTTACCTACTTTCCCCTAACGTTGAGCTATTGACCTAAAATTTAGTACAAATTATTTTTTTAAATTTGACAAATGCCCATATTTCGTTTGGTTTTTACTTCATCAGCGTTGTAGGGTTTTCCATTTTTTTAATGTACGAATAAACTCCCACACATATTCTACAACTTTTCAAATAGGTTTGGTTCCAATCGATCTTTAAACTTTTGTTTTGAATTCTTTCAAAGTTGTTAATAAAAAGTTAATTTTTTGAAAATCTTGGCCTTTTTAAGTATGTAAAAACTTCTAACTGAAAGGTGTAGTTCTTAAAAGTAAGACCCGTAAATGGACAAGCAACTTGGTAAAAAACAAGTTCGAATTTCTACAAAAAAAAAATCAGAATAAGAGGGGAACGAGGGGCAATACCACGTAGCGGGAAATATCGTGCGTAAAATATCTAAAATATTAAAAGTTATTTTAAAAAAACAAACCGGTTGAACTATATTGTAATACAACTGTAAACAACTGTTTATTATGTAATAATATATTTTTAAAATTTTTAAATTTTGATAATCCCCGGTAAATGAACACCAAAAGTCCGGCGTCTGATCATGACTAAAATGTATTAAAAAATTCTCTCCCGGTATACAACAATGCACTTGTAGTCATAAGTACACAAATTGAAAAGTAAGTTTTGACAGACCAATTTTTCCACATTATTTCATACCGTTGAATGAATGTATTCAAGCAAAAAATAAACATTTCACGTACAGCTTTTCAGTTCGACTAAATACATATTTATACTTTACTCCCACAGCAAAAATCGCTATCTACAAAAAATGAGTTTTTCCAACATGATTTGATTTTAAGTAATTTGTATTGCTGTGTGAACGAAGGTTGAAAATTTTATTTTCAGAAAAGTTACACAGTAAAATAAATAAACGAAACGAAGAAAATTTTTCGGTTTTGGTGAACTTACCGGACACAAAAAATAGGACTAGTTTTGCACTAATTTTTCATTGTGGTACTAAAATTAACAATTATAAATAAAATTAGATGCGGAAAACGTTCTTTTATTGCTAAAAAATATCTTACATGGAGAAAAATGGTAAATAATAATTAATTTTATGAACCGCCATAATATTGCTGAAATATGTCACGTGTGTACATTTTTTACCAAAACTTTTTGAGTCTCGACAAAATGCCAGTAAACAATTTTTTTTAATGTACAGGGTGATAAGTATTTACTTCAAGGGATTACTTTGGATAAGAAACATATGGTCCAAAATTAAAGTCTTTAGCTCGAAGCGTTTTTGAATTATCGTATCACAAAAGCACATAAGCAAAGCGATACAGGCTAAGTTGACTAGTTCTAGTAAAATATTTGATAAATACCTTTTAACCGCTCTGTTTTAAACAACCAAATATCAAAAATTGTTATTTTTTTATTTAAACTTTAAAAATCAATTGCAAAAAAATCTTGTAAACATTTACTTACTAAATTATTTCCATAATCGTTTTGACCAACAGTTTTTTCCATCAGCACTTCACTTTTACACACAATACTATTTATTCATCCTTATTATTATTATTATTATTATTAATTACTAACTACAGAGGCCCACCAAAAAAATGTAAAGTACAAGTTTTATGACTATGATATTTCTATATATATTGGGCTGCTGAATCCAAATATGGTATCAGAATTTCCCATTCCCCTTTCATTTTTTATAAAAGTCGAAAAATCTGACAAAAAAACTGGAAGAGGATATTTTTGTTTACCTAATTCAAATTAAAGCCCAATTAATTTTCTACAAAAATATTCTCTAGAATTACATTAAATATTCTTTATAAATTTATCCTGTTTTTGTACAATTTTACCCGAAGCCGGTTTACAGTCTTTTGGAACAAACCGAACTAAACGGTACGACGAAAAGTAAACAATTAAAACTTATCACAATTTTAGGCGGGAGTACAAAAAAATTCGGCTTTTTTAGAGAAACAATCTAGAACAGTTGAAGCTGACTCATACGTTTTTGCAAATTATAATTATCAGAGGCGGACTGACCGCTGTGGCGTTGTGGAAATTCCGCCTGGGTCTTCGGCCCAAATGGGCACCTTGGGGCCCTAGGCCTGTAAATAAATTAAGTAATATTTAAAAATTTAAACATAATCAATCAACTTAATATGATCCCCGTGAGGGACATCCATATCCCTTATTAAGAAAGCCCTCGGATGTTGAGAGATATGCGGACCGTGGATAAAGCAAATAGTAAAATTGTAAAAAGCATTTTTTATTCGATTGATTTTAAAAGCGACACTTTTTGCTCATGTTTTACGGGCGAAAAGTTGAATTCTGTGGCCCTAGTTTTTTTTTCGCCCGCTAACTAAACTTGATATTTTTAAGCTTTTTAAAAGAAGATGCTTTCTCTTTACTGTAATATTTATAAAGAAATATGACCTTTTGGTCACTTTTCGTCTTAAACTATATGTTTTTTTTTAAACCAGATACAGTTATTATAATTATTTCATACATACCTCGGCTTCTAAGAACCTACTCAGTCGAAAAATTTAACTTTTCGGCCTTATTACTAACAAAATGCTTTTCTTATTTGATATTTACAATTATGGCGAAGGCGCTAACATTAATAAAAAGATTTCTTCAATTTTTTGTATTTTTTGAGTTCTAACATATTTTTTTTTTTGAATTTGGAATTCCGAAGGATTCTAAAAAAAGATTTTGTTACAACTAAAGTTAGAGAGCCCATATTGCAATTAACAGGCGAATACAAAAATTGGTTTAATTAAAAAATATATATACGGTGTGTTTAAAATAGGGTCCGAAATTTTAAGGGTGATTCTACATCAGAAAATATGACAAAAATTTACTATAAACATATGTCTAAAAATGCGTCGTAAGGGAGCCAAGATCCTTTCAAAGTAGGTTTTTATTTAATAACTCAGGAACCCTTTGAGATATACCAATGAGGTTTTGCACGTGAACTATTCTTAATAAGGCCCATCTTCGTATGTTAATTTTATGTACTTATTTTAACCAGGGGAGTGCGAAACGGGGGGGCCTTATCAGTTTTTTGTCCCAAACTTTTTTCTGTTTAACTTTTTTGTAATTTTATTTTTGAAATAGGCTTTCTCAGGTCGAAATACATAAAAAAAAGGTACTCTTGCTGTAATACTATAGGATTAAACGAAATTTTATGGTTCGAGGACGAAAAATTAAATACTAAAATGTTGAAAACCAAAATTTTAATGATGCAGGGTAAATGTATATCAAAAACTAAGAAAAAAAACTCATATACAGGTACTTCCAAAAATCAATTCTAAAGGGCAGCTTTAAAAGGGTCATTTTAAATAAATACCAATTATAGAGTATTATAAGCAAAACTGGCTTCATTTTTACTTTTATTTTGTTATGGATGAAAGTCCATAACAGACAACCATAGACATAATAGTTTTAAACGGTAAAAGCTTAAGCTTCATTGTATAACTGTTCAGTACAGAATAGTTGGTTTTATGCAAAATGATCTTTAATATGTAGTTTTGTGCTGTTTGTATTAAAGTTAAATGGTTTTGTTATAAGCCTTCCCAGACACAAATGCAGTGGTTAAGAATGGATTCTACTAAAGCCTTATAAAAAGTTAATATTACTTGTTTAATAAGTATATCTCGCCACGTGTAAAAATTCGGCAAGTAAGCAAAACATTTTTTGAAAATTTTACAAATGGTAGTATCTGCTTTTGGTACTTCTAAATCGTTTTTTGTACAAACTTTCTAATTGGATTTCATTTTGTAGAATTTATTTTTATTATACGACAAAGAATGAGTAATTTATCGCCCAAAAAACTTTGCAATACAATTTTAATTCCTGTTGTAACAAAAGTTTGCTTTAGAGATTTTATCAATTGTTGCGATACCAGTAAAATAAAATGTATTAATATTTATTAAAATAGCATAAAATCACAAACATATGTGCGGATTGGGTCCATATGTGACCATGCACAAAGAAACCCTGTTAGTGTGTCAAATTTAATTGTTTTTTCGGATTCTTATGTAAAAAACTTTTCTACATAAGAATCCGAAAAAAAATACGTAAATTTGACACACTAACCGGGTTTCTTCGTACAGGATCACATATATAACTTTATGAACTTTTAGGTTGTGCGACTAACTTTAGTTTAATTAAGACATTTTGACTCCTCGCATTTATTTTAATATGCTTTGTCCAGATCGTGATTATTCGTACAAAGAGAATAATATCCTCAGGATATTTAATTAATTTCAATAAACTTTGAACAAATGTTTCTTAAGTAAATAACGTCATACTATTTACGCAAAACGTTAAATTTAAATATGCGAAACGCAGAAAACTTTATATTTCAGGCGAGCAGAATAGTAATGGGTGTAGTCCATTACTATTTTCCCAATGATAAATTCCCAATCCCCTTACCTTCCCTCACCTTCAATAAATCACCCCCTACTTTCCATCAAGATTCAAGATTCAATGTATATCCATGCTTTAAAATTTACAAATTCTTTGCACGTGTCATAAAAATATACAGAGGTCCAAAAGTCACCCCTCCCTATATTTTTGAACCAGTTGAAATATCGACTTCAAATTTGGAACACTTAAGTAAGCCAATCCAAACTATCTTTTTGCAAATATTTCATATTTTCAGCTCTTAAAATGTGAGCAGGGGGCATGGAAGGGATTTTAAAGATTATAAAATTGTCTATGTAACCATATATTTTTAAAATTTTTAAACATTCTTCTCCTAAAGGGCGTAATTTCGGGGTCAATAGGGACAAAAAATTCAAAAATCTTGGATTTTTATATCGAAAATCTCGGAAGTCGTACAAAAATCTGAAAACTCTGTATAAAAATATTATGGTTAGCCCCCCAACTTTTTCTAAAAAAAGCATGGTGTCAGTAAAAAAAATTGAAAAAAATTTTTTGTTTTTTTTTTCGCGTTTTTTGATGTTTTATATGTAAAAAAGCTGATTTCCACGAAAAAAAAATCTGTCTGTCGGTCAGTCTATCTGTCGTTCAGTCTGTCTGTTGGTGGGTCTGTCTTTCGGTTTGTCCGATAAAATTTGTGAGCATGATAACTCAAGAACAAAACCAAAAAATACAAAAAAAATAGTTTTTACCCCCTTACAATCTCAAAACATTATACATATATCTTCACAGCTTACTACTCCTATATGTGTATACTGCTTCATAAGCAGTGCTTATTCGTACAAGAAGGATGTTTAATTACTTTCAATAAATTTTGTCTCTAAACTAAGGAATGTCATTCTGTTTTGCAAGACGCGTTAAGCATATAAGCTGTTGCAGTTGCTAGCAAAAAATTAAACTCAAAGCAAGTAAAACAAGCCGTAAAGATATATAATGCTTGGCATTCCTTAGCATACTCTTTACAGTGGATAATATATTGCGTTTTCTCTTGATATAGGTACTTCCCAAAATATAAGCGCGCTCTGGATCTCAAAGGAATCTTATTCATTTTAAACTTTATTACATTACATGTTTGTTTAACCTCGGACTATTCTATTTAGTTGAGCATCCTCCAAGTCCAGTACTTGGGTGGGCTAGTACTAGAGGGAACCACCGGCTTTAACTGACTTTCAATCCAGTTTATAGGGAGTGTCTGTGTCACCTGTCGCCTTCGCAAAATTTAAATTATTAATTAACTGAAAAAGGCAATCGGCGCGAGTGAGAATCGAACTCACGCTAGCCGGCGTGTCAGGTATCTCAAGTTAACACGCTAACCCGCTCGGATAAATCTCCATACATCTATATTAAAAAGTGGTGCCCCTATTTTTTTTTGCAAAACCTGTACTTTATTTGAGTATGGGGCCAAACATTCAAAACATGGCCAAAACTTTGTATAGATTTTTGAGGGTGCTGATTTAAACTACGATAATTCGAAAACGCTTTGAGCCAATAACTTCAAACTTGAAAAGTAGGTTCTTTATCCAAAGTTCTTGGCTGATATTGTTTTTGGTAAAAATCACGGTGGGGTAACGGGGTCAAAGGGGGGTAAAGAAACCCATCGTATAATTACTACTCTTCTAGTGCTACGTGCTGTGTAGAGTATAATAATTTATGTCATAAATTTTGTGAAGTTTATAGAGTTAGCTCACACAATATTTAATAAATTTCCTTAATATTCTTGGCAAAAATCTATTAGTTAAGCTCGGTATTTACGACTTTATGGCTGCAGCCAAATGTTGTTTCCAGTTTTCGTAAACGAATTTTAATTTTAACGTGGGGCACGTAGGATCAAAACGTCCAACTTAGCTAACTTCTGGTAAAACACAAAAAACTCCTATTATATTATTCACAGCGCCTGCGCTAGAATAATATACGGTAGTTTCGAATTTTCAAAAAAAACATCAAAAATCGTTCTAGACAAAAAAATCTTGGATATAAATTTGTTTCATGAATAAATAAGCAACTTTTTTCAAATGTCCGTCCGTCTGTCTGATTTTTGTGAAAACGATAAATCAAGAACGAATAATCCTATCGACTTGAAATTTTCAGGAACAATCAAGTTCTACGAGGGGAAAATCCCTATTGTTTTTTAAAGTAATCCCCTCTAAAAAAATAAAATATGGGGGGTTAAACTTTTAAAAAAATCGAAAAAAGCTGAAAGAAAATTCCGATTAACGTAACTTTTTCTGGACTTTTTGATCCTAACTTTAACAAAAAATAATTGATTTAAACTTTCTCAAAAAATAAGTGTTTATCAAAAAACGTAACATTTAAAAATATAACCCTGTATGATTCCAATATGTTTGTAATTTTACAGATATATTTTGAAGTTATTCTTTTCATGTAATATTTTTCTTTATAATTTTCGTTGTTAACTATAAAGAAAATATTTCAAACAGATTGATTTCTTTCATGATCACTGAAAGTAGCTTTTCAATGTAAAATATTTTTGTAAAAACTTTGTAAATATAGTTTATTTATCCTCCCACTTAAAAAAAACCTTAAAAGTTTTCCGTGAAAGTGACTGTAAATAAGTGATTTTGTTTTTTTTTTTAATAGGCCCATTTAAAACAATAACTACCACCTAATACTACCACCATAACAGAAATGTATTGGAGCTTAACACAGGCACACAATTCGTGTTCAGCGGCCAAAAATACATGGGAATGTATATGTCGCACCTCTGAGAAAAAAGATTTTTTTTCGGTGTGCCTGTGTAATCATCACGCTAAAAAAATCGTTTGGTTGTCTGTTCCAGATATGCGACATATAGATTCCCATGTACTTTTGGCCGCTGAACACGAATCCGATGTCAGTTTTACCAATTAGGTCAGAGTTTCAAATAACCTCAAAAAACAGTTGAAAACCGCCGGTTAAAAAGGAGGAAAAAAGCTTAAATTTGTAAGCCAGTGTTATACTTCCAATGTTTTGTTAATTTTAGTAAAGTTTTCAAAGAGAGTTGTTTCTTTGATACAAAATTAATATTTAGAAATATCAACAAAGAAGTTCTTGGCAAGAACCCTGCGACATTTTACTAAAAATTACACAAATAATAATTACACAGGCCCACAAAAAAAAATTTAGTTAAGGGCATATCCATAGGTTCGCATAACAAGCATAGTACATAAGAATGCGATACCGTGATTGGCTTGATGTGCCGTCATGTATCTTGTAAGCCAATCACGGTATCGCATTCTTATGTACTATGCTTGTTATGCGAGCCTGTGGATATGCCTTAACTCTTAACAGGACTATATTTACATCTGGTTAATAGTATTTTGTGGGCCGGTGTTATATGTGTATATTTATTTGTCGAGTATAGTGTTTTCTACAAGTTCTTTAATATAGTGTCGTCCACCAAAAACCTTCTAGTAAAAAAACATGGTCAAAATCAAGTTAAGCCAGGATATCTTTTAAATTGAAACGCATTATTTTAAAGTGTTTTTTAGTTACTGATACGATGAAAGAATAACTATTAAATTTTAGTCTGAAGTTAAAAGGCATCACGCCCTTTTGTAAAAGACAATTTATATAATATTTTCTTTTTGCAGTTTTTGTTATTTTTAGTAAAGTATTCAAAGAGATTGTTTCTTTGGTTCTCGCTCAAAGTGGCTTTTTCAAATGAATGAATTCAAATTGATTAACTTTTTTCCTGGTAACGGGATTTTTGTATTTCTGTTTTTTATTTATTCAAGCATGCATATATTTATTCAAGTATACTTATTTTTACTTAGGTAAAACCCAAAAGAGTGCCAGTGCATTCATGTTAATAATTTTGAGCCAAAATATTCAGTTTATTAACAAACCAACACAATTTCTACACGTCCTATCAACAAACTGTTGTTAAATTTTTTTTATTACGGGAAAAAGCTGATAAACCTATATTTTATAAGAAGGTAAACATTTATGTTTTCATATATAAGCAGAGCGCGGAGAGTTTCGAGCTATGGGTCATCTTTCGTCATCTTTTTTAGCTTTTATAATAGATACACTGGCGTTGCGTTGCTGTAGAGTGTGTACAGGAATCTTGCGGTCGATTTTAATCACTGCTGTATTTATGCTACGCTCATGAACGAAAGAACAACTCGCTTATCCCCGGGGTATAAGTCAAACAGAGAAGAAAAACGTTCAAAATTTTTCATGAAAATATACACATATTTTCGAAAAAAAAAAAACGGACACAAGTGCAATTTGTGTTAATAAGGAAATATAATCACTTACCCTTGAAAATTTGGATTTTCATAAGAGACCAACATTTTCAGTTGAGCTGCTTTGGCAGCCGCCTCTTCAGCTCGTCGCTGTTCCTGTAATTCTCGGGCTCTTTCCGTCTTAATTAGCTCCTGAAAACATTTCAAATGTTTAGTCGCTTTTATACAGGGTGTTTTTATTTTTATTTTTTTTTGCCCTTTATACACTGTCTCAGTAGTCATTATTAATCAGTTTTTATTCGTTGAAAAAAAAATTGTTAAGAATGTTAACCTAGGTTTGGTTGTTAACGTTACTTTTATGCAGTTATTACACAAGTCTATTATTAAAAAAAATACAATTTTTAATATATCAAATTTTCAGGCTTGGTTCAATTTTCAATTTTCTAAAATTACCTGTAATAATACTTAAATTGTAGGTTTATAATTTTATGCTCTGTAAATTCTTGTGTATTAAGCTTTTTTGGCTAACCCTTTTACACCATAAAGTCTCCTTTCGTAGGAAAACTTACTGTACCTTAAGATGTTGAAAACTTCCACTCTGCTTTGGATATAACTGGGGCATATGTCCTCTTCCAGTGAATCTAAATGTAAGTCGACGCCTAGGTTCCACTTGACTTTGTACATTACCATAAAGACGAGCTACCTCTTCAAAAGCTTTGGTTTTCTCAGCTCCCTCGTGGACGCGCAAATATGGCTCGGTTACTATCTTACCGTAAACCGGTGGACGTGTGCGATATCGTCCCAGCCTCATTCTGAAACAAGAAGAAGAAATCTATCTAAATAACGCACGTAGGAGTGGTTCAATGAATCTAGTAAATGTTATTCAGACCAAGTATTTTATACATTTATATAGGGTTAATAACTTCCAACGCATGTATGGGAAGTTTACCACATTTTTTTTAGACTATATCGATTCATATATGAATAGACCTTTTAAAACCTACGAAATGTTTTTGGCAGCTTCTCCAAGGCAAATAAAAAGAAACTCACTGACTTAAAACGTTTTAGTTTGCATTACGATTTTACAACCGCCTAAAATATGGAAAAGAGACTTCAACTATTGAACTGGGCTATGCTTATTGAAATGGAACCAGGTGACAAATGCGTACTTTATTAAAGACTATTTTATACCTGCACAAAATCGTTTGAAATTTCAATTTTATCTATATTTTATTTGAAGGTATGTGTCATATTGTGTCATATACACTGAGAAAAACATGTTTATATAAACAAAATCTTATTATTTATGATTTTGTGTTTTCGAATTACTAGTAACATAAACATCAAATATTATATCGGTACATTACACAGAAAAAAATATTGTCTTAAATCAAGAATATGTGATTTAGATATAACGAAGAGAATATATTTTCCTTTAAAGCAAAATTGTGCTTTAAATATGAAAGGATAAGAATATGGTATGTTTGAAAGAATATATTCTCAAATATGAAAGGATAGGAATATGGTATGCATAAAAGAAGAATATATTCTCTTCGTTATATACAAATCACCTTATTCTTGATTTAAGACAATATTTTTCTGTGTGTAGTTATAAAATATTGTATCTGGGCACTATATGAATTTAATGTAGTTGAACCAATTAAAAAAAATCGTTTTTCGAAAAATTTGGTTTTGGAAAAAAAAATTATACTATTTGAGTAAAGGAAAAGGCATTATTTTGTTGGCAGAAGAATTTTTAAATCACTACTAAAAGTTAATCTTTGTTATTCGTCGTTCTTGTACCACATAGTAAAACGTTTCATAAATTAGTGGAATTTCAGAAAAAAATACAGAGAAAATGACAAATAGGGTAAATTTAATATTTAATTTAGCTCCTGAATTAATAAAAAAAAATCTAATAAATTTTTCAAAAAGTTAAATTATTCGCTTCTCAAACTAAATGGTTTTCTATTTGATTGTATCTTGAATGTATGCTTCCTTTAAAATTGGATTGTAGGGTCATAGACTCATAGACAGTTAATTTCCGTTTTATCTTATAGTCGGAGGGTTGGTGAACATTTTTAACAAGTTATTTTTTCCCGGCTGAATTTTACATATCTAAAAGTACTTACATTCTAATTACGCTATTTCCAAATTTTCAGGTTCTGGATTTGTTTACTTTGGGGGCAAGAAGCGCCAAAAGGTGCTTAAAAGGCAGAACGATCGACCGACCGACCGACAATTTTTTTTTTTTGCTTGAAATTGATTTATATCGACTTAAACGTCATAAGACGCAAAAATACGCAAAAAAAATTGAAAATTTTCAAAATGGGAAGGCAAAATTACAGAAAATAATAAAATTAATAACAGAAATAACAAAATTAATAAGATAAATAATAAAATTTATAACAAAAATAAAAAATAACATTAATAAATTAACGAAAAACAATAAATATTCTAATTTAATAGCATATGAATCTTTTGGATTGCCCGAACCCTCATTTCTATATATATATTGGTTTTGGCTTGTATAATTATTTATTTAACTGAACCATGTTGACAGATTTGACACTTGGAAAAATTATGTTTTAAACAAGACTATTTAGTTTCAAATATCCGTGATATAGTTGTCATTATTTGACTTTTTTAGGTATATTACTTTTTTGATTCCAACTGTATTCAACACCTTTTCCGGGCTTATAACGCCCAAAGGAAATAGCTTAATTAATGTGTTTTTTAATACATATTTAAAATTCTGCCGGGAAAAAATACCTTTTTTTGTTTACCAGCTCTGAGACCATTAGATTGTGAAGTTCCGCTAGAATGATTGCAAAATGCTTAATAAATCGACTGCAATTCCCGAACCAGTTCAGGTGAATATCAAAAGTTACCATCTGGTTTATTAAATTTCCCTTCTGTCTTTCACCAATATACTGTTTGGAAAATACTATATTACATAACGTTTACGGAAAGTGACTTATTTCGCATGAGCCGCGATGCGGCGAGTGCGGAAACGTCGCAAATACAAGAAAGAGACTTTTCGACAAGTTATCTACACTGTTTTTTCTAAGACCCCAACAAAAATATAATATGGTTTATTTAAATCAACTCCAATATGAGTAAGGATCAAGAATTTCTTAAAAATATAATTATTTAAAATAAATATTATTTTATTTAAATAAAGATAAATAAAATTATTATTATTTAAAATTATTAGATTGGTTAAAATTAAGTAACTATTAAAAAAATACCAGTAATTCACAGAAAAAATAAATATTCTAGGTTGAGTTTTTCTAAAATTCAAGTTTACCTTGGTCTCCTTTAGATTTCTTACATTAGACAGTTAAAATTATATAATAACAAGCCGTGAAGATATGTAATGCTACGCATTCCATTATATTATTTTCCTAAATCTTAAAAAAACATATTTTCAAAAAAAATAAATAAAAAAAAATATTTTTTTTTTGAAAAACAAAAAATTAAAAAAAGTTGTTGTCAAAAAAAATCGAAAAAAATTGAAAAATACTAAATTTTTAATTTAAAAAACTTTATACCGCGTAGATTTGAAGCAAAGTACCTCGCTCCCTTCTTATGTATTTTGACAATAAAAACCGGGAGTTACTTCAAAATCCACGCGGTATAAGGTTTTTTTTGTAGACCTGAGTAATTCTAACTTGCGTTTAAATATTTGGCAAAGTGCGATATACCATATACTGTGGAGAGTATACAATGGGATGCGTAGCATTACGGCTTGTTATGCTTTTAACATTTTTATAACATTTTTATATTGCAGTGGAATTCGCTACTAAATGGAACGAAGGGGCGGGAAAACGATTGTGTAGGAAGTTATTGCAGGCCGAATTTTCCAAAATGATTTTTCATTAAGAAAACCGCCCCAAAGCATATAAAATATGTACCGGACAGAATAAATTGCTTTTCCGTAAAAAAATTAAAATACCTAGAAAAGAGTTCGCAATAAAACCACTGAAAAAAATCAGTTACAAATGGATAGGAAATCGGAAGTTATTATCCTATACAGTTTTATTTTAATTTTTGTTAAAAACACGCAACATTTTATGTCCGTCCTTAAATATTAAAGTACGTGACTTTAGAACTATAGTGTTTTAACAAAAATTAAAGTACATTTGTATAACTTTTTATGCATTTGTAACTAAATATTCAAATGGACAGTTTATTTGGTTTTATCCGGAATATTTAAGGCAAATATATTGTATATTAAATGTAATTAATCAACATAATTACCACAAAAATTGTTTAATTTTAAATTGTGAGAATTAAAATTATATTTACCACAAATATTTGTTTTCTCGTTGTTCTACTAATACTTTGGAAAATATTTATATTTATATTTCCTTTAAAGATATATAGTAAATCAATTGAAGGGTAGGCGTCAAAAAGTGTGTTGGCCTGTGTTATTAACCAATATAATGTACCAATATAGTACATTTATCTGCAGTGTTATAGCACCTACGTACGTAAAAGTGTTATAAATAACAAGTGCGTGGGTTTTATTGAATTATTAGTTCATATAGATAGGTAATCTGGATATCGCGAACAGCATAAGTTAGATATTCTGACGGTATATGGTTTAAAATCATACATAGAAAAGTTATTTTTAAAATCAGGGGTTATTTTAAGGTACAGTTGGACATAAAAAATGCAATGGGAAATTTGGATTTGTGCAGTATAAACCTTGAACTCTTGAGTTAATAACTTAAGTATTAGAACGGTAAAATTACGAAAAGAAAAGCTCATTCCAGCATAAATATAATAAACAATACAGTTTTAAACCAATTAAGAATGTTTAATAAATCATTGTCTTAAACGTAAACTAATAAAAGTTGGGGTTTGAAAAATAAATAAATTGGTCTCACTGAGCCTTCTTTGTAAGTAAGATGAAATAGTATATTACATACTGAGGTGGAAAATGTTTAATTTCCTGAGGGAAAGTTAGCTGACCATAAATAATAAATATTTGTCTAAAAATAACGTTGTATTTACTTCGTTAAATTACCGGCGGTGGCAGCACTGCACAGTGATCTTTCAGAAATGACATTTAAATTGGTTGTAAATTTAATATATTTTAGAAATACGAAAATATTGCAATTTAAATGTGTATCTGATGTTATTAAAAAAAAAAATAAGTACTTAAAACTATTTCCATAACATTTTAATACATTTAAGTTGTTTGTATCTGAAGTGAAGTGAAGTTAGTCATAAGACAGTTCCCGACCAAGGGATGAAAATGTGGTGTTTCAAACTTTTTATGTAGTAGAAGTTAACAATAATTGATTTTCCAACTTTTACATATGTATGTAATTAGCTTATTTCTAAATGATAGTGAGATATTGGGTTGTGTACTCAAAGATGGATCACCCTCTACATTCAAGGTTCTTAAATCAAGAATAAACCTCTTCGGAAAGTTGGTGATTATTGCTTACTAAGTAAACATTTATTCAGATAAATAACTTTCCTGAATTACAGTGATAAGTTTATTTAAATAAACTTTGTTAAAGCTGTTTTAATAATAAGATAAAGGTACACAGATAGAAATAATATACAGTACATGTCTAAAGTCGGCCCGCCCTCTAATTTTTGACAGAGCACCGAGCCTTGGGGCACGCCACTGGCCACACCTTTGATTTTTGCCGTGTATTGCGTTCCATTACTGAAATAACATTCAATAAGTTTGGAATTGTAGAATTTTAATTTTTGCAACAGGTCAGGGTAAGGTAATCACATGCCTTTTGAAGGTCACGAGAGGTCACACCCACATATTCCCCCAGTTCCTGTCTCTCTACAATAAAATCAAGTAATTTTATAAACGCATCCCTGGAAGACTTTTTTTCCCGAAACCCAAACATATTTTCATAAAATAAATTATGAATTTCAAAATGATCTATTATTAAGATATTATTTTTATATGTGTAAGATAGTTAAAACTTAGTTAAAACTTAGTGGGAAAACTTGTATCGTATACATAAGAAGATAAAAATCTTTTTTTGTTGTAAAGGACTTGGAAATACTTCGGAATGAAAGTTTCGAAAGTTTTAGAGAAAGAAACTTTAAGGGCACAGATTTTATATTTATTGAAAAAACTGCTTAAGGGCAATTCCAGCTAATAGTTAACCTTGATACCGAATTTTATATCTTTAACCCCTTCAAGTCCATGTGCCTTAAGGCTATCACGTGAAGGGTGTTTCAGACGACATTCCAAAAATGTATACACGGTGTTTTCAGTCTTATAGCATATATTAAAGGGGATGATTCCACGTCACAAAATATGAAAAACCAGCATACTTCCCTGCTAAGACAAGTTGTCCTATCTGCAAAAATTCACTTTTTGAGATAAGCATACCATTCTATTGCTTTACACTAACCCCATGTGCCTACTAAAAAGAAATGTCCTATCTAAAACCCAAATCCTAAAAATTAGCCTAAGATGTTTGTCCCAAGTGGAAATTTTTTATTGTTTTCTAAATAGGAACTATGCAACAAAAATCTCGAAAAAAAATAAGAATATTTTTAAAATAAAAAAATGAAAACTTACCCTCCAATACTTCTAGATGTGGCAATATATGGTTCCCAAACGTTATCATTAAATGGATCTCGGTGAGCTGGAATCTCATTGGTAATTTCTGCGGCGCGCGATTGTCGTTTCGAAAATCTCCACATTTTTTTCAGTTCCTCGCAACTAGGTTCTTGTTCGATACGCCCATGGCTTTTGGAAACGACCTCTCCGACCTTAAAACCCTTATTTCTTGGTAAAGCAAAAGCAGACACAAAGATCTCAAAATATATTTCCCAAATGATGATTTTTGATATTGATAGTGCTTTCATCTGGAACAAAGTAAAATTATTTCATTAGGGTGTACCAATAAAACTGTTGCAGCTTCTGATATTTATTTCTAATTACAACGAACTTAAAAATGCTTCTCAAAAAATGGTCTGCAGCGCTGAAAAGGTCTGCTAATGGCTGGGACGGGCAAATTGCCCCAGGGATAATTTTTCGAGTTGGCAAATTTAGCTCAATCAAAGAGTCTAAGTTCTAAAGGGTCTATGTGCCAGAATTAGATATTTTGAGTAATACCTGTATAAGGGATCGTAATATCATTCAGTTACACAAATAATTACATATTTTAAAGCAATTTTAGCAAGAAATTATATGTTTTATTGCAAAAAGATATATATTTTTAATAGGCAAGTTTAGTATTTACTACAGCAACAAATTCTCAGTGTAGAGATATCGACTTTAAGTTTGGAGCAAGTAAATAAGACAATTTTTAAGTTTAAAAACTATCTTTTTAAATATATTTGATATTTTAAACTTTTAAAAGTGGGCAAAGGGGCATGGGGGATTTTTTTTAATGGAAAGGGGGCAATGTAATACATCGTTTTAAAGCTTATGAAATTCTCTATTTGTCTATATATTTTTTTATTTGTGTTTGACATTTTTTGATTAAAATAGGGTTGAAAATGGAAATTTTCGTCAAAATTTTTTTAAAAAGATCAAGCAATTTTTGATAAATGATTAATTTTAAGATACGAAAACAAAAAGTATACTTTTAAACTACTTTTAAATAATATAAATAAAAATTTCCAATAGAAAACTCAGAAAATTGCATTTTTTACCAAAAAAAAATATCAACACCTTCAAAAAATGTTTAAAAAAATAAAAACATATATAGTCAAATATAGAATTTAATTTGCTTTAAAATTATGTATCACCCCCATTAAAAACAATCCCCTCCTCGACCCTCTGACCACATTTTGAAAGTTAAAAATATCAAATATATCCCAAACGATAGTTTAACGATAGTTAAGTCTTATTTCGGTGTTTCAAACCTAAGTTGGATATCTCGACTCGTTTAAAAGTTAAGAGGGATGGTGATTTTTGGACCGCAGTGTATTTTGAAATTCATTTGCATGGAAATTTCGTGACCTGCGCTTATTGAAGTCGCTAATAATTTAATTTATGAAGTTTGGTTTAATTTGAAAGCTCCATATTTAGTTAAAATAGGTTGGCATATCGTCGGTAATACTGCAATACTACGTGCCATGCAAAAATAGTATATTAGATACTGAGGTGGAAAATTTTTCATTTCCTGAGGGAAAGTTAGCTGACTAAGGGGCTTTATCGCAAAATGATATAAATTGTTTTATTACTTATCTTAAAATTTTTAAAGGCATATTCTTTAATTTCGTTTTGTCCATTTTTAAATTGCAAATTACGGTTCTGTCAAAAGTTCAGTCACTGACTAGCGCAGTACCGCACTAGGCCCGTTCATATCAAAAAGTTAATATGGAAAAACTGTCATTATATTTTATAAAAAGAATATTTTGTAGTATTTTTTGGTAAATAATAAAGTAATAACAATAATTATAAATAGTAATATATGACGATTCTCACTAGAACTTTCTACAGCAGAAAATTCCCGATATAACTTTAAAATGTCGTTTTCTCGGATCCTAAGTTATTAATGTTAATATTTATATTTTTAAAATTGTTAATAATTATTAAAGAGTTATTTTTTATTTTCGTGGATAACGCCATTTATAAATGCATTTATAAAGCTTAAATGTGTAGCTAACTTTACCAGTGTATAAATTTCAAGATGGTGTCAGTTTTTTCGTGGAACATAAAATATACAATTGTTACAAAGGAAGGTATAATTGTGAATAAAATAGTATACAAACTTCGGTGAAAATTTTCATTTGTCCTTCGAGAATTAGCAAACCTCGGAGCAAGCTCCTCGGTTCGCTAACCTTCCCTCAGGAAATGCAACGTTTTCCACCTCAGTATGTAATACACTATTGCCGAGCTATTTGCTTCCAATCCATTTGTAACTGAATATGCAGATTTACTTTTAACAATATAGTTTGGCTCTTTATTGACTGAACGTCTTGAAAAGCGAGAAAGAAATGTATGTATACGTGCAAGTGTGCACGTAAGTTTTCTTTAATCCTTTTTTTTTGCTTTCCTCTATTTCTTAATAAAGCTGAGAAAATAAATTCTGCTTAAAAAGTGTAAAAAATCGATAGACTTTTGTTTGCACTTTTTTAACTAAAAGGTTTTTGTTTGTAAATAGACTAGCAAGCCTTTTTACAAAATATATGCTGTTGTTAGCATCTGACTTTAGGCAGAAGTCTTGTACACTGTTAATTTGTTACCGTATTAAGTAGTAAACGATTTTTCCTACGACCTAGTTAGTAGTTAGTGCCCATTTCCCACCCGTTGCCTATGACAACAGTTGGGAAGTGACGATCAGCTGATTTAACATATCTGCTGTCAGAAAATTAGTAAACGTCAAACACGTAACCTCAAATTGACAAACTAATTTTGAGATAATTTTTCCGTTTTTTGATGTTTAGGTGTTAGGTCGTAGGGAAAATAGTACACACACCTAGACGCAAACCATTTCAGTGTACATCGGGTGCTCTTTTACTCTACTCTCGTACACTAACGTCAAATAACAAGGAATTCCTGGCTGATATTTTAAAGGGTAGTAGTGGATGGTAATGGAACACTCTTGTTAGTTTTTCACCTGGTGATTTGCGTTAGGGGTGTCCGCTATCTTGTATTTTACGGGTGCGGTTGTCTCGCTAAATATGCATCTTACGATAAAAATGCATATAACCAATTTTGTTAAGGAGGAAATTTTCATCAACTTTAGTTTGAATCATTTTTTTAATACATTAATAACAATCGAGTTATTATTACTCAAGAATGGCCATGTTCGGGGTGAAATTAATTTTTTCGATTTTTAAGCCACATTATAAGTACATATAAGTACATATATGTAATTAATTTATTTAAGAAAAAGGTAATGAAAGATTGCATATATGCAATATATTTTACGTTACGTCCAATCAGTTTTTATTATATTTTTTAAATTAAACCTATTTCGCACGGCTGCCTTAATGCGATCACAGATCACATATTGACGTTGCAAAATGATTGATTAACTTTATACTAACAAGCACAAAATAAATTGCAAGCATATCAAGCGAAAGAACTTCAAGATTAAGCACTTTCTGTATATAAAAGATCAATCAATTATTACGACTGTTGTTTTTTTAAAGATTTTTTTCTTTGTCAATACAGTTTGAGCATGGTTATATTATCAAAAATATACACACATAAAATCATAATCTTAATTCAACAAAACTGATTTATTATATTTGGAAAAATTTTGTTCCATTAAATAAAATTATATTCAATAGAGTTCGTCTTAAAATGAAATATGAAACTTTTTTTTCTTAACATGATATAGGTATTTATTTGCCGTTAATTTGAAATATTTTTCATTAAAAATATAAAATGTTGAAAGAAAAAGATGTTACAGTTACAGTCATGGAGAGCCCCAAATAAGCTTCTGGCTTGTGCTAGTTTGGCAAGCAAAAGTTAAGTGCTAGAACACTTTAAGGGGTCCTTCTACCTTTAAATTTTAAAAATATAAGTATATATATTTTTTTAAACTTTTTTTATATAGAAAGAAAAAAGATATCATTGTAAAATTTTGTAGGTGTGTTTATTTATATAAATACATTTTTAAAGTGCCATTTTTTGGCCATACCATTTTTTTGAAAAAAACACCAAAAAACGGTGGTGGCCATGATTTCGGCGGTATGGATACACTGAAAAAATGGATATTATAGTCTGCCACACGGTAAGAAAGCTCCGAAAAAAGGGGGAGGTATTACGGAACAGGCAGCGCGCTCTCTTCTTTATGTCATAAGCGTCATAGGGCGTGCGTGCGTGCAAGTGAGAGGCACACACATTCCTCACATATTTTCCATAGCCACACATCCGTGTGTCAAACAATATTCAGTATTGAAGTCGCTATAGTCCGAACTAGAAGATACATTTTTTTTTTTAATTTTTTATGTAAGCCTGTTTTACTAATACAGAATTAATTACTGCTCTTACCGGACTATTTGTTTTTCAGTAATATACCATAAGTTTTTGTAATTACAAATGATGACCATATTTTAAGCACTTAAGTGTTATAATAATGTTTCATTTTATATATTTTTATATTTCTGAAACTTCTATATTTACACAACACTGCAGGATCAAAAGGAAACTGTAAACGTAAAAATCTTTTTAAAATGGCATATCTTTTCTTTACAGGTTCTATTATAATAAATTCTATTCTATATGTACTTATAGATATATTTTTACTGAAATGTTACCTCTTTATATTTCTATAAAGGTTACCAACCCCAGGATGTACAATAGTATGTTTTTTTTACGGCTGGTTTAGAACGTAGGCAAATACGCACAATTTTTAAACATAGAATGAATCCATTCCAGATTATACCATATAAAGTGTTAGAATGAGCACATGTGGTGCTATCTCTTGTCTATAAAAATAAAGAAAACTGTGGCAAAATTAACAAAAAAAAAATATTTATTTTACCATGAAATACTGAATAATTTAGTGCAATTTAAAGTGTTGCGTTCAAATTAACCCTTTAACGCTTAGAGGTACATACATATATGTACCACTTGCGGTTTCTACTAAACTGTTTAACATGCAGTTTAAAAAGTCCAAAAATCGCCAAAACGTCCTAGACAAAAAATTCTTGGATACAAATGGGTTTCATTAAAAAATAAGAAAATTTCCGTCTGTCTGTCTGTCCGATGCCACGTTTTTTGTGGACACGAAAACTCAAGAGGAATTATCCAATCGACTCGAAATTTTCAGGAAAAATCAAGTCTATAAGGTATCCCTATTGTTTTTAAAAGTAATCTCCACAGAAACAAAAAAGTTATGTGGGGTTTGGACTTAAAAAAAACTATAATTTCCAAAAAAAATTTTTTTTTTGTTTATCATATTTTCCGCTCAAAATAAAAACCAACGATCTGAGGAACTTTTCTAAAAATCATTATTTACAGAGTTATCGAATTTATCTCCACACCGTATACAAAAAAAAAACAAATTAAACAAATTGAAAATAGGTTTTCTCAAAAAGTACATTAACGGTTATTTTAGATTGGTCTGGAAAAAATCGGAGGTTAGAAACCTTTCTTTTTAACCCACAAAAATACACTGTCTTTCCTGGCCTATTTATTTCTAAAAATATATTGTATTCGGTTTTCCGGAAAAATAACTTTTGTAAAAACATCGCTTCAATAAAATTTATTCGGAGTAATATGCTATCTATCGTATGATTTAATGCTGAAAGTATATCATAGTCAGAAAATAGGCGACACTATCGAAAAACGCAGTAACAAACATTTTTTGAGGAAACTATTGTTAGGTTCTTTTTATACAGAAACTGGCTGCTCTGAATATCTGGTCGCTGTTATGCAATAACCGTCTAACCCACAATGTAAAATGACAGTGGGTAACAGAAAATTTACCACATATCGTTTAAAAAAACTGAATTAAAGATAACCTATTCTGTACATGTTCTGATACAGGAACAAGTGAAACAAATTCTTAATTTTAAGTGTTTTAGTCAAAACGTTTAAAATTTATTATTAATATTATTCTTAATTCAAGTAAACAACCTCACTTGGTAATATGCTCTCCTTAAATGCACGATATACCATTTTAGACAATGATACAAACTAAATTAATCAAAAACAAGGTATTGGGAAAGTTTAAGTATTACGTAACGCAAATTTTGATCATTTTGGACCAAAAAACAAAAAATCTTTTTCCCAACTAAATCTTTTGCGACGTCAGACATTTTCATTTTCAAGAATAAAAATTTCACATACATATATACCGACGCTCCACCCTAACCGACATCTAAAAGTTAAATAATTTTAAACTTTCTTGTTTTTAAAATGAATACCTACTTATCTTATTTCTTATTTCTTACTTTTATTTTTTTTATAATTTATTCTTCCACCTACTTAGACCCCGTAATTTAAATTAGAATGAAAGGACTTAATGGAACCAAGTTTAGCTTTTCAGAGTTAATTATAAATACACTGCAAAGACAATACCAATTATACCGGCAAAACCGGGAGTGGAACAAATAAATTAAATCCGCCATTTTATAGCCAATGTAAAATTATATAAATCACCAAAGTTTCGTTTTTATAAAATGAAAATTAATCTTAATTTTAGGGGTGGACATAAATAAAACTCACTCGGTATACCAAGGTAGAGATAACACTTATTATAGCCGAGAGTCTTATATCCCGAGATGAGCAGCACTGAGGGATATAAGAGTGCAAGGCTATAATAGTCTTCTCTACCGTGGTTTATATATTATTTTTTTCGCTACTATTACATTTATTCTTTTTATTTCAACATTTTTTTATTAATAATAAAGTAAAATGTTTGCTGGATCTTAATTAATCGTGAAAAAAGCTGTTTTTAGATCATTAGATACTGTTGAATATAGAAACCAGAATTTTTAGAAACTTCTAATAATTTTATTTGTTTTTGTTACCAACTTATGAACAAAAAATCACCAAAACTGTTTTACAATTAAGAAAAAAGTTACTAAAACTGTTTTACAATTAAGCTTATTGTAAAACGCAAAACCAAAACTACAAAAGCGTAATTATGAAATGCAAATAGATAAACAAAATAAATAACATTTTCTGGAAAAACGTATAAAAGCAATTTAGGGGTGAATAAACATGACATTTTAAACACTGAGGGTTGTTTTTGAGTATGGCGTTTATTTTCATATTTAAATTTAATAAAATGTAGTATATAATATATATTATATATTACACAGCGTGTCAAAAGTCCGCCCCCCCCCTTTTAACTTTTGAACGGCTTAAGATTTTAACTTGAAATTCGAAATACACAAATAAAATAACCCAAATAATTTTTTGGTATAAATTTGGTATAAATTGGGACAGGGGGGCAAGGGGGGATTTTTTTTTTAATAGAAAGGGGGTAGTGTGATACATCATTTTAAAGCTTATAAAATTCTCTATTTGCCTACATATTTTTTTATTTTTTCGGATCAATTTTTGGGGGTTATTTTAAAGCCCCAAAAACAGGGATTAAAAAAATCAAAAATTTTTCGAAAAATGGTTTATTTCATCATGCAAATACATAAATTATACTTTTAAACTAATTTTGAATCATATAAATAAAATTTTACAAAAACAAACTTAAAAAATCGCATTTTGTTGTAAAAAAAATTGAAAAATGAAAACCGTAAAAAAGGTTTTAAAAAAATAAAAATTATATAGTCGTATAAAGAATTTTATAAGCTTTAAAATGATGTATCACACGACCCCCCTTTCTATTTCAAAAATGTCCCCCCTTGTCTCCTGTCTCCATTGTGCCCCCTAAGCATATCAAATATATACTAAAAACTATTTGGATCATATTATTTCAAGTTGATATCTTAAGCCGCTCAAAAGTTAAAGGGGGGGAGGCGGACTTTGGACACGCTCTGTATATTCAATTACCTACGTCGCGTGGGGGCGGCTCGTAGTACGGTGCGTAGGGTGGCGTGTGTTTCATTACGGATAAAAGTTTTGTAAGTTGGAATTTCCAAATAAATAATAAAGCTGGCGCATGAGGAGGCTCTGTATAATTAAAATTTGCCTAAAATTTACCAGACCAAGACGTAATCGAGCAGTAAAACCCGTCAAAATCGGTTTAGTGGTTTTCGAGATTACCTAAAACCAGGATAGGAATTACTTTATAGTCGCCCTAGGCAATATATAACATGCCGCCCCCCAAAAAGAAATTGAGGACAACAAGAAAATTGTTCAAGTGCGAGTAGACTTATACATGAAATAATCAAAGCAAGACTTCTTAAAAATATTTCCCCGGTTTTTCCTAATAAAACAAAAACATATGATAACTTTCCCGATTTTAAATTTATATATTTATTTTTAATATGTACATTTCCCTTATATTTGTAATTTTAAGCGGGTTACATTTTCCTTTTAGCAATATTTACGTAACTTTGAAATCAATCAAAAATTTTTTAGGGCGAGCAAAACTTTATGATTTATCGCATTACAAGCGGGTATTTTATTTAACATGTTGTCAATATAAAGACTACAAAGGAAAAACGCAGTAAATCCAATTTTTGTTAAAACTTTCGAGTTATCCTCACCTATATATGTAACTTCGATAATCCGAATGACGCGGTAATCCGAATTTAATTGTTCGCATTACCGCATCTTTTCGATTATCGAAGATTCGGATTAGCGAGACACTACTGTACTTCATTCTTCTGTAGAATATTTTGCTTTGGCCTCAATTTTTTTTTCACAAGCTCTTACTGTTTAGATATCAGAATCGGATTATCACACACCAATATATGATAGAAGCGAAACAAACAAACAAATTTTAACATGCTTTTTACAATTTTGTGAGTCCTCAAACTCTATTTCCTGAACAATATTGTAAAGTGGACTTAGTGCGTTTTTCCTTTGGATTCTTCATATGTATTCGTGAGATGTGCATTAATCTTGTCATTGTCTCTTTGAAAAAATATTATTTACTATATTATATACGTACTTTTTTTTAAATATCGAAGACTAATATTAAAAAATACTGCGAAGAAAAGGCATTTTATTTTTCGTTCGCCCACGCATCTAATAAGCCGTGAAAATACGTAATGTTCCGCGTTGTATAGTATACTCCTTGCAGTTGCATGTAATTTATTCCTGATGAAGTTTTAAGAAACTTAACTAAATCGTATTGGGTTATGGCCCTAATAATAATATGTGTTGTTGAACAGCAACAGTGCCTAATATAATATGTATATCAAAATAAATTTAAATATATTCTGGTATAATATATTATAGTAAAAATTCTACCCTAACTCATACCTATTTGTTTTACAAAAATGGCGAAGGCGTCAGTACACACAAATTAATATTGCTTAATTTTACTACAACTTAAGGCATATCCCCAGCCTCGCATAACACGCATAGTACATAAGAATGCTATACCGTGATTGGCTTACAAGATACATGACGGCACATGAAGCCAATTACAGTATCGCATTCTTATGTACTATGCGTGTTATGCGAGGCTGTGGATATGCCCTTACACGTGGACAACACGGTCTGTCATAATACTTTAAACAATACTACTAACTAAATATCACTAGAATATGCCCTAAGGTGCCAAAACTAATAAAAAAAGTTGATAAAATCCAGGTGAACCAGTTACACCGACTTCCCCTACAATTGTATAGGATAATAACTTCCGATTTCCAATTAGTCCAGTCAAATAACAAATGTAAATTGCAATAAATGTACACGGGCTGATATTTTAAAGGGTAGTAGTGGATGGTTACAGCCATTTGCCTAAGGGGTGTCCGCTATCTTGAATTTTAGGGGTGAGTTGCTTAATATGCATCTTACGATAAAAACGCATATAACCAATTTTGCTAGGGAGGAAATTTTCAACAATTTTTGTTTGGATGATTTTTTTAATATATTAATAACAATCGAGTAATTGTTTTTTTCCCATTTTACAGAGGGCGCAACTCGACTTTCACCGCCCACTGTAACCGTAACAAAATATTTATGAAAATTCATAATATATAAAACTTATAAAGAATTTCAAGTGCTACAAGTTTGCTCATAACCGGCACTCCTCATACGATGAACCTTCGTAGGAAAATGACTGCCTTTTTTGGTTTTTCGACAAATCTTTAGACTCTCGGGGGAAACTAAGGATATTTTTTGATTTTCTTAGTAAGCATCCAGAATAGTATATTGTTTTACTAAGAGGCTGAAGAAGCTTTTTTTTACTAGTCTGTAGAATTAACGGACGACGCGAAGCGGAGTCTGAAAACTACAGACGAGTAAAAAAAGCACTTTTCCTCTGAGTGAAACATACTATTTTTTCTTCAAGCATCCTATATATAATATTTAAATATTAATTTTTGAATTTAATTTATTCAGTTATAAAGTATGTTTTTTTATTAAAATATGCCAATAAAACCCTTTGGAAATAAACTTAAACCTTCCTTAGCTCATTTTTAATTTTTTTCGTAGGCTAAATCGTACACTTTTCGCGATTTCGATGGTAACTTGTTTAATGTAGCATTTGCAATTTCGGAGAGATTTGTAGGTGTATAAACCATATATTCTTCTTCAATCATTTTTAATCAAATTCACAAGGTTTTTGCACAGAATCTCGAGTCAACCATCTGTTTACATAATAAACAAACAAGTTTAAAGTATGGCTGTCATCAAAGTCAAAGAGTGCTGCCGCCAGTGGTGGTTTTGCTAACATTTTTTTACGGCGTACAACAATGAACTCATTTTTTTACTGTAAAAAAATAGATCACTTCTAACTAGTGTGTTCAGTTATAAAATATGAACATTTTAATACGCTTGAAGAAAAATAAATTTTTTCTAATTACTCGCTATACGATTTAAAACAAAAGTGAAAAATTTACCACCCCTAATAAACATGTTTGTGGATAGAATAATTAGATTTGTTGTATTTCGAATTATTCAAATTGGATAGCAAAATTTATTATAAAATCAAAATTTTAAATATCTAATTTACATAAATAATGGCTATTCTCTGAAAAAGCTTGTAGGTAGGTATAAAAAAACAGTATTAAAAGTCAAATAATGAATACGATCGCACCGAACATGTCGACATAGATCTATAAAATATTTACGCTGGACTCTGAAATCAAAATTTAGTGCGACTTTTTTTTTCCAAACAAAACAGTTTTTTTCAAAACTTAAGATAGAGTTGAAAAATAACAGAGTTTTGATTTTCTTTAAACTTTTGATATGGTGCTGCAGGTCCATTTTATTTTCTTTTTAGCTAATATTTTCCAGATAGGCGATAAAAAACTGAAGTTTTACGAAAATCGATGACCGTGGACTGTCAAACCTGGATATTTCACTTGAAATTACTCATTAAATTATGTAATTTACATTTACATTTTGTTTAACGTCGTACTATTTTACTTAATTAAGCATCCCCTAAGTCCAGGACTTGTGTGAGCTAGTAGTAGAGTGAACCACCGGCTTTAATTGACTTTCGAACCAATTTATAGGGAGTGTTCGCTTCACTTACGCCTTCGCCAAATTTCAATTATTAATTAACTGAAAAAGGCAAATCGGCGCCGGTGAGAATCGAACTCACGCTATTTTGGGTAGTAGACTCGTCAAGTATGTAGCGGTAGTCCACTGCACCAATCCTCCCATAATTGTGTTCATTATTTAAATAAATTGTGTTTATATTTGTGTATTAAATATTTTTTACTTTACCATTGTATAGTATAAATACAATACATAATTTTTTAATTTTATACAAAAAAATGCTACTACATGTGGTATTAATATATGGCAATATTTCTATCAGTGTATGCTCTGGTGTTAGCTGGAAGATATATTTAAATGAATATTCGGAAATGATCAACAAGTACGTTCGAAATATGCAAATATATCGGTTTTGAACAATCAATTATGACCGAAATTTATAGTGTCCCAAGACAATATTAAAATATACCACATTAAATACTAAACTAATTTTTATATTTGGGACCAGGGGGGCGCGCCCGGGTGCCCGGGCGCTGGGAGACAATATTTTAAATGGCACCCTAGGTCTTGTGATATGTCATTTTTAAGAGTTTGAAATTCTCTTTTTAACCATGTAACTAATTATTTTTTTATTTTTTTTTGAAGATTTTTTTTTCTTCAAAATTGATGAAATTTTCAATATTTTCCCAAGAACCTTATTTTAAATCTTAAATTTCAGTAGTTGCTAAAGTTAAACTTCCAAAATTCGGTGATTTTTTATATTAGACAAATTATTTTTTCTATTTTTAAGAGATGTACTTGGCTAATTAATTATAGTATTAAACATTTACAACCTTAAGCTATTGGGGCAAAAACCGGTCATAAAAATACTAATTTTAGTCGCTTTTCGCTATTTTTTAAGGATTTTAGCCTATTTTTTCCATAAAAAACATATACTATAATGAAGTATTATTATTATTTTTAAGATAATGGGTGTGTATTATAAACTAAACAAATAAAGAAATTTTAAAATTAATATCTACACAGAAAAAAATAAAAGTAATGTTGATGTTTGGTTCATTTAAATAGTATTTTAGATAGTCATGACAGTCAGTCAAATTATAATATACACATTTAAAAATAATTGTAAAAATAGCCAAATCTAAATACAATAAATGTATTTTGATGAGTTTGAGTTTGAGTTTGACTTGTTAAGTTAGTTAAGTTAGGACACCACCTTTTTGATGCACCCAAAACAGATACAGATCCTGGCAAGTTGCTCAATTGGAATAAAATAAAAAAGTCCAAATGATAAAGACATATGGTCACCAGCTCTTAGACTAATGTGGAAATGGATGTGTAACCAGTGGTTATCAACTACTGGAATTCTGGTGGAAGTGTGTTAGTAACGTTTGGAGGTAAGAGAAAGTTTTGGGAAAGTAAGAGCAAGTGTTTTGGAAGTATGTGGACAGAGCTGGATAATGTCAGGGAATGTCACACCTTTAACGTTTTCCGCCATTCGCCAAATTCGGTGTTATCTGGGAAATTTTTAAGTGAAATCAATTTTATGCGAAAAAGTAGAAGATCGGAAGAAACTTTAATTTTGGTAAAAGTATGTGAAAGATTTATCAAAGTGCAAATAGGTCTTGTGTAAATGATTTTGGCCCGAGGTTTATCACTCGGGTAATAACTTATCTGTTGCTTTAAGACTGAAAGTCCAAGAGAATAATTTTCTGACAGTCGATTGTGCTCCAAAACCGTAAAATAAATGTATTTTATTAAATTTTAAATAATTTAATTGAACATTTATTTAAATAATGTACAGGGTGTCCCTGAAATGCTTGGCCAAACATACGGGATGTATAGATCAAAACTGTGAAAAAAGTTCTTATAGACATGTGTCCGGAAATGGTTATTTAAAAAGCTACTTACGAATTTCAACATTGATATAATAAGGAAAATAAGGTTGCCATTTCAACCACGATCAAGATACCTGCATTTTTGTTTCTTAGCAACTAAGGGTTAGTCATCAAACAAAGTTTGACGTATGCAATTTTTTGCTGACTTATTCCAATTTTGAAATTCTTAAGTAAATTTTTAAATAACCATTTCCGGACACATATCTATAGAAACTTTTTTCATGGTTTTGTTCTATATATCCCGTATGTGAAGTTTGACCAAGCATTTCAGGGACACCCTGTAGACATGCGATAAACGTGATAACCCACAAATAAACCAAAAATATTTGTACAAATATTTTCCTTTTATAGCTGAAAAATGTTCTGCGGAAAATTCGGAAAATAAAATAATAAATAACAACAGCTTATTCAGCGGGCTATTAATTAAAGCGGTTTATGCATTGCTTTAATAATTATCGTTAAAAAATATCCCCTTTATCCACTAAAACGTTTCCACGTTTTAATTAAAAAAATAATTTATTGACTTAAACAAGAAACCGGTTCATTAGAAAAATAAAATAAAAAAATATTTTCATTTATATTGTAATAAATATATTTTTTTCAAATAAATGTAAATAAAAAAAAAACATATTTTTTATTTATTTTTATTAAAATTTTCTTACCTTGATTGTCGATGTCCTCTGACTTCAAGTAAAATTCGCGGGATTCGAATTTGGATTTAGTTCATGATAAACGAAGAAAATAAAAAAATTTCAATCTTTTTCGCAATTTTATTTTCTTGTTGAAAAAATAGTAAATTACCAGAAAAATTTTTTTTTTCAAAATTGGAGCGCTGAAGCGAAAATTCGGAGCGTGGATACGTACACAATGATATGTTCAAGTCTCTACAAGTTACGGCTGCTTGTCAAGCCGGATGGCGCAAGACTAACCATAGAATAGGGTTTGCGCCAGCAGGATTGCTGCTCCTGGGCAAATACCTCATCGCTCTCTCGTCCCCACCCCTTCAACCACCCCCCAGTCGCCGCCCCACGCCCCCTCGACTACCCCCAGCCACCCTCCAAATACTCACTCCTTCCTTCTCCTTTTCCTTCTGCCCTAGGGGTGATCAAATTTGTTTTTTTTATGTTATTTTAAAAAATTATAAAACTTGCCTAAAAACACGCTTTAATGCGCTTATATTGTAGCTTTATGAAAATAAAATTGTGGGGTTTTATGTTTGTTTCAAGGAGCGCCCCACTAAAGCTACATGCTACATGTACTATTAATATTTGAATATTTATGTAGCTAAAGTTATAGTTTTAGTTAAGAGGTATCCGCATACGATGCTGAAGGCCCCGGTTCGACAATCGGTTCCAGCGAATGACTTTTTTATGTAAATCTACTGCCCAACCTCAGATTAGGTACATTTTTGTAGTAGTATTTTACACAACTACGCTAGGTTTTAAATATTTAAATATAATTACTCCTTTGTAGTTGAATTTCTTGCTATAAGTAATGGTTGGAACATATACAACAACTACAAATTGTCAATAATATCCGGATTTTTTTGTGAGAAAAATTGCAAAAATGAATGTAAAAAATGAAATTGGAGGGTTTTGGGGGGCACTAGAGCCCGCGAGGCACCCCTGGGTACGCCACTGATTAATATTATATTTACTGTGTAAGTTATAGTTTTATTTATCAGTGAGTCTACTTTTAGTACATAAACGCGTGTATTTAGGTGTATTCTAAATGGGCTTTATTTTATATTTTTTAGGCATTTTATTTATTAATTTATTGGTTTATAGTTAATTTGAGTTAACTTAAAGGTAGGCTAAAAGCACTATTTATTTGAAGAAATTATGGGTTATTAAAGAGCGCCTTCGCCAAAATTGCAAATATAATATAAATTATAGTATATTATAATTTATAATTAAAATTAATGGGTAGGTACATTAATTAAATATTGATTAATTAACACGTTAAGTGACGTCCTACAAAGTTAAGCAAAGTTACAAAGTTAAGCGGCGGTACACACGGCACTCAACGTGTTAAGGGCGATCATATACCATATTCAAAGGGGGCATGCCACTCAAAGGGGTCATGGACATTCAAATACTAAAAGGCCGATAGAGGGTTGTGGTCCTTGTATACAAAAGAGATAGGTGCTTTAATTTAATATAAAGTTGTGAAAATCCTTCAAAAAGACGTCTGATCCTAATAAACTCAATGATTTTAAATTTCTTCGGTATAAAATAAAATATGATATAAAGCAATCGCATAAAATTTATATTAAAGATGTTGAAAAAAATATTAAAAATACCTCAAATAAGTTTTGGGCTTTTTCAAAAAAAGGTTCTGATAAAATTCCCAACTTACTTTATAGGTGTTGAACTTCGTCATCCTGAAAAAATAGTTGATGGTTTCGCCACGTTTTCAGAAATCTTATGGAGATTCAAGATTAGTTTATATGTTGGATGTTAATATAAATAAATAAATAAATAAACAAATAAATAAATAAATATATGGATAAATTACCTTGCTTTCTTCGACTCCATGCTGATTTTAATAATAAGTAATAATAATAGTAATTTACCAAAAAAAAACCTAGAAAAATTTTAGTAACATAATATTACTTTTTCTGTAATGGCCAAGTAAATTTTCCCATAATAAAAAATTAATTTTTTGCACGATAATTTTTTTTCTTCGTGTAATTATTGTACTGAAAAATACGGTTTTGTCGAATTTCAAGTATCTTGGTGTAAAGAAAGTGGGTAAAAAATACGATTGCAAGATTTGACACAAAAAATAAAATTAACTAAATGATATTTGACTACTATGACCAAAAATTCTAAAGAAAATCCAAAAATCAAATATATATTTTGCATATAAATTTTTTATCGGAGATAAAATAATTCTGACAATAAAAAATTTAAAAATAAGAAAGAAATAAAAACTTTTTTTGGAGCAAAGGACATCTCGTCTTAAAAAAAAAACATTTTCGATCACTCCTATTCTACCCTATTCCTGTACATTCATTCTTTGCCCTCTTCTTCTGATGATGATCACTGTACCACCAAAGCTACCAGCGGCATTACTTAAAATTGGCGACCCTACCCGGTAAACATTTCTTAGCACGAAGACTTTACCGCGAAGACAATTACCGCGAGGGGATCAATACCGCGCATAGACTTAAAAATTAATCGATATAAATTTAATAACAAAAAAAAAACACGTAAAAAACCGAAACACAGGAATGTGGGCACGTTTAGTTAAGGTTCCACTTTATCAATGAAAATACAAATTAAATAAATACTTCCCCTCGGTTTTTGTTTGGAAACCTAATCCAAACTGCCATCAATCCCACAGAAAATCCCTTTTATAAAAATACAAATAAAAAAATGGCGCGGTAAACGATTTTCACTGTAAAAGTCATACGCGGTAAAGACCGTTCGTGTTAATGGAATCCGCGGAAATGGTCTTCGCGGTAACAGTAATGGCTTGTCGCGGTAAGGGCTGGGCGGTAATGGTCTTCACGGTAATTTTTTGGCAGCAAAGCCTGGCGCCGTGTGCGAAGCTATAATAGTCTGCTCTACCGTAGTTTTTATGTTATTTTTTTTTCATTGCTAGAATATTTACTTTTATTATTTAAATATTTTTATATCAATAATAAAGTAAAATATATGATGGGTCTTAAATAACCTCGAAAAAACACGTAGCCCTTGAATTCACCAAAAGTTGACAGTACGAGTAACGTTTTTATGTTTTTAAAATGTGTGAACACATATGGGTAAGTATTTATTTAATAAAAAATGATTTATATTCTGTTATAATTAGCAAATATTTTTGAATTGAAAGATATTGTAAGCAATGTCATGTCTTTGCAATTCAGGGAATTTCGTTAATCACTTCAAAAAAGTGATGAAAGTCGATACATTTTATTACTTTTTTGATGTTAGGAACGAAGTGAGATCTGACCGAGCCAAACCAACCCCAGATTCGGATTCAGCGACCCCAAAAACGTATAGAAATTTTCGTCACGTCTGGTGGATAAGACCTTTTTTTTTCGTGTGCCTGTGTAATCAATTTAACAAGTATTGTTTATAAAATCTCTTACTAGGAAAGAAAACAAGGCTTTCCTCACCTTCGTCACAGAAGTTACGCCACTGAACGCGACATCCATACTTCCAGCCCACCGCCACGCTGGGATCGCAACACTGTTGCTTCTAAACATTACACCAGAGCCTTTATTTCCTCGCCGCACTATGAGTTAGGTGACCAGGATCAGGACATCCTCTGAATTTTAAGGCCCTCATTTTCTAATAAAGTTTGTCCTGATTTATACAAAAAAAAGCTGTGATTTATTTGACAAAATTCGTTGGTAGAGTCTTGATTTATCCGATTTAAAACGCAAATGGTTCTTTTAGGTTGTTTGCGGGTATTTTTATTTTTTTTATTTAAATCCATACAAGAAACTAGAAGACCTTAACTGTGAGCCAAAGGATCAAAGGGTAAAGGCTTTAATAGTCTAAGATCTGGTGACCATTTTTATTTAATTATTTCCCCCCGTCTGTATTTATATTGGCTTAAAGTACAAACTCAAAAAGGTGGTGAAATGAGGTATCCTAAAAATGAATCAAAATCAGTCTTAATGTTCCAACAAGAAATCTACGTAACCCTTCTCCCTTATTTATGATTCCCTATCACCGTACCAATTATGGTTTAAACTCTCCTCTGGATAGAACCATGAAATTGCCTAATGACCCGAACACACGTTTAAATCTTCTCTTATTAATATATAATTCAGTATGTACTAATAATGTACGTTCTTTTTTTTTTCTTTTACTATACATCAAATTTTAACTAAATTCTAGGTGCATTTGTAATATTTTAGCGTAATTAGGTTCTTAATACCTATGTATTTTATTTCTTATTTTTATAGTGGGGTTTTCCCGTAAAGAAATGAATAAATAAATAAAAATAAATAAATAAAAAATCAATATTAATTCTATTTATTTCATAAATTATTATTTATTAATAAATTTAAACATGACATATGTCAAAGGCAATTTTTAAAGACTGTTGGCTCCAAAGTTATTGCATGTAACTATAAAAAACTCGTAATTGTTTGTAATCTGTTCTGATCCATATCCGAGAAAGTCGGTAACCATCATCTAGACTTTTCTCTTTTCCAGTTGCACCAAGCTTTGCAACCAATACTGGAAATAGATCTTAAACTAAATGTTGTTTACTTTGTTTAAAAATGTTGCAGCTTCTATAACAAGTTAACAGAGCACTGTAACAGTAAATAAAACGGTTTTACTTATCGTAAAAAATGGAACGACATGAATGAAAAATGCGCGGATCTAATCAATGAAATGTAGGTGACTGTTGACATTTTGCGCCATAGTGCGCCGCCCCTTACGATCATAACGGCTTTACATGTTCCATTCTTCTCCACGTTCATTCATTCCTTCAATTATTACAGCCAGACCTTTCACCAAAGATTATATTTTGCTCTAATCCATTTCTCAACGGGAAATAAACGTTTGTTGACGTGATATCACGTCATCTCGCCAATTGGAATTTGTTAGGCCGGGAAAGGAAAGTGTATTTTTGATTGCTTTTTACATTTTTTATCGTTATATTCTGGGTTCTATTTCAAGGGCCATCTGTCCATCTGTCACAGCTGTTCATTTCTGGGACCTGGAACCTAGGAATCTTAATTTTGGCATACACTTAGATTACATTAGCGAGCATTTACTCCACGTAAAAAATGTACAAAGTCAAAAACTAAATTTTGACAGCAAAAATTATGATTAAGTTGGATATCGTATAAAACGTCTTAATTTTGTTTATATTTTTCACTTATTACCATGTTTATAAATTACTGGCTAAGTTCAATTGGTTGATTGGTTCCTTTTTCATAAACAACATCCTTTTTGTGGTTTATAACTTTATAAGAAAAATTAATATTAACGGAATAAAAACAAGTAAAATGAAAAAAGAGATAAACTTTTAGCTTCCATAAGTAGTGTACTGCATAAAATCCGTTTGGATGGGAGAAAGATAAAAACCACTTGTTAATATCAACAAGTTAAGTAAATTTTTAAATAACCATTTCCGGACACATATCTATAGAAACTTTTTTCATGGTTTTGTTCTATATATCCCGTATGTGAAGTTTGACCAAGCATTTCAGGGACACCCTGTAGACATGCGATAAACGTGATAACCCACAAATAAACCAAAAATATTTGTACAAATATTTTCCTTTTATAGCTGAAAAATGTTCTGCGGAAAATTCGGAAAATAAAATAATAAATAACAACAGCTTATTCAGCGGGCTATTAATTAAAGCGGTTTATGCATTGCTTTAATAATTATCGTTAAAAAATATCCCCTTTATCCACTAAAACGTTTCCACGTTTTAATTAAAAAAATAATTTATTGACTTAAACAAGAAACCGGTTCATTAGAAAAATAAAATAAAAAAATATTTTCATTTATATTGTAATAAATATATTTTTTTCAAATAAATGTAAATAAAAAAAAAACATATTTTTTATTTATTTTTATTAAAATTTTCTTACCTTGATTGTCGATGTCCTCTGACTTCAAGTAAAATTCGCGGGATTCGAATTTGGATTTAGTTCATGATAAACGAAGAAAATAAAAAAATTTCAATCTTTTTCGCAATTTTATTTTCTTGTTGAAAAAATAGTAAATTACCAGAAAAATTTTTTTTTTCAAAATTGGAGCGCTGAAGCGAAAATTCGGAGCGTGGATACGTACACAATGATATGTTCAAGTCTCTACAAGTTACGGCTGCTTGTCAAGCCGGATGGCGCAAGACTAACCATAGAATAGGGTTTGCGCCAGCAGGATTGCTGCTCCTGGGCAAATACCTCATCGCTCTCTCGTCCCCACCCCTTCAACCACCCCCCAGTCGCCGCCCCACGCCCCCTCGACTACCCCCAGCCACCCTCCAAATACTCACTCCTTCCTTCTCCTTTTCCTTCTGCCCTAGGGGTGATCAAATTTGTTTTTTTTATGTTATTTTAAAAAATTATAAAACTTGCCTAAAAACACGCTTTAATGCGCTTATATTGTAGCTTTATGAAAATAAAATTGTGGGGTTTTATGTTTGTTTCAAGGAGCGCCCCACTAAAGCTACATGCTACATGTACTATTAATATTTGAATATTTATGTAGCTAAAGTTATAGTTTTAGTTAAGAGGTATCCGCATACGATGCTGAAGGCCCCGGTTCGACAATCGGTTCCAGCGAATGACTTTTTTATGTAAATCTACTGCCCAACCTCAGATTAGGTACATTTTTGTAGTAGTATTTTACACAACTACGCTAGGTTTTAAATATTTAAATATAATTACTCCTTTGTAGTTGAATTTCTTGCTATAAGTAATGGTTGGAACATATACAACAACTACAAATTGTCAATAATATCCGGATTTTTTTGTGAGAAAAATTGCAAAAATGAATGTAAAAAATGAAATTGGAGGGTTTTGGGGGGCACTAGAGCCCGCGAGGCACCCCTGGGTACGCCACTGATTAATATTATATTTACTGTGTAAGTTATAGTTTTATTTATCAGTGAGTCTACTTTTAGTACATAAACGCGTGTATTTAGGTGTATTCTAAATGGGCTTTATTTTATATTTTTTAGGCATTTTATTTATTAATTTATTGGTTTATAGTTAATTTGAGTTAACTTAAAGGTAGGCTAAAAGCACTATTTATTTGAAGAAATTATGGGTTATTAAAGAGCGCCTTCGCCAAAATTGCAAATATAATATAAATTATAGTATATTATAATTTATAATTAAAATTAATGGGTAGGTACATTAATTAAATATTGATTAATTAACACGTTAAGTGACGTCCTACAAAGTTAAGCAAAGTTACAAAGTTAAGCGGCGGTACACACGGCACTCAACGTGTTAAGGGCGATCATATACCATATTCAAAGGGGGCATGCCACTCAAAGGGGTCATGGACATTCAAATACTAAAAGGCCGATAGAGGGTTGTGGTCCTTGTATACAAAAGAGATAGGTGCTTTAATTTAATATAAAGTTGTGAAAATCCTTCAAAAAGACGTCTGATCCTAATAAACTCAATGATTTTAAATTTCTTCGGTATAAAATAAAATATGATATAAAGCAATCGCATAAAATTTATATTAAAGATGTTGAAAAAAATATTAAAAATACCTCAAATAAGTTTTGGGCTTTTTCAAAAAAAGGTTCTGATAAAATTCCCAACTTACTTTATAGGTGTTGAACTTCGTCATCCTGAAAAAATAGTTGATGGTTTCGCCACGTTTTCAGAAATCTTATGGAGATTCAAGATTAGTTTATATGTTGGATGTTAATATAAATAAATAAATAAATAAACAAATAAATAAATAAATATATGGATAAATTACCTTGCTTTCTTCGACTCCATGCTGATTTTAATAATAAGTAATAATAATAGTAATTTACCAAAAAAAAACCTAGAAAAATTTTAGTAACATAATATTACTTTTTCTGTAATGGCCAAGTAAATTTTCCCATAATAAAAAATTAATTTTTTGCACGATAATTTTTTTTCTTCGTGTAATTATTGTACTGAAAAATACGGTTTTGTCGAATTTCAAGTATCTTGGTGTAAAGAAAGTGGGTAAAAAATACGATTGCAAGATTTGACACAAAAAATAAAATTAACTAAATGATATTTGACTACTATGACCAAAAATTCTAAAGAAAATCCAAAAATCAAATATATATTTTGCATATAAATTTTTTATCGGAGATAAAATAATTCTGACAATAAAAAATTTAAAAATAAGAAAGAAATAAAAACTTTTTTTGGAGCAAAGGACATCTCGTCTTAAAAAAAAAACATTTTCGATCACTCCTATTCTACCCTATTCCTGTACATTCATTCTTTGCCCTCTTCTTCTGATGATGATCACTGTACCACCAAAGCTACCAGCGGCATTACTTAAAATTGGCGACCCTACCCGGTAAACATTTCTTAGCACGAAGACTTTACCGCGAAGACAATTACCGCGAGGGGATCAATACCGCGCATAGACTTAAAAATTAATCGATATAAATTTAATAACAAAAAAAAAACACGTAAAAAACCGAAACACAGGAATGTGGGCACGTTTAGTTAAGGTTCCACTTTATCAATGAAAATACAAATTAAATAAATACTTCCCCTCGGTTTTTGTTTGGAAACCTAATCCAAACTGCCATCAATCCCACAGAAAATCCCTTTTATAAAAATACAAATAAAAAAATGGCGCGGTAAACGATTTTCACTGTAAAAGTCATACGCGGTAAAGACCGTTCGTGTTAATGGAATCCGCGGAAATGGTCTTCGCGGTAACAGTAATGGCTTGTCGCGGTAAGGGCTGGGCGGTAATGGTCTTCACGGTAATTTTTTGGCAGCAAAGCCTGGCGCCGTGTGCGAAGCTATAATAGTCTGCTCTACCGTAGTTTTTATGTTATTTTTTTTTCATTGCTAGAATATTTACTTTTATTATTTAAATATTTTTATATCAATAATAAAGTAAAATATATGATGGGTCTTAAATAACCTCGAAAAAACACGTAGCCCTTGAATTCACCAAAAGTTGACAGTACGAGTAACGTTTTTATGTTTTTAAAATGTGTGAACACATATGGGTAAGTATTTATTTAATAAAAAATGATTTATATTCTGTTATAATTAGCAAATATTTTTGAATTGAAAGATATTGTAAGCAATGTCATGTCTTTGCAATTCAGGGAATTTCGTTAATCACTTCAAAAAAGTGATGAAAGTCGATACATTTTATTACTTTTTTGATGTTAGGAACGAAGTGAGATCTGACCGAGCCAAACCAACCCCAGATTCGGATTCAGCGACCCCAAAAACGTATAGAAATTTTCGTCACGTCTGGTGGATAAGACCTTTTTTTTTCGTGTGCCTGTGTAATCAATTTAACAAGTATTGTTTATAAAATCTCTTACTAGGAAAGAAAACAAGGCTTTCCTCACCTTCGTCACAGAAGTTACGCCACTGAACGCGACATCCATACTTCCAGCCCACCGCCACGCTGGGATCGCAACACTGTTGCTTCTAAACATTACACCAGAGCCTTTATTTCCTCGCCGCACTATGAGTTAGGTGACCAGGATCAGGACATCCTCTGAATTTTAAGGCCCTCATTTTCTAATAAAGTTTGTCCTGATTTATACAAAAAAAAGCTGTGATTTATTTGACAAAATTCGTTGGTAGAGTCTTGATTTATCCGATTTAAAACGCAAATGGTTCTTTTAGGTTGTTTGCGGGTATTTTTATTTTTTTTATTTAAATCCATACAAGAAACTAGAAGACCTTAACTGTGAGCCAAAGGATCAAAGGGTAAAGGCTTTAATAGTCTAAGATCTGGTGACCATTTTTATTTAATTATTTCCCCCCGTCTGTATTTATATTGGCTTAAAGTACAAACTCAAAAAGGTGGTGAAATGAGGTATCCTAAAAATGAATCAAAATCAGTCTTAATGTTCCAACAAGAAATCTACGTAACCCTTCTCCCTTATTTATGATTCCCTATCACCGTACCAATTATGGTTTAAACTCTCCTCTGGATAGAACCATGAAATTGCCTAATGACCCGAACACACGTTTAAATCTTCTCTTATTAATATATAATTCAGTATGTACTAATAATGTACGTTCTTTTTTTTTTCTTTTACTATACATCAAATTTTAACTAAATTCTAGGTGCATTTGTAATATTTTAGCGTAATTAGGTTCTTAATACCTATGTATTTTATTTCTTATTTTTATAGTGGGGTTTTCCCGTAAAGAAATGAATAAATAAATAAAAATAAATAAATAAAAAATCAATATTAATTCTATTTATTTCATAAATTATTATTTATTAATAAATTTAAACATGACATATGTCAAAGGCAATTTTTAAAGACTGTTGGCTCCAAAGTTATTGCATGTAACTATAAAAAACTCGTAATTGTTTGTAATCTGTTCTGATCCATATCCGAGAAAGTCGGTAACCATCATCTAGACTTTTCTCTTTTCCAGTTGCACCAAGCTTTGCAACCAATACTGGAAATAGATCTTAAACTAAATGTTGTTTACTTTGTTTAAAAATGTTGCAGCTTCTATAACAAGTTAACAGAGCACTGTAACAGTAAATAAAACGGTTTTACTTATCGTAAAAAATGGAACGACATGAATGAAAAATGCGCGGATCTAATCAATGAAATGTAGGTGACTGTTGACATTTTGCGCCATAGTGCGCCGCCCCTTACGATCATAACGGCTTTACATGTTCCATTCTTCTCCACGTTCATTCATTCCTTCAATTATTACAGCCAGACCTTTCACCAAAGATTATATTTTGCTCTAATCCATTTCTCAACGGGAAATAAACGTTTGTTGACGTGATATCACGTCATCTCGCCAATTGGAATTTGTTAGGCCGGGAAAGGAAAGTGTATTTTTGATTGCTTTTTACATTTTTTATCGTTATATTCTGGGTTCTATTTCAAGGGCCATCTGTCCATCTGTCACAGCTGTTCATTTCTGGGACCTGGAACCTAGGAATCTTAATTTTGGCATACACTTAGATTACATTAGCGAGCATTTACTCCACGTAAAAAATGTACAAAGTCAAAAACTAAATTTTGACAGCAAAAATTATGATTAAGTTGGATATCGTATAAAACGTCTTAATTTTGTTTATATTTTTCACTTATTACCATGTTTATAAATTACTGGCTAAGTTCAATTGGTTGATTGGTTCCTTTTTCATAAACAACATCCTTTTTGTGGTTTATAACTTTATAAGAAAAATTAATATTAACGGAATAAAAACAAGTAAAATGAAAAAAGAGATAAACTTTTAGCTTCCATAAGTAGTGTACTGCATAAAATCCGTTTGGATGGGAGAAAGATAAAAACCACTTGTTAATATCAACAAGTTAACGTGAATTTTTTACAACTTTTAATACGAATTTTATAATCCGTGAGGAGATATCTCTTTATTTTACACTATATAAACTGATCGAAAAAACTTATTGTTAAGAATGGTGCTTTCTCTGGGAAAACATAGTTTAGGAAAAAAATCATAAAATGTCCATATTCTCTAATCATTTCTAAAAAACAAATAAATTTAATTAATATAAAATATTTATATTCGGGATTTAATTATTTTTGAAAAACTGAAAATTAATTAATACCGAGTAATTCTACCTATGTTGGCTATAACCGCTTCAACTCGCCGAGGCATACTTAAAATTAAGCGATTTAACTGATCTTGGTCCAAGATCCCAGAAATCCGGAAGAACTTGCTAGTTTCCTTTCGTCATGTAAATGTGGTTGACGATCAATTACTGTTCTACCAAGCATGTCCCAGACATGTTCAATACAAGATAATGAGACAGAGGCGAGCCATTTTTTGTTTTTTTTCGATTATTTTTTCTCAAAAGAAAGTATTGTTATAGCGAAAAAATTGTTTTCTAGATTTTGATTAGTAATTCGTTCTAATGTATATAGATTCCAAAAAAAACAAATTTTCGATGTCCGTCCGTCCGTCAGTCCCTTTGTCGAGAGCCCTACATGCCATACCATTTGACAGATCAAAACCAAACTTGAATCTTGGGGTTTTTGGAGGCTTGCTCAGAGGAGATTTTCTTAGTTTTTTTGTACTCCTAAAATAACAGTAGTTAACTAAGGACTAAAAATCGAAAAATACGATTTTCATAAAACTGGCTCTAACGATATGGCTCAAATTTTGTACGTTAATGGAAAATTCTTTTATTATTTGAAGTAGGTGTACTAAATTTCGGGATTGGACCAACTTTCAGTCAAAAATGTTGCCTCATCGGCGATGATTTTTATACTTCAGTACCCTAGTCACTAAACTTAAAAATTGGGGTAAAATTGGAGAGTAATATTTGGAGTAAATTATAGAATTAATAGTATATCTGTGGCTTGGTTGTCAAATGGCCAATGTCAAAAATTTTGAACGGATACAATAAGTCAAACATTGGCCGTTTTAGCAGTTTAACAGAAACTGATCAGTTTAACAGAAATTTTTTTAAAAACACACGTCGACCCTTGTCGCTTAAAGTCTAGATTTATGTCACAAGCTCTGACATTGGCTTTTCTAGGTTATATAGATCTGGAAAAAAAATAGTTCGTCGGTATAACTTAAAATAGGTAAAAAGTGACATTGGTCCTTTTAGAACCAAGCTACAGATATGTATTCTATTAATCACAGTTTTGTTTTGTTAGTGTAGTGAAAAGCCTTATGTAATGCGGATATAAATAATGCTTTTATCGGAAAAAGGTTTAAAAATTTAGGACCTTGCGCATTAAGGGGTCTTTCTACCTTTAAATTTATTTTTTTTTGCATAGAAAGAAAAAAGATATCATCATGAAATTTTCTTGGTATTTTTATTTATATTCAAAAAATAAAAAGAAAAAATAGACTTCAATACTAAATAATATTCCGTTTTTTTTTTCAGTCGTTCCAAGCGGGCGGAATCATGGCGACCACCGTTTTTTGATGTTTTTTTCAAAAAATTTAATACGCTCGGCTAAAAAAATGTCTTCTCTACCTTGGTATATAATTACTATCTCTATCCTAATAAAAAAAATGTCAAAAAAAATAGTTTTAAAATCTGAAGGTAGAAAGACCCCTTAAACCTTAAATAGGCTTAGTGTAAATAATTTTAATATATTTTGGATTAATTTCGTAATGCTATCTGTAGTGATTTGGCTAAAAGCATTGCACAAGCTTTAGAGCTATTAAACGTGTCATTTAATTCATAAATACGCCAGTAAATCCCACTGAAAATAAAATTTTTATTATATTAATATATTTCGTTTTCAATTAAAAAAAGTTAATATATTAAAACTTTTAATAACTTTAAAAATTATTTCAGAGCCAGATTAATGTTTTTTCCGAAAACCCATTACTAGCAAAATACATTACACAGTATTTGCTACACAGACAAAAAGCTTTCTCGTTCAAATAAATAAAAACAATAATTTATTGAGTGAATTTAAGGAACTTATTGGTAATAATTATAAGCAGTACATAATTTACTAAAACGATTACACAGGCCCACAGAACAAAAAAGTACCCTGATCTTTTGACGAGATAGGTCTATTCTTATGTATTTTTCATCGCTGAATCCAAATCAGAAGTCAGCAGTGATTTTTCGAGAAAAATGCAAAAAACATGATTTTTTATGTTTGTTTTTATTTATTTTTTTTTTTACTTTTTTGTTATTTTTTTTATTTTTTCGTGAAAAAAAAAATTTTTTGACACACATAGACCATTGTGTTTAGTAAAAAAGCATTTTGAAAATATATTTTTTGATTAAATCAAGGTCTTAATAACTTTAAAAAGAACATGGGAAAGTAAGATAATTAGTGTAATTTCCCTTAGGATTTCCTTAGTGTTTCCATAAAGGAAGTTCCCTTTTAGACAGGTTCCCGTGGGATGATATCCGTAAGGCCAACTAATATTCCGAACTTATTGAATGGACCAAAATAATTTAATTAAAATTTAATACCTTTTGGTTGTTGATATACAGGGCGGACTTTTAAAAATAAATTCGGTTTTTAATTAGTCGGATTTTTTTCGGGAAATTCCTCGAACAAGTTTATTTTTTAATTTTACAAAATCTTAAAAATGCCCGATAGTAGGTATTGCGGCGGTGAGCCAACCCCCTCCACTTTTTATATAGACCACGCCCCCTACTTTAATAGCCCCCATAAAAGAGCTGTTTTAACAGGGCTGTTAATGTAATTAACAGAGCTGTTTTAAGAGGACTGTTTTAACAGAGCTGTTTTAACAGAGCTGTTTTAACAGGGCTGTTTTAACAGAGCTGTTTTAACAGGGCTGTTTTAACAGAGTTCTTTTAACAGGGCTGTTTTAACAGAGCTGTTTTAAAAGGAGGCTCACCCGCCGCAATACCTACTCCCGATGTACAGGGTACAGGGTTTTTTACTTTTATCTTCTTACCCATTTAATTAGTTTTCCCAGGAGACAATTCTTTTATAAAAATAAATGATTGGTTTAAAACTGCAACATTTGTTCTATTTTTGCCCATAATTGATGAATAGAATAAACTTTACAGTTTTTAACCAATTAACAATTTTTAATGAAGCATTGTCTTAAAAATAAACTTATAAAAAATTGGTCATTCTATAATATAAATAAATCGGTCTTACGGTGCCTTCTATCTATTGTATATAAGACAGAGAATATTATTAACACTAAAACAGAAAAGGAATAGTATATTACGCGAGTGTAAGAAATACACTTTCCAACGAGTTATGTACACTATTTTTCCTACGACCCCGAAAAAATATAAAGTTTCTTAATGGGTTGTCTACAAGCGCAAATCAAGGCAAACTTGACAGTTTGCTAATTCAGTTAGATTTCTGTGGATATAGGACAATAAAACTGTACTGTTTTCTATTTCACAAGGAAAAGACCTTGTATTTTGATGTTTTTTATAAAGGTAACTAAATCACGAATTAAGTAATTATCATAAAATCTAGAAATTAATAAAACATCTCAAGTTATATTGGTCAAAATAGTAAGGTTATAAGTATAGTTTTTATTTTTGAATTGAAAACATAAAAGGTATCAAAAAAGGCTGCCATGAAAGATGAAAAATGGCATATAGAACGAGGTGAGTAAAATTCGTAGAATTTACAACATAAATATCTATATAAAATTAGACAAACCTACATACATAAATATCAAACTAGCGTGATATAAAAATATCAAACTAGTGTGATATAAGCGTTTTCTAAAGAAGAAAAGAGTGTGCTAAATATCATTTTCAAAGGGAGTCGTAGGAAAAAGGATGTTTCAAATCGCTTCAGCCGTTATGAGATTGGCTTATGTACTCAATCTTGAATTAGCCTGTACGTAATTTGAATTCAGTCCCTTATTGAATGTGTTCATTTAAAAAAAATCTATGTACAGTAATTATTTAATGATAATATTACCTATACGCTTAAACAACAATGTTTGTTTGAAACAAACCAGTCCGTGTTAATGTTAATACTTAAAGGTTTATTTTTACTCCTAATTCAACATTTCATAAAAGTGATAAATAAATACTCGGTAATCTAACTCAAACAAAACTTTATAGGCTTTAATTATCAGATACTCTGGCTTTAGGATAAATAGTATTTGCTACTCTCCAGTCTGGATAATCCAAATGTAATGAAATCTTGAAAACTAAAATTAGATAGCAAATTAATTCTTTTATACTCTTTTTATACAACTCTAAACAAGTGTGTCCGTCTGTCCGTATGTCCTTCTGTCACTTTTTTTTGTCTGTACGATAACTCAAGAAAAAATAATCCGAAATTAAATATAGTAGTATGTTTATGATTTTTAATTGTAATTTATAATATCACAGTAAAAATTACTGTAACTAAACACCACATTTATCATAAATATTTTATACCAACGTTACTATAGTGTACTAAATAAATACAAAACTATGTTATTTTATATAAAAGATTTTTCTTTACTAAACTACTAGAAAACAATTTTGTCGTGTTAGTATAAATCTATTTTAAAACAGAATGTGTTAAATTAAAAGGAAAATATGTCATTTTGTGTTTTCGTCCATTAATATTACATGTCAACAAAAGTCTGCTCAAATGTTCACAAACAACCTATAAAAAGCAACAAGTTAATATCAAATTCTTTTTCAACTTTTCAAAACAATTTTAATTCCACTATCTTTTTTAATAAAGTTTCAGTTGATTCGACATTGCAATAGCTCTTTCATAATAAATACTATACTATATGCTTTTTACACACACAGAGAAATATATTATTAATACAAATAATCACATTTAGTTATATTATACCTAAGACAAAAGAATGAAGGAATAATGAATAACATTTACATTTTGTTTTTTTTTAACCTTCTACTTAATTAAGCATCACCTAAGTCTAGGACTTGTGTGGGCTAGTAGTGTAGGGAACCACCGGCTTTAATTGACTTTCGAACCAATTTATAGGGAGTGTCCGCTTCACTTACGCCTTCGCCAAATTTTAATTATTAATTAACTGAAAAAGGCAAATCGGCGCCGGTGAGAATCGAACTTACGCTATTTGTGTAGTAAACTCGCCAAGTACGACGCGGTAGTCCACTACACCAATCCTCCCATATAACAAAATGTCGTTTTGTTTTAAAGAAACTTAAATGAAATATGGTCATCAAATATTAATACTGATTTTTAAAATAATAAAAATAATAAAAAATAATACTAATTAGTATTAATACTAATTTCTTGGAAACAAGTAGTTCAACCTGCAACAAATTAATTTAATTAATTAATTAATTATCGAATTTTTTAAAATTAGTTAAAGATGTTTATATTTAGTATTTTTATACTTGAAACAAGTATCTAAAGCCGGTATCATGATTTTTCTTTGGGAAAGTACATATAGGAAGAAACGTACTTTAAATTAAAAAAAAAGTTTTTAATAAAACTATTTACTTAAAAGAAATAGGTATTTACTTTGAGACTTTTATTTGACATATACTCGTATGTACGGATACGTTACTAAAGGACGACTTTTTTAAATTGAAAAAGGACAAGACACAGTGACCGAATAGATGGTATTTCTTTTTATAGCTGAAGGAAAAATAAATATTAAACCGTAGAAAAGGTCTATAATATACCAGTCTCATAATACATTTGATCCTGACAGTTGTTTCTTACATTTATTTTTCATATATGACATTTTAATTCAACAAGAGATATTATTTAAAGCCAGGAAAAAAGATTTAGATAATTCTACAAGAGGAAGAACCCTATACCGGGTGTAGCAAGACAATGGTACACCTCCTTTTCTCTTTATTTTAAAAGTTAGAGATTTCAAATTTGGAGGTTCTCTTATTACCATAAAACGTCAACTTTTAACATAAAAAGTATATTTAAGTTACTTCCAGTTTAACTGGAAATTACTTTTAAATATACATATACATATACATATTTTCATTTTATGCTTTATTTTAAGTACAGCGATACCAAAATAAATGTCAAAGTTTTTTTAGTTAAATTCGTAGTTTTTGTTATAGGTAGGTCGAAAGTTGGTGTCATTTCCGGTTAAACCGGAAGTGACTTAAATGTACTTTTTATGTTAAAAGTTAACGTTTTATGACCATAAGAGATATTCCAAATATTGAATCTTTAACTTTTAAAATAAACACGCTAGATTACACAGTCCCACGAAAAAAAAAATAAGTTTAATTATTTTCCTTACGTATTTTTGGGAGCTAAAAACGAATTTAACAATAAAAAAACTCGCTGACCCCCAAAGTACCTCGCTCCCTTCTTATGTAAAAGTGGTTTCAGTCAGATATGGCTGATTTTGGATATGTTATAGTCTTAACATTCTGATCTAAAGTTTCAAGGGCACGACTTCCAAAAATTAATAATTTAGGTGCAAGAGCACTGAAACTCTCGAAAACCGCGGTGTACCGGTCTAATGGAAAAGTCAGCTCTTCGACTACTATAGTCAATGGTTAATTTTAAAACAATGAAAGTCTTATCTTCAACTTTAATCTCAAAGACCTTAATTAAGCTTACTATATTATCAAGCCTTTCTACATTAAGAAACTCTTAGAGTACCTAAGCTGGAGAATAGATTCCATTTAAGTTTCATTTATAAGGAAAAAATTCTGTATTATCTAAAGGACGATGTATATCTTAATATTAACACTTTTATAAAATAGTCAAAGCCAAATAAAACTATTTTAGATTAAAGTACATTCTGCAGAAAAAAAGCCATAGTGCCAAAAAACCGACTACGAAAAAATGCACGTGCTCCGTATACTGCCCTTCTAAGACAAGTTGTCCTATCTGCAAATTAGATGTTTTACAAAAAAACTATATATTACTCCTATTTTTGGTTAAATTATTGATGATAACGATCAATATTTTCAGATTTTTTTTAAAAAAAGACGAATCGTGGGTGAATCAAATAATATTTTTATTAAATTCATAATAAAAATCCATAAATAACATTATTTTTGTAAATGGTACAGTACCTCTAACTTTTGAACGGAATAAGATATCGAGTTAAAATTTGGAACAGGTATATTGCATAATATAAAGTATCTTTTTACGTAAATGACATTTCATTGTATTCCTATGTATTTTAAGGTGCTGAATACGAATTTGAAGTCAAAATAACACCTCATCCGATTTTCTTCGGAGAAAACCTCAAAAAACGTCATTTTCATACTCGAAAATTACGTTATTTGAGATTATCTCAAAAAATAATCGTGTGAGGTGTTATTTTGACTTTAAATTCGGATTCAGCACTTTAAAATACATAGGAATACAATAGTCTCCAAAGGAGTACTTGACCTTTTTTTATATGGATGTGCAATTAATTAGTTAACATATTTAACGGTTTTTTCTTCTTTGTGCGATTTTAACTTCTCTTAAAACTTCAGTACATATATGCAACATAACTGTGGATATTACTAAAGAGAGATAAACGAAAATAGTCTACTACTAAATTGCTGTTTTAATGTACATTAGCGAGCAATAATGTCAAATACAAAACTAATTATATCAAATAATATTCAACAGTTAATAAATTTGAGTTTAATTCACATAATATTACACTATCTTGATGGTGACGGAAAATTCATTATTAATTGTGGTGATAAATTACACTAGTTTTCAGTGGTTTTATATTCCAGTTGCTTTTGACGTTTTCTTTTATATTTTTGCCGTGTGGTTTATTGTAACCCTAAAATAAAGACTGTACTTTTCGGGACTCCGTAGGAGCTGAGAGACCTTGGGCGTTCCGCCTACTTCGCCCATAGGATATTATCTTTCCAGTATTGTTAATACTAGTTGACTGAAGGATTAATAAACTTTTCTTTAAACATGTTTGGCATATATTTCAAGACCAATTAGTTTGCTAAGCCAATATTCAATATATTGGACATGTCCTAATTTCCATGTAGATACACGTCACAACTATCGAAACCTACACTAGAAAAATCTACATTGAAATTTTACTTAAACATTTGAAAATTTAAAGTTAAACCCTTTAATAAGCGGACATTTTAGAAAAAAATAGACCTCTGCACTGATGGAATAAAAGCGTTATTAATACATCAACATATTCTTATGTATGCGCCAACCACAAACTCTGCCGTTCTAAGCTGAAAGGTCCTATCTACATAGGTTTAACATACACAGATAGGACCTTTCAGCTTAGGAAGTCAGAATTGTACTATAGTATAGTACTAACTAGGACATAAGATAACATTTGTTGTTGTATTTATAACAATTTTATGTTGTTTACCTCTTAATTCTACAACTGGTTGTTGTATCGTATAACATATACGCTATATGCTATGACATATTACAAAATATGGTTGGCGCGTATATTACAACAACATTTGTATCAGTGTGTGTTTACTGGGGAGTTACAAAGTTTTAATCAAAAAAGAAAAAAATCGTATTACACTTTTTTACAGTAAATAAGGATACATCTGTATGTAATCTTTTTATATACGCTTTTTTAGGTAGTAAATCTTATTGTTTTTATCGAAAAATCGTAAAATACATATTTATTTCTCCAGCTAAATAAATATTTAGAAATAACTTTGTAACTTTATTGAAAACGTTTTTTGATATAAACAGACAACTTTGTTATCATGTAAGAAAATATTAACGTTAACACGTTAAGCCTCTCGAGGGACATTCATGTCCCTCACAAAGGAAACCCTTGGCGACAATAAGAGACATGCATGTTCCTCACTGCTTTTTTTTAGATATTAATTAGAAAGCACAAAATAGTAAAAAGCATTTTACTAATAAAAAACTATTCTTATTTGATATTTACAATTATGGCGAAGGCGCCAGCACTGATATATATATATATTTTTTTTTATTTTTTGAGTTCAAACATTTTTTTAAATAGAAATTATCTAAATTTTCTAGAGCTTGCAAACATGCAATTTTAAAGTTTTTGCATATATGCTGTATATCAAAAACTTTAAAATGGCACATTTGCAAGCTTTAGCAAATATTGATAATTTCTATTGAATGAAATACTTTATTTTTACACTATTTTAAAAGTTTTCTATAATACATGACTACCATTAAAATATTACCTTAAAATTTAATCCAAATTTTACACAATTTTTACAGTGTACCCTTGATGTTTAATATTGCGCTTGTAATAAACACTAAAAAAACTATTAATAATTCCAGGAGCAGCAAAATGTTTTGAATGAATGATGAAATACGTTTTTAATTAAAGTTACAAATTAGCCTTTAAGAAGAATGTCCGTACGAGTGGATTAGGCCAGTTGTGCTAGTTCGATAGATGGGAAATCGTTAGATAAAGAGTATCGTCATTGACTCGATTTATTTGCGGCACCGAAATATAATGTTTTATTTATCTATTTTATAAATATAAATAAATAATCAGTTTAGAGTCGTTCAAGGACCTTTGTTTCTAATTTTTAATAGCGTATTTGCAATCTCGAAAACCCCTGAAAACAATATTTTGTTAAAATCCATTAAAATTCATGAAATTTTGCATAATGTATCCACTGTTTCGAATTTTAAATTTTAATATTTATCCATTTACAAAAATAAGACTAAAAACCAATTTTTGGCCATAGTCCATAGTACGTCGTAGTTTTAAACATGATAGGAGGAAACTAAAGGTAGTTTTTGAGTTATCACTACGCGTTTTATGTATATAAGATCACACAATTACAAAGAGCATTTAAAAAAGATTCAAATGTAGGCAGGCCTATGTAATTATTTGCAATTTTGGCGAAGGCGCAAAAATGCAGGAAAGTTTTTTTCTCTCCTAAATACGAATATTGGAAATAGTATTATACGGTAGTTTCGGCTTTCCCAAAATCGCCAAAAATCGTCCTAGACAAAAAATCTTGGATACAAATGTGTTTCGTGAAAAAATGAATGAATGAAAATATCCGTCTGTCCGTCCGTCACGATTTTTGTAGACACGATAACTCTAGAACGAATTATCCGATCGACTCGAAATTTTTAGGAAAAATCAAGTTCTATGAGGGGAAGATCCCTAGTGTTTTTAAAAGTAATCTGCCCAAAAGCAGAATGAAAAAATCTATCATTTAAAAAAAAAAATTTTTTTTAGTTTTTCTCAAAAAGAAATTTTTTTGAAAAAAAAATTGTTGAAAATGTTTTTTACATTTTTTTTTAATAAAAAAATTAAAAATTTTTCATTATTCAAAAAAAGATTAAAAAAAAACTTATAACTCCTTTATCTATGGCAAAATATGAATGAATGAATTAGAATCAGACAATTTTACTTAAACCCTTTTTACACTTGCCCCTTTAATTGTGTATAACTGTAAAAATAGCCTAATCTGAATTTAATAAATGTAATGTGTTTGACTCTGTAAGTTAAAAATAGGTTTTTAGGGTACCTCATTTCACCACCCTTTTGGAGCTTCTAGTACCCAAATGGGCCTGATAAGTTGCAGGTAGCTTAATTGAAATGTACTTTACCTAATGAAAATTGTTACCATTTTATTATATTATTTTTTTTTTTTCATTTTATTTTTCATCATAAAAAACTACTTCACAAACTTCACCTCACATTTTAAATTAACTTTAGAAGAAAGTACTGTTATGTTGGCAGCAGTGTTTTTGTGTGTTAGAATTACCCCTTCAAATATGTAAACCTATCTCTGAATCATCCTGTACAGGTCACCAACTTAGTGTAAAATCTCCAGAAATGAAACAAAATCATGAACATAAGTAATGCTCCGCATTCCATAGTACACTCTTGAGTAGAAAACTGGTTTAGAAATCATTACCAAAAATTTACCAATAATTACGAAAAAAAATTGCACACACACAAAAAAAAGATTATTGTAGTTTAAATACTGTAATGTTATTTGTAAATTCATACTTTATACTTGCTTTATACTTAGGTATAAAATAGACACAGCGAATAGAGCATCAACTATCATAACACATAAAAAATCAAAAATTAAATGAAAAAATCAAAAATTAAATTAAAAAAGATATTTAAAAGGGTAAACAATAATCCAAGGATTAGATTAGATTTAACATACCTGTAGATACATAAAAAATAAACACTTTCTCAACATTTCAGCCCTTTTTATGGGCCAGAACATATTTTAATTATAAATTTTGACATATATTAATGGAGGATTTGGCAATATTGCACCTAACAAGTGTTAAGTGTCATGTCATGTCAAAATAAAAATAACTTTGCACATTGACTACCACTGTGGGGCCAAAGGCAAACTGTATGTCTTGTGTTAACTGCCTTTAAAATATGTTGCTGTTTTAATATTTTTTACGGCTTTAACAATTTACATTTACATTTAATAATGTGTTATAATGCTAGACTTATCTGACTAGTTTCTTAAAGTTCAGTAAGATTATGGAGTTATTTTTGAGGTATTTATACTAATAACATTATAAAGCAATTCATCAGCCCCAACGGTAACCCATAGCCTGCAGTCCTATGGACAGTACGGCCCCAGACTAGTAATTTAATGTGGCTTCCAACGTGTACCATAGAGACTTTTAAGCTGTAGTTTTAAATAAATACATTTAATTAATATTGTGCAGTATTTTTATTATAAATTCTAAATGTTAATGTTTAGACAAACAAGAAATATTAATCTTTCAAGTTGATAAAGTCACATTTAGCGCATCACGATAAATTGTGCGTTGTCACGTTTACGATAACACAAAATTGTTAACGAGTTTTTAATAAATATTTATTTTCTTCAATATTAACAAACTTGGTAAACAGTATTTCATCATTTTGCACTTTTTTAAGCAAAAACTATTGTTCTCATTTGGATCTTAAAGAGGGCTAAACCATAATTTATTACTCTTCCAGATACAGAGCTTCGAAGAGTATAATAACATATATTTCCGGTTCTCGGAAGTGACAGTTGCTCATATTGCCTTCCCTGTGAATTCATCCTGGAGTCTAACCTTTTCCAGAGAAAATCCATGAATGAACCTGATAGGGTTTGGACTTTTTCCCAACAATGAATTTGCATTCTAGGATTCGTATAAAGAAAGCAAGAACGATTATTTGGACTTTTTTGGACTTGAAGATTTAAATAAAAAATCCTTCGGTCTTAAAAAAACATAAAAAACTAAAAAAACATTTCTTTTTAAAAAATGGCTGTGAGCGACCTTTAGATTTTTTTCAAAAATTCAGGGATGATACCCTTACCCCAATAAACCAATTTAAGGGGTGAGACCCCCAATTTTTTTTATTTGAAATTTTGGTGGGACACCCTAGGTTATTACATGCTTAATGGTACATCCCCCGTAACTTTCGAACGGGATAAGATATAAACTTCAAATTAGGAATGGGTAAACACACAGAACAAAAACTATCATTTGAAATATTTTTTTTTATATTTTATTCGATAAGGAGGCGCTAGTAGGGGACAACATTTTAAACAGAAACGTAGGTCATGTGATATATCATTTTAAAGAAATTAAAGTTTTCTGTTTACCTGTATGACTAGTATTTAAAAAAAATTAATATGTTTTTTCTTCAAAATTATTCAAATTTTCAATATTTGTGCATAAATATTAAAAACTTTACAAGAAAATGATAAATAATTGTACAAAATCTCCAAAATTAATTTTGAAAAATGATTGAAAATTTCATCAATAAAGAAAAAAAAATATTTTATTTGGACTTGGACTGAAATAACCCCATTTAACTGGCCTAAATAGCGAGGACCAGTTGAGCCGATCTGTATAATAAGTTATGAATGACGCCTACGTAATAGCGTTGCGCAAAACCAAGCAAATTCAAGCGAAATTCGGGTCCACCCACACACTAAATAGTGCCGTTTGTGAACCGCTTTCAGGGAATATGCCATGAGTGTCTGGATGCTTGTAGCAGCCAGCAGTCAGTCGCGCTTTGGTCTGGAAGGAATGGGAAAGGCCTGAGATTTAGAACTTTTACAATGTTTTATTTCCCTTATATATTTCCCAAATATCTGTTAGAATCAAGGACGTAGCCAAGGGAAGGAATAATGGGTGTAATTACCCTCCAGGAGTCCATATACATTACTTTTTTAGTTTTTCAAAGTTGCTTTTTCAGATTTATAAAAATTTTTGCATGCGACGCTATAGATTGCAAATATCACAAGCAGCCGCTGCGCCAGCCAAAAACCAAATGTCTAAAAAATTGCAAATAAAAATGTTATACAATAATGTGCCTATAAAATATGTACGAAAAATTATTTATAAAACTTTTCGCCTTCGGACCATAAAAAGTCCAAACCAATAATGCAATCAAAGATTTAAAAAATAAGTAAAAACTTACTTTTTGCAATAGCTGAAAGAAGTTTTAAAAAACTAAAAAATATTGCAAAATATGAAACCAACCAGAATAAACAATACACATTTTGAGAAAAAATATGTTTCTCCGTAGATTTATTAAAGACTTTATTTTTTTGCATTTTTTGTATGGGGAAATGGGGGCCAGTAAACTACGGTTGTATCGGGCTCTCGGCGGCCTTGACTATTGCTTCCCCTATACACGGTAAAAAATTAATGTAAAATAATGTAAAAATACCTTAGTTTAATAAGTAATTTTACTACACTTGAGTCAAGTGACTTGACTATATTTAATCAGGGATTTGTGTAAATAAATTTACTTTATTGTAAAATAACGTATTATCCTTGCCTGAATTAGACTGCAGTGACTCATACCTAAAACGTATTATGCTGCTTTCGTATAAGGGATTCCCCTCAGACGGAGTTACGCGAACAGCACCCGAATTGTTATGATCCTCGCCTTTTAGCACCCTTTTGCAAATGAGTCACTGCAGTATAATTCAGACACGGATAATAAAAGACGAGTAAAATTTTGTAAAGCGCTGTAAATTAATTTTAAATTAAATAAAATTACAAAATAAATGTAAAATTACATATCGGTTAATGTCATTTATTATTTGCCATTTTTTTACTGTGTAGTATACTACCTTTACTCTATGGTGTAGGTATAACCTAGATACGTAATGCGGCTTCTGTGCTATAAATAGCTGGAAAGAAAAACAGAATACAAGGCGAGATGCGAAAAAAAACGACTACGAAATAATGCACCTGCCCAATATACCCAATATGTATATGCCTGATAAAAAAAAGCAAACAAACCGAAACGTTGGCGAATCAAAAGCTAATTTTAAATTTAATTCAAACCATGATTCACGATGAAAATCTATAGATTTCTCCGATTTTCCGTTAAATTTCTGATTACAACGATCAATATTGTCAAAACTTGAAGTTTTATGTAAAAAAACGAAACATGGGCGCTATTTTTAAAATTAATATTAAATTAAATATATAGATTTCGTTGATTTTTTGTTAAATACCTGATGATAACGATAAACACAGTCGAAACATGAAATTTTATACAGGGTTATTCAGAAATAAGTTAGAGAAATTTAAGAGGTGATTCTACGTTAAAAAATATGAAAAAAAGTTCCCATAAAGGTTGGTCCTGAAATGTGCCCTAAGGGAGCTGCAGCCCTTCGAAGATGGACATATTGAATGGGGAATCAAAAAAGGACCAGTAAAATGTTAATGCTCCTGTGTGATTCTTCATTTAAAACTAAGAAAAAAGTATTCTTCATCAAAACACCTAAAATTAATATTAAAGGAGTAATAGCCTTTTAAAAAGTAACATTTTTAGTGGCACAAAATGTTACTTCCTCTTAATTGTATTTTTTGAAAACGATCGCTCCTACAGTGTTACACTGTATGACATTTTTTATTTATTTTTACTCAAGGAATCTATATTTTTTACCAAAAATCCAAAAAATATATACATAAAAAAGTTTGGGGCAAAAATGTGTTAAGCGTCACATATTTTGTACGTCTAGGCACGCCTCTGGATAAATTCAAAAACATAAATTAACATAAACTTATTGCCCTTATTAATACTAGTATACATGCAAAAGCTCGTCGCTCTAGCTTAAATGGTACAAAAGTTATTATTTAAAAACCTTATTTTTATTGCAATTTATTTTTCTAGGGTTACTTATATCATGATATGATAAAAACTGAAAATTAAATAAATAAAAAATTGACATGTAACTTTTTTGATATCATTGTTCTCCGAATAAAGGGTAGAATTGAAATATGTAAAAATATATGGGGTGTCCTATTGAAAGTTTTCCTGTTATATATTTTTTTAAGCTCCTGAAGTTTGTTTATTTTTTACCCATTAGAATAAAGATATTATATGTTTATGTTTAATGTAGTAAAGTTGCAGGTTATTACAAATAAATTTGAATGCAGTAAAAAATGAAATATATTAACATGGCAGTAATTGGCACACCCACCTTACTATTTTGCCTTTTACGTTGCGAAGAGTCCGGTTAGTGGTTTCACGATAACTAAAATTATAATTAAATTTTAATCTAATTGCACCTAGTTTCACGAAGTAATTAAAAACAGCATCTTTATTAAATTATAGAGCACTACGTAAATATACCGCACAGGTGTTAATTATACTCTTCAAAGTGCGCATGCGCTAGAAGAGTATATTTTGAAAGTAAGAACCAAAAACTAAAAAGTTATGGGGGCTGAAACTTAAAAAAAAATCGAAAAAAGCTGAAAGAAAATTCCGATTAAGGTAAAAGGAAAAAATACTTTTATTATAAGGATCAATTCTACCAATTTTAAAAGTTATCTCCCCAAAAACAAAAGTTATAGGGGGTTAAACTTAAAAAATGAAAAAACTATCATTAAAAAAATTTATATATTTTTTCGTTTTCCGCAAAAAGAAAATAAAGAACAAATTTTTGAAAAAAAAAATAAGTTTTTTTTAATTTATTTTTTTTTTAATTTTTAAGTTTTTCAAAAAAAGATCTTTTTTTTTTTGAAAATGCAATTCATTTGGGAAAATACAATATACAGGGTGATCCATAACTGGCATGCCAAAATTTAAGAGGTGATTCTAGATCCAAAAATATAAAAAAAGTTCCTATAAAGGTTGGTCCGGAAATGAGCCCTAAGGGATCTAGGGCCCTTTAAAATTGTAATAAAAATAAGGTTTTTAATTAATAACTCGGGTACCGTTTAAGCTAGAGCGGCGAGCTTTTGCATGTATACTAGTATTAATAAGGGCAATAAGTTTATTTATCCAGAGGCGTGCCCAGACGGACAAAATATATGAGGCTTAAAACATTTTTGCCCCAAACTTTTCTATGTGTATGTTTTTTGAATTTGTTGTAAAAAATATAGATTTCTAGAGTAAAAATAATATAAAATATCATATAGTGTAACACTGTAGGAGCAACCGTTATCAAAAAAAAAATGCAATTAAGAGGAAGTAACATTTTGTGCCACCAAAAACGTTACTTTTTAAAAGGCTATTACTCCTTTAATATTAAATTTAGGTGTTTTGGTGTATAATACTTTTTTGCTCAGTTTTAAATGAAGAATCACCCTGCAGCATTAAAATTTTATTGGTGCTTTTTTTTGTTCCCCATTCAATACGTCATCTTCGAAGGGCCGTAGCTCCCTTAGAGCTAATTTCCGGACCAACCTTTATAGAAACTTTTTTTCATATTTTTGGATGTAGAATCACCTCTTAAATTTCGGTACGCGAGTTCTGGAACAGGCTGTATTATTAACTGTGAATAGTATATAATGGAATGCGTAGCATTACATATCTTCACGGCTTGTTTTACTTTAATCCCTTAGTGGGAATTTACCTCTAACAAGTTTTTACTAAACTCTAAAAACATTTTAGATTTATTAATAGTCTACGAGCTGGTAAACATTTTTAACAAGTTATTTTCCACCGGCTGAATTTTACAGTAATGTACAATTAACCCTTTTTTTCTTCAATTATTCCATTTCGAATAAAACCTAAACACTTAACCCATTAACGCTTAGTGATACCAAGTTGTATTAACACAATCAATGAGAAAGTTCCTACCAAAATGTCATATAGCTACTATTTCACCCATTTTTGCGATCATCAGTGAGCATGTATTGGTATAGTGGCTTTCGCACCGACTGTTGAAAATTTAAAATACTTATTAAAAATAAGTATAACTGTATCGAGAGCGTACAAATCGGTAGCGCCATCTAATGTTTGCACAAAAGTACTACACATTAGATGTTGGCAGACCTGTAATCTGATAAGAATTATCACACAGGCGGGCTCATTTAACTTGATATTCCAACCTCACTGACAGATGGAAACGGCAAATCGCAAACCAAAATGACACACATATGTTCCATATATATTCCCACAAACTCTGCTATTAAACCGAAAAAAATATTTGGTGCACGTCGCACATATGTGACACTGGTTTAAATAAGTATTTAGTATGTCACAGATGTGACAATCAGCGCGCAACGTATTAAATTAACTTTTTGGGAAAATAAACTTATTTTTATATTTTCCACGATATAAGAAGGGACTTAAAATTTTCGAAAAGTCATGTTTTATGAAATACCCTAATGTAAAGGGTAGAAATTGTTTAAATTAAATGGGACGTGGAAACAATTTGGCCGTGGGCTTGGACGGTTATTCAAAGTCTTTCTCTTTCTGCCCTTCTCTCTTGTGCAAATTACCAAACTACCCATTTAATCATTTTCTCTTATAATCCACTAAAATGTTTTAGTGACTATACTACTTCGCTAATTATCGATCTAATTTTCTGTATTTATTAAAGTCTTGGGGTAATTAAGAATTTTAACTTGAGAATCTCAAGTTTTTCAAAATTTAATTTGATATATCACTCCGCTATTTTAACCAGCTTTAGCCAATAACAAGCCTTGAAGATACGTAATACTACGCATTCCATTATATACTATTCACAGTACCTATATTGAAATTTCCCAAATATTAAAAAAAATAAATACAAAGAATACATTTTTTCTTAAAGATCTTCAATTCATAAAAAAAATCGAAAAAAAGAAGAAAAAAAATATTTCAAACATTTTTGGTTTCCAAAAAGAATCTTTAAAAAAAAATACATTTTTTATTTTTTTATTTTTTTTTTGAAGATTTTTTTTTCTGAATAAAAAAAAGTTTTTATTTTGAAAATATATGTTTTTTAAGTATTTGGGAAAAGGCAATATACCATTTACTGTGAATAGTATATAATGGAATGCGTAGCATTACATATCTTCACGGCTCGTTAAATAAATATCTTTATACCATGTTTGCAGATAGTCTCAAACGAGGTAAAACTTCACATTTGACAAGCTGTACCAGACTGCACAGAACGTTTACATAAAAAGTATAATGAGGTTTTAATTCCCATCACTTTGGTTTTAATTTGCGAAAATCTGTCTAGATTATTCAGTTGTTAATAATGGAGATTTACGCAAAAAATAATTCTCAGCAAAATTATATAATCTTTTATGATATAATTTAACAAGAATTTAATTAAATATATAGAGCTTTCGAGCTATAGAAGACTTTAATATAATTATTTTGCTTTCTCATTTAAAAATTATTAGTTTTACTTTACTCAAGTCTTGCATTAGTAATTTTTTTTGAAAAAATGTATAGCTTTATGGGTACTTATTCTTAAACGTTTATAATATTTTCGTGAAAATTGGTATGGCGGTTTTTGAGGTCGCTGGAACTCATTCTGATAATCAAATTCAACTTAACTTCCAGGGGGACAAGGGCAGCGTATTTTAAATTATTTTGTTCTGCAGACCAAGCAAAGCTTATACTATAGACTATATATAGTCTTTGCCATTACTGAAAACCATGGTTTTTAATAATGTCGTATACGCTACGGAATATACATGTATACGCGCACCTGCTCGACAAGGGCGTAGATGTGTTTTTCTATGGTCGGGGAGGTAATACCAAGATCCTAGATATTTTTTCTGGGATTAAAATTTTTTAAAATGGTTAATTTTTACATGTTTTAATATTTAGATATTTTTAGATATATACACCTAATTTTATTAGGAAATATAAATTTATATAGGATAATTCAATACAAAAAAAAATCTTTTTCTCCTGGGGGGTTAATTACCCCCCTTTAGCCTCACTCCTCATCTACGCCCTTGCTGCTCGAAGGCTAAAGTTTTTGGGTCCACTTACCGCCTATTTATTGCCCTTTAGCTGCTAAATTTTAGCACTTAGATCCAAGTGTGCAAGCTTGTCCATGGACTCCACCAGTTTATATTTTAATTTATATTAAAGTTTGTAATCTACACTTAGCACCGAAAAAATTTGATCCGGATCAAATCTGCTTATATACGTTCTTTTTATACGAATACCTGTAGGTACATCAAGTTCATATTCTTCGTTTTGCACAAAACAAACTGCAGAATACATTTATTACATTAATTAATGTCAATGTCTTAATAAACACGCGTTCACTTCGCGGCGTCCATTGACTCATCGGTGGCGTCTCACAAACTGTCAAAATAGATATTGTTTTTTGCAAGCTTGCATAGTCGACTTGATTAATTGATTGGTTAATTTTTAACGGGGATTAAAATCTACATTTAATAAATTAGATCGCGGTAATGCAGCCGGTTATTGTGTGGTTATAAACCGCCATTGGTCTAGAACTTATAACTCAGTGCTCAGTTAAATTTAATGAAAAGTACTGTCTGATTTTTTCCAATTCACCTCAAAATAATGCAAGGAATGCAAACACGCCTATAGAACACGTACAATCTATCGAATACCTTTAAAAGTAAACTTAAAATAAATAGCGGTGTATACAAAAATTATTTTCAAATTTTTGATTTTCCCAAATAAAAAACTCGCGACACCTTTTGGTGTAATAAGTTATTAACTCTGTTATTATTAACTTTCTTTTTTTTTGTATTCAATATTGTTAGCGCCATCTACGTACGATGTATTGAGCTTACATACTTAATCTAGCAACAAATAGACGGCGCTAAAAGTAGTTTTTCAAAAGTGTCAAAATAATATTATATAAAAATTGTTTTTTATGTACTAAGCTTATTTAAATAACAACTACAGGCAATAAAATAGTATTTCTATTCTCTTTCAAGACCCATATTTTAATATTTAACTTTGCTTTTTTAAAAAAGTTTTTTTGACTTAACCTCAAAAAATAAACAACGAAGTATCTCCATGTACGGTGCCGTTTAGGAATAAATTGGGTTCGTGTAACAGTGTATATGAATTCTTTCGTTATTTCGTACGATGTAAAACCTTTGCTAATCATTTGTGCCTTGAAAAATAATAGATTATGTCCTAATGCTCAAATATTAGTTAATTTATTGTAAATAACCTATTTTTTTAGAGTCGAAAATACCAAATGTCATATGCGTATGTTTAGACACTTCATAAAAACTATGGCAGGGCAAGATAATGAAGTGTTTCAGCAATTAATTAATCAGGAATATTGTAATGCTGAAATTACGACTGAATTCCGGAGCAGGATACCTGACAATGATGAGTTTATACAAAACAGAGAATATCTTATCCAATACACTAACCGTTTAAATAATCACCAATCTCAAGAAGGTAACATCAATATTTAAATGCAATATATCATTTACTAACGTAATCTTTAATTGTAGATCTAGTTCTCAAAAAATACATTGAATCTGGAGTTGCTTTTGTTAGTTTGGTGGCAGAGAATTTATTGAGTCATCCATTCCTAGTTTTACGTAGACAATGTCAGGTATTTATAATCCTAAATTAGGATTCCTTATTGCCAATATCATAAAAATAGCCATATAATTTAGTATCTGCTTTTCAGGGTTTGTAGGGTTTGACAGCATGGTAGGGTGACCATACATCCTGGATTTCCGGGGACATCAATTTTTTTTAGTTCATCTGCTCTCCCTAACTAAATAGGACATTTTTACGTATTTTTTTTTAGTTCACGTTTTTGAGTAAAAACTACAATGCCTGTCCCCGGTTTTCCGGAGACAAATCTGGTCACCTTACACCATGGGTGTGGGGTTACAGGCAAAACTTTGTTGTTACAGCTTAAAGGGTCTTTGAGTTATCAGAATTTTTTGACCGTTTTTGACAAGGGGTTTATTTATTGGACAATCCTTGTACACCTATCCAACAATCTTTTGCAATCCTTGACAATTCCTTATTCCACAATTATCTAAAATCCTCCAGAATCCTCCACAATCATCTACAATCTTCCACAATCATCTGAAATCTTTCCACAATCTTTAAAAATTTTCATTAAAATTTTATACAATCTTTCACAATCTTTTTGACCATCTTTGACAATCTTTCACAATCCTTTGTTCCTCAATAAATAAACCCCTCAGCTTTTGAAAATATCTTTATAGGAACTTTTTCATATCTTTTATGTAGAATCACCCCTTAAAAGGAATGTGCCTATTTTAAAATCATCCTGTATATATTTTTAGGTGCACCATGCAAGCCAAAGATATCACCTGTTGCCATTCACTCTTTTGCCTGCTGTATGCCACTTGCATTCACATCAAGGGCTTACTACATTATGGAAAGGTATAGGGTCAGTACTCTTAGTCCGTGGCATGCAACTGGGAGTTGAAGATATCATTTCAAAAGTTACCCCATGGCCAAAGTAAGTTTTGCATTTCACAGAAAAAAGTTTGGCATTTCACAGAAAAAAGTTTGGCATCAGTAAAAAAATGTCGACATTTTATATGCAAAAAGATATGTTCCTCAAACAAAAATCTGTCTGTTGGTCTGTGTAAGAAAATTGGGGCCATGATAGCACGTGATAACACAAGAATATTTTTTAAGAAAAAAAAAAAACAAAAAACCCTACAAAAAACTTTATTGTATAAGCTTTAGAGAAAAGTATTCTTTTTATGTTTAAAAAAAATAAATTAAGCAACAAAAACCGTAAAAACAAGTTTATTTTTGCGTTTTATGATAAAAAAAATTTAAGATTATTTTATTTTTAGGGAAATTGGTTGGCACAGTACTGTAAAGCAGTTTTTTCAACATTCTGTGTTAAAATGGTAAGTTTTTTAACTAAATTTAGTTATTATTGTTATAGTTTTTATTTATATAAAATTTACTAGAATGTGTTGCAATATCTGTAAAAATTTGGTGTTTAGAAAATGTTTATTATCAGATTCAGTTTTAGCGATCACAAAAATGTTTATAGGTATTTCAATTTTCCATCCCCTGAATAAATTGTTTCTTTTTTTTTCAAAAAAAAAAAATCCAAAATGTCATCTCACTTATCTGAGACATAAATTTTTCTTTCCCCTAGGAAAGCCAAAATTAGTAAACAAATATATATTTTTATTGATTTTTTATGTTTATGTTTAAATCTGTCCGGGAAAGACCATGATAACTCGAGAATGCTTTGAGCTAAGTTCTGTCATAGATTCCTTATCCAAAGGTTTTATCGTTTTTTTTTTGTGAAATTTTGAGTTTGGTTACGGCGTCAAAAGGGTAAAAACAATATCTTAAAAAAATTAAAAAAATATATTTTTCTTTTAAAAATTTTGAATTTTTATTTGTTTCAGTGTAAGTTTAGCAATAGTTACACCATTTTACTCAGCGTCCTTCGTCGAAACAGTACAAAGTGAAATTGCTAGTGAAAAACCAGGTATCTTGGATGTATTTCGGGAAGGTTTTATGCGGTTACTAAACTGGGGTGGTTCTTCCAAAGGCCGCATGCTACCCATCTGGGCCTTAATAGTACCAACAGTGACTTTAGGTCTTGCCAAATATCTTTTTGGAATGATGATAAAAGGTGCTGGTAGTAGACTGTTGCATGCAAGACATAGGAATAGGCTGGAAGCAAATGGTGCTTTGCCTAAAGATCTAACCAGTTCCGCAAAAATGCAAAATATTGAATTAGCAGCATCTCTAATTGCTACTATTTCTAGCGATGTTGTATTTTATCCTTGTGAAACTATTGTACATCGTCTACATTTACAGGTAAAGTTATAACCATTTGTGGATCATACTTACGGTTTTTTTTTTCAATCATGTGAAAATCTTAGGAAATCTTACGTCAAAATTCCTGAAAAAATGTTTTTGTAATTTGTGCACGGCCCCTGTTAGTAACTTATTTAAAACATGTCAACTAGCCCCAGCGATTTAGACAATTTTCGCCATGATTAAATTTTGTGTTCAAATTTCAGGGAACAAGAACCATAGTCGATAATTTAGATAATGGAAGATCAGTATTGCCAATTCTAACAAATTACGGCGGTGCAATTGATTGTTATGAAGGCTGCCTAGCAACAGAAGGAAAATTTGGATTATATAAAGGTTTTGGCGCCCTAATTCTACAATATTCTGCCCACATAGCCTTAATTCGAGTTTCCCATTTTCTACTATCTGAAATTACAGCCCTCTTAAGAAAACCAAAGAAAGTCTCCCCACCTTTGGTAGATGTGTCCCCTCCTGCTATTTCAAATTTGACTACGACCCGTAGATCATATTTGCTTCCATAATACTAGTCTGAAAACAAATTTACAAGAATTTTACCCAGAGACCTAAGTAAGTCACTCCAAAGGATTTTGATGTCCTGAATTTAAATCTGGTAAACTGCTGAACACCATTAACCATATTTTAATTGGACCAATCACGACACAATACGTCATATGAAATGCGAACAGATGCGTAATTTCGCTCTAATACGGACAGTTAAGGACGTCGCTAACTATTAGACTTTGAATCCAAACTCGTTTAAGAGTCATCTTACCCTAAAAAGGTCAAAAAATATAATATTTTGCACTTCTTTGTTGGAATGACTTGATAATTAGATTTGGATTCATCGCTTTAAAATCGTTCGAAATAAGTTATTGGCGATAAAAGGCTAAATTTTAAGGCATTTTTAATTACATTAATTATTGAAGGGAAGAGGGGCCGGATTTATTCAAGTTGCCGCCCTAGGTAATAGATGACATGCTCAGAGCCGAACAGAACAGTCGGGCGTTAGCGCGGAGCTTGAAGAGCCGGTGCCTGTTGGCGTCAGGTCAATTTATTAAATCCATATCATGGTCCAAGATGCAGGGACCATGATATGGATTTATAGAGTACCTAAGACCATAAGGGGCTGGTCTGAGTGGAAAATAAACCGAACCATTCTGTAAGGCTAATCCGGTCCTAAACATGCTGCCCCTTTCATGACTTGTTAAAAATAAGAAAACCCGGGAAGCGGCGAAAAAAATAGGGTTTATATTGATTAATGAAGGGGGCAAGTGATTGATTGTTGGACGTTACTCTTGGTTTAATCTTTTTTTAAAAATATTTTTTTTTAGTTTTATTAATTTTTCAATGTTTTTTAAAACTAGCTTTCCCCTAAAATTTGCCGCCCTGAGTGCCGGGTATTGCCTAATGGAAAATCTAGCCCTTGGTGGAGGGAAGTCCATGGAGAAACTTACTTTGATCTCTCGTTATCAGAAAAACCTGAACTTGTAAACCAGTGAATTTTTATTTTTGTTATTTATTTCTTTTCAATTTTCTAGAAAAATTGTTTTTTATGTTTATGGCATGTTGAGCCTCATCACTTTTGAGGGTACTGATCGAGTATAGTTAATAAAACTTAATTAGTTTTGTTTTAAGGCCTATTCAGAAGCTTGCATAAGAACATAAAACATAAGAATGCGATGCCATGATTGCCTTACAAGATACATGGCGGCAAATCAATCCAATCACGGCATCGCATTCTTACGTATTACGTTCTTATGCGAGACTGTGGATATGCCCTTAGTTTACAATAGATTATATCAGGTAAACTTTAGAAAGTGGATGTATTTTTCTTTTAATAAGTGGTGGTATTGATTTGGTATTAATTTTACATCCGGAAATCGTCAGTTTTGTATGTAACATGAAGAAACAGCTAAGATTATAGCCTGCTAATAAAATATTGGGAAATCGCAAGCGTGTATCTTTTAAGATGTGCCATGAGATATTTTTAAAATAGTAGTAGTATCTTAAGTAGTGTTTGTGTTATACTTAACCCCTTCCCGCATACCGTCCCTTTTATGGCACGAAATAGTTTTTGGATTCCAAATAACTTTTTCATCACAGGCCTGTGTAATCCTTAAGCATCGGGCGGTAGTGAGCGTTTCTTCACGGGACGGGACTAAAAAAAATCTCTCGTTAGATTCAAATGCATACTAAAAAGGTAAAAAGGCAATGTCGATAAAATGTAAATTTCCTACCAAATGAACTAACTGTAATGGCTGGCTAGCCGCAGCAGCTAAAACCAAAAATAAACCCATTTGAGAATTAAAAAAATTAAGTGCTACCACTTGTTAAAGAGAGAATCCGCTATCTGAATCTTAAGTGATATATTTATTTAAAATACCTATTTACTGTTTAAGTGTATTACTGCCGTCCTAAGCTGAAAGGTCCTATCTATGTTAAACATACATAGATATGACCTTTCAGCTTAGGACGACAGATTAGGTAAAGAACGTTTTAGAATTTAAATAAATTTTTACAGAAATGTTATGTAAATTTGCGATACCCCGTCAGCACAGAAAGTTCCACTTACCTTCCAGGAAGGTTGCAATGTTCCTGAAAGAGTACTGGAACTTTCGGTGCTGACGGGGTAACTGTTTGATCAAATACAGTAGTCATTAGATTTTAGAATAATTATTTTGAACTTTATAGAAAAAAAGATTTTTAAAATGCAAGGGCGGTCTTATTCAGGGTTATTTTTAAAAATGGTACATTACACAAGTGATGTAACATTTCAAAAATAACCCTTGCAATTGTACCATCCTCTCACAGCATTTGTACATTTTGTGATCATTTCCTTAAAATAATAAAATTATTTTTTAAATACTTAATGATAGTGATTAGCTAATGTCTCCTTCCCAATACAATTTGACAAGATTACCTTTATTTCAACAGAGAAGACCAGTATTTTTTTTTAATTTGGAACTTGCGCCAAAATCCTTGAGGATTGCACTTGAAAGTGTAATATGACCGCCCTTGTTAAGCTGGTCTTCCACTGTGCAATTTTGGCGATGTTGACCAAAAATGCGCTGATATTAAAAGTCGTAGATCAGATTGGTTAATTTCATCCTGTACAAACATACAAATCGTCAAAATAACATAGTGGACTATAGCTTTACGCAATTTTGTTGATATACAAGTTTATATAGAGGGTGGCCCATTTTTTATGACAATCCTTAATATACACGGTGTACCTATTTGAAGTAGGGTTCGAAATTTTAAGGGTTGGACTAACCAATTTCCAGAAAAATTAATTTGAAGGTAAAATTTCACGGTACGAGGACGAAAAATTAAAAACCAAAATTTCAATGATGCAGGGTAAATGTACATCAAAAACTAAGAAAAAACCTCATATACAGGTACTTCCAAAAATCAATCCTAAGGGAGCTTGGTCTCGTAAAAATGCACAATTTTTAAAGGGCCATAGCAGATTTAAAAGCGATTTTTCGACATACATGTATAGAAACTTTTTTTCTTAGTTTTGGATATAGAATAACCCTGCATCATGAAAATTTTGGTTTTCAACGTTTTAGTATTTAATTTTTAGTCTACAAACCCTGAAATTTCACCTTCAAATTAATTTTTCCCAAAAACGGTTAGTCCTACAGTGTTACAACAAGAACAAATTTTTATGTATTTTGACCTGAGAAATCAAATACCAAAAATAAAATTTCAAAAAAGTTACACAGAAAAAGTTTGGGACAAAAAGCTGATAAGGCCCCCCGTTTCGCACACCCCTGCTTAAAATAAGTACATGAAAATAACATACGAAGATGGGCCTTATTAAGATTAGTTCACATGCACAACCTCATTGCTATATCTTAAAGAGTTCCTGAGTTATTAAATAAAAACCGAATTTTTTAGCCACTGTTTATAGGAACTTTTTGTCATATTTTCTGATATAGAATCAACCCTTAAAATTTTGGACCCTATTTCAAATACACCATGTGTATTAAAAAAAATTAAACCAGTTAATGGGAGCACAAAATGGTGTACTTTTTATATGTTAAGGAGCTATGATCAATGCTGGGGGTCAAGGCCCAGACAGCACATAATAACTATTAGATATTCAGGGGATATACTTTCTGGATATCCAGTATATCCCATGGATAGCCTGGATTGACATTAAATATCCCATGGATATCCAAATATCCGCCTATATCCAGGATATCTACAATATTCCCAGTGGACTTCTATTTTTTAACCTCCCTAAAGTATATCCATTAGAGATCCATCATGGATATCCAATAATTGTGTGCCGTCTGGGAGGGCCACATTTTTTAACTGGAAACGGGAGTTGTGTGATACATCATTTTAAAGCTTATTAATTTTGTCCAAAACCGGTCCAGTAGGTAAATATTTATTGCGACAAATGCCCTATGGGTGTGGCTAAATCTTTTGTGAAATATGATTGGATAGGGTCGAACGTTAACTGGCTAGAATCAGTCCACGTGGACTGGATAAAAATACATTATTTTAAATGTCCCGATTGGACAAACAGTGCCAGATGAAAATAATCGCTGTTAAAAAAATTCTCTCGTAACTCAGCGACTGTAACAGTATGAGCAATTTCAAAAAATCTTGTATTATCTGTTTTATCTCCTTACTCTTGATAAAGCAAAAGGACTGTTTTCTTTAAAAACGTGGATAACGAGGAGTATAATAATACAAAAGAAATAATGTAACTTGTTTATTTAATTCAAATATAAATACAACTTATTACCTAAGATGAAAATTAATCTATAATACAATTACACAAACAGATCAGACTTTAATATATATAATATATAAAAAAGATTATATAAAGTTTAATTTCAAGTTTTAAAAGCACCACAAAAATAAAATAGGTATGAAAAATTACAATAAAAATCACGTAAAATATGGTACTTTTAAAAATTATTATACACAAAGATATAAACTACAAGTTTTTTTTTTAACTGGTACACCCCTACAACTTTTTGTTAGAACAAATATGCTCTTTTTTGAGAAAATTTTCAACAGAACAAAATTACCTGATAAACTTTTCTATACCCCTGCAGTTCTTACAAGAAATAATAAAGTCCTGTTAAGGATATTGTTAAGGATATTGTGTGCTTTCTCTGGGAAAAAACAGTTTGGGAAAAACAGTTTAGGAAAAAAATCATAAAATGTACATATTCTCTTATCATTTCTAAAAAACAAGTCAATTAATCAATTCAAAAATATTTATATTCGGGATTTAACAATATGTTTTCCTTAATGTAACAAAAGATAAATTATTTTTGAAAACTGAAAATTAATTACTACCTTTGTTGGCTATAACCGCTTCAGATCGCAGAGGCATACTTAAAATTAAGCGATTTTGGTCCAAGACATCCCATAAATTCGGAAAAACTTGCTAGTTTCCTTACGTCATGAAAATGAGCATGTCCCAGACATGTTCAATACAGTTAAACAAGATAATGCGACAGCGGCGGGCCATTTTTTGTTTTTTCGATTATTTTTTCTCAGAGAAACCAAATATCTTTAACTTTTTTCGATCATTTTACTTTTAGGGCGATTACGGTTGCCGACCTCGCTCCACGGCTCGGATGGCAATATCCGTAATCGCCCTAAACAGTATTTTTCATCCTTGTGTCATAAATAACTATTTTAGCTTTACATTCTCTATACAACCGTACTAAAATGTACAGGGTATCGCATTTAAAACTGTTATTTAAGAAACAATGTGGTAGGTTTCAGAAAATTATGTTCCAAAATGAAAATTGGCTTAAAGAAGTACATTTTTTCTAATAAACCAGCTAGAAGGGAGCACCATTACAAAAACTGTATACTATATTAAGCAATCAAAATGAATACAATTAATAATATGGTATCTTTTATAATAATTTAACTTAAATTCTGAATTATATTTCGCGACTTTCCACTCGAAAATGAACCTTAATGCTTAAAATGATAAAACTAAGCCAAATACGACGAAAATAATGTATTTTTTTGTGTTTTCCAAAATATAAACGGCTTATCAATGGGCTGTCAATTTTTTACTTACCCCGAGGAGTCCTGCATTAGTAAAAAAATTAAAATTTTTGTTGTTTTTTTACGTTTTTTGAAGTTTTATATGCAAATAAAATATTCCCGGGAAAAATTGTGACAACGATAACTCGAGAACGAATTGAGCAAAAGACTAAAGAAACATAGGTTCATTTTTTAAAGTTATAGGTTGGTATTGGTAAAAATAGGGGTGGGGTAAATAATTTTTTTTCAAAAAATATTTTTCATTTTTTTTTCTGAAAAAACAGATTGATTTTTTTTAATGCTTGTTACCATTTCACCTTAAGTGGGTACAATTTTCGCGTGGAACGTCCCATTTGATTAATAACTACTAATAAGTTTTATGTCTCTCTTTTCTGATTAAATGTACAGATTTAATTAATATAATTAAGTGCCAGCCTCAAACTTTTAAAGAGGACAGCCTTAATTTCCGGTTTATGATTTATTTTTGAATGTGAATAGTGCATATTAAAAAAGGAAACAAGCCACAAAATAAATAAGGGGGTAAAGGTAAATACAATAAAGGGGCAATGAGAACCTGAAATAAACCTAAAAAATATATAAAAAGTTTGTGCTTACATTTTTCAATAAAAAAAATGTATAGATGTAAAAAATCATATTAGTTATATTGTGGAAATGGGCATAATTTTTCTATACATAAATGTTTCTTTGGCATAACTGTCCAAATATTTTAAAAAAATATATATAAAAAGTTTGTGCTTACATTTTTTAATAAAAAAAATAAAGGTCTGGATGTAAAAAATCATATATAAATCTTAAAGGAACTTTTTTAAAAACCACACACGAGCTAGAAAACGCTGTTTACAAATGATGTCGATATATAATATATAAAGTAAATTGTAACAAAATTTTAAATGCTTTTGTCAAAAAAATTAAATAGTTCGTTTATTATTATTGGTCCCTTTTCAATAAACACCATTCACATGTACAATTAAAATTGATTAAAATACAAAAAGAAAAAAATACAGTTATAAGATATAAATGAACGGGACATAAAATTTAAAAAAATATTTATTAGAAAAACTAAAAATTCATTTCAAGTTTTGTACAACTCTAAAACATTTATTTAAGGCATTTCGTCCTTTAATATGTCCCTGAAGATTTCCTAGTTTAGAGATGAAACGGGAAATTAATTTTTGTTACACCGAAAAAAATAATGTAGTAAGAAATAAGGTCATTATGGCTCAAAAAAAAATACAAAATTTACTAGATTATATTTACATGTATAACTAAGAAACTATTTTTGGTCATGCAAAAAGGATTTAAATATACGATTGACAATTTGAGAAAAGGCACCTTTAAAAACCCAAAAGAAAAAATGTTAGGCAGTGTTAAACTATCACAAAAATGGCAGTGATTTTTTTCAAAGATAGTTTTATGCCTTAATTATTTTGAAAATATAACAGGTTTAAATTTGAAAGAATTTGAAATTATATAAAAACCAAATTTTATGAATACAGAGCGATTCAGAAATAGGTTACATACTTTTAAGGGAGGAATTAGGGTATTACATAAAACACGAGTTTTTGAAAATTTTAACTCTACATCATTTGGTGAAAAATACAAAAATGAGATTATGCGTTTCAGCTAAAAAAATGAAGTAGATGCAAGCAAAATTTGGAAAAGATTTAAAGTATCTCGGGGCTTTTATACGCGAGTAGAATAAGTCATAGAAAAAGTAGTGTTTTTTTTTTTTTAATTAATTATTAAAATATTTAATACTTCACGAATCGAATTAATTTATTGATAAGAGAATTTTATAAAAATAGAAATGAAGTATTTTGATATTATATATTTGATTCTTTTCTGGCGCTTGTCAAGTATTCAACTGCTCTACAACACGTATGGTGTGTGTTTACACGCGATTGTTCTTTTCGCACAAAAATTATAGTCAAACTGCTCCCACGAATGCTATCGCGCGCACTAGGATAAAGGTGTGTCTACAGCATTCCAGAAAAGAAATACTAGATCTATTTAGAAAAGCTTGCAAAGGAATAAGGTAATGTATCTTTATCTAGCGCTGACCCTTAATTACAGTTGAATTTTTTCTCATTTAACCCTCAGTTTTTATATATATTCTCCAATTGTTAGCATTAAAAAATTATTCTAAAGTATATTTGACTAAATAAATTATAAATAAAAAAATACTAAGGGTTGTAAAATTGTTTTATGGATCTTATTGTGTCGCATACTAATTTGGTAAATAATTGTGTACTTATACCATTTGGTTATAATTTTAAATTCTTTCAAAATGTTGTAATATGTTAAAGGGGCTGTCTATAAATGATGTCACCTTGTCAAAATAAAAATCATTTAATGCATTTAGTCTTTTTTATACTTTTTTTTTATTCGAAAAAACATGCATATATTTATATAATTTTTGATTACATAAAACTAGAGACACTTTAAGACAAAATTGTCAAAACAAATGTAACATCATTTATGGACAACGCTAAAGAAAAAGTTCTATAAAAATTTGCTACGGCTACATAACCTAACTGATTTATGTACTACTAATATAAATATATTTTATTTTATATTTTAAATATAATTCAATGTATATACAATTAGATGAACTATTATGAGAGACTTAATAAAATATGAGATCACGATTTTAGGGCATTGAAAATTATTGACAAAAATTATTTACATTTTCTTAGATTATTTCCAAAAATATACGAGCGGTTTGAAAATTACGTACATATCACGATGTTTTTAAACAAGCGATTTTAATATACAAAAATTATGTTTAAGAGGATAATGATTTACTAGAGTGGTAGTTGAGCCGATTGTTTTTTCATTGCCCTCGGAGATCATTAATTTAAATTAAAAAAATTAAATATAAAATTTTTTAATTGCAAAATCCAAAAAAATATGGAATACATCGTTACTTTCTAAACCTCGTATCTTCAAAAAATCGATTTTCGGTTCTTTGCACTATTTAATTCTACAGGGTGTATTTTAAATAGGGTCCGAAATTTTAAGCGGTGATGCTACATCAGAAAATATGACAAAAAGTTCCTATGTCTAAAAATGCGTCGTAAGAGAGCTAAGCCCCTTTGAGTGGCTAAAAATTCGGTTTTTATTTAATAACTCAGGAACCCTTTGAGATATGGCAACGAGGGTTTGCACATGAACTAATCTTAATAAGGCCCAGTTTCGTATGTTATTTTCATGTACTTATTTTAACCAGGGGTGTGCAAAACGAGGGGGGCGGGCTTATCAGTTTTTTGTCCCAAACTTTTGTCTGTGTAACTGTTTTGTCATAGTTTATGATGTAGAATAACACCCTAAAATTTCGGACCCTATTTCAAATAAACTATAACTCAAACAAATTATTCCAATAAGTTTGGATTGTATAAATCATTAGTCATCATGTATAGAATTGATTAGTCCAAATAACTAAAAATCAGTTTTTTGGAGATACGAGGTTGAGAAAGTGACAAGACGATATTTCATATTCATTAAACATTTTTTTCATTTTAATTAACAAAATTCAATCGCAAAATATAATTTTAGGACCACTCTAATATTTTATTATATTTAAATATTAATTTTAAAATATTTCGATGCTGTGTGGGTTTAAAAATATGCATCAAATCTTAACAAAGTATGTTAATATTAAAAAACTATAATTCTATTTTACATAATATTATATTAACAATATTTGTTTAAGACTATTTCTTTATTCCAAACGTTATTTTTTATATTTTATTATAATTAATGTTGTACATGAGTTACATAGTGGCAGTGTTCACTTAAAATTAATATATTTTGCCAATATAATAATTATTACTTATTGCAATTTTATTTTATTTTATCATATAAAATAAAATTAAAGTCAATTTTGATAATACTATATACATTAAAGGATTTAAAACCCAAATTAAAATAAGTTAAAAATATTTCTATCAAGATTAATAAGGGTAAACTCGAATAAGAAAAGCTTATTATTAAAAAGATTAAAAACTGTGGTAAAAAGAGTAGTATTTTTAATTGGATTTTTGAGGTTCTTGAGCTTATTTTAAAGGAGAAGTCTTATACATTGATTTAAAACTATAAACTGTACGTGGCCTATTTTCCCAATATTCTGACCTTAAAATTATTGAAAAGTTTTTACAAAATACTAAATATTTGCAATCTAAAATTTAAAAAAATAACGTCAGTTCCTGTTCAAATTTATATACTTAATAATTAGAATAAAAATGTCACAAAAAAGCCTCTAAAATCCAATAAAAAATAGTGCCATACCTTATGGCACCGTATGGTAGTGTTTCTTTTTGTTTTTGATTTACCCTTAATATTCAAACCAAAAAAGTATAATTTTATCAAAAAATGCCCTCGAAAAATATACTTTTTTTTTTCTTTAATTTACGAGTCATTTTTTTCTATCAAAAATAGATCTAGATTTGCGTCTGTAATTTTAGAAAATAATTTTTTGTTATCCAAAATAGAACTAATTGCTAATAAAATTTACCTAGACAAGTCTATACTGATCTTGGGATGATACAGTGTGTAACACAAAACTGTTGTAAACGTCGCACAACTCTTGCATTTTGTATTCTTCCAAACACACAAATCCTTCCAAGTTGGGAGACTGTTTCCTGGCACACTCCATACAGTGTACCACATGTCGTTTTTCTTGTTCTCGGATGAACAAAATATTAAAAACCTCAATCTGAAAAATGAAAAACAACGTTTGTAAATCATGTTACAGATATTTTTTCTACAACATGTACTACAAAAGTTTAATAAAAAAATTCACGTATTAAGCAATATGTTATTCAGTCTCTAAATTTAACTTTTCTTCTTGTGCGTAAAATGCTATTTACAATTCTTATTAAGTAAACTATTACTTACCTCGCACTGTCCACAGTAATGTGACGCCTCATTTTTCCCTCTTCCATGAAATTTCACTTCTACACCTCGTTCCTTGACAAACTCCAGCATTCTGGAACATTTTGTCAACGTCCTTAACAGACAATTTTTGATCAACTCATACATCTTCCTGTCAGAAACCTTAATGTTTCTGGCCAGATTCCAGGATAAATGCAACATGGGCACTATCGATTTGAAACTTTGCAGTTTGTTCCACTCATACCTGTAAAATAAACAGGGATTTTCAATGAAAATTAAAACATTAGAAAAAAAATTGAGAAGATTTTGGGACAAAATAATTTAAAGTTGAACTTTCCCAAAAGATATGGAACTAATGGATAAAAGAAGAAAAAGTTATACAAGTTTGGTAAAAGGGCATGGCTTGCGAATGCGAAAAATCTTTGTTAGATAAATATAAAAACGGTTGCATGATTTTGTTTTTAGATAAAATACGATATCTCAAAAAAAAATCTCATTCCAAGCTCTAACTACCAGTCACTTTAAGATCGTAAGTGTATATGCGCCTTCGCTCAAATAAAAACATATATAAAAAAACGGGACAGCTCCAGGTAAAACAACCGCAGCTATAAATAAAACCGCGTAAAACTACATACCGTTCGATTGCCAGTTGGTACTGTCGGGAAGTCAAAGGGCCCACATTCCAGGCAATGTTATTGCACCAGCCGACCGCTTGTACCCAGTGTACACAGCCAGCATTCACCCAGACTAAGTCCCCAGGACGCTGCAGGAATCTGTACACAGGAATATTTGCTTCATAAAGATCCTCGAGAACGGGCCACCAAGAACCGTGCAGGTAATTGATTTGGTTCTTTTCGCAAAGCGCACAAATGGCGCCCCAATATGCATCTGGGACTGCGAACCATTCGCAATCTCCTGGACCTATGTTGATGTTGATTGAGCAGAAATTGTTGTTTTCTTGATGACCTGGGGTTCGACTCCCTGGAACCTAAATTTAAAAATATATAAAATAATGTCCCTGGACTTTTTGTTTTGGCTTTTTTCGCCCAGAAAAATAAGTAGGTTTCGGCGAAAGTGTTTGCCTTGAGATTTGAAATCACATACAACATATTTAAAACTGGATTGCAATTTTGGTTTCAGCAATGTTTTTTTTTGTTACGTAATGCTAAATTTTACCTTCATGTATAGTTGAACAGTATTCATTCCCAAAATGACGTGTCCCACATGTGACAACATATTTGCTGCTGAGACCACTCTTGCAAAAGCCGGCAATTTCATTAATTCCATCAACTGCGGCCGCCATTTTCTTTCATCAGAGAGATCAACATTTGTACCAAACCTTAAATACAAAAACATATTGTTGCAAAGAGAATGCCCGACCTCGGAAAAATACATTACACATTGTAAATACATATTTGTTATTTATATCGCCACCATTGGTATTTAATACTTTACTTGTGATATTAAATACTGCAATGTGTGTATTGTACATACTTTAAACTAGATCAATAACACAAAAACTACAACTTAAAGTATACCAAACTATAACTGTGATATAATTTACCAAATATTACAGTATTAATAAGCACGTTGCATGGGGATCCAAATGTACCTGCATGGTTTCTATGTTAGTATGAAAACATTTTGTATACAATACATACATTTCAGTATTTAATATCACAAGTAAAGTATTAAATACCAATGGTTGCGATATAAATAAAAAATATGTATTAACAAATAACATTCAGTATTAAAAATACAATGAAATTTTCTGGGTGTACCTATATATTTCTTTGATTTTCATTAAATGTTTGATGATAACTATTAATATTGTCGAAACATGGAAATTCATATAGCCATGAGCATGAAGAATATTTTGAAGCCTTGATCACCCCTTAAAGTTTTGTACCCTATTTATGAATCACCCTATATAATAAAAAAATTATACTTACTTTAAGGTTTTATTTTCTTTACAACTCTTCGAATTTGATGTAGGTGGTGTTGTCGAGTTAACCTTCCTCCGCTTCCCACCTGCCATGCTTGTCGAATCCTTGGAATCCGAATCTGATAAACCACTGATGGACTTATCCCTTTCTTCCTTCAAACTATCTTTAAAGCTTGAAGCTTGATATTGTGCGTAACGAGCGATAGTAGTGTGAGATCGGTGAGAAATACAGGCCCAGACCTTCTTCCCCGTACTTGGGTCCCAATTTTCGTCAGAAGGCTGTTGCATTTGGGTCCTTACTTCCACACTGTGGTCAGGATTAGCCTCTACGAGAGTTTTGGTAGAGAACAAGCCCAAATCTAACTTCAGCGCTGATGCTAAACCTCTGACTACTGCTATGGGATGTTTTAGACAGAATTCTTGGAGCTGGGGGCTAAAGGCATGTTTTTTGTTGTCCAGATATACTGAAGGGGTCGGTGGTAAAAGTTGATTTCGATTTAGTTTTATTAGTGGAGGGTCAGGTGGGGAAGGCGGTGGGGCTGTGTCCGAAATTATTGAGCCGTTTATATCTCCATTAATTGCTTCAGTCCTTAAATTAAAAATCAACAATTCAGTAAACTCGAACAATTCTAGGATATATAACTCGCTGGTAACTGCAGTTATACATGTATACTATTTTACTGCAGTAAATATACCATGGTATATTAAAAATATACTTACTTGCATAATTTTATTATAGTTTGAGCATCCATTTCTATAGAATAGTCAATTTTGGGTTTGTGTTTGTCTATAGTATACAACGATTCGAAGTCCCACGGAGGTTCATTTTTGATCGTTAATATACTTTCTTGCTTTGGTGATTTAATATTTTTCTCATCTACGTGGGATTTGGCGTCCATATTTGACGGTGAAAATGGTCCAGATGATAGGGTGTTATTTTCTGAAATAAATTATATTACTGTTAAGGTTAGTAGAACGACGAGCGATTTCAGAGTGGTACCTACGCGCGACGCTCTATCCCGAACGAACCAATACAGCTGTGCATAGGTTAAATGAAAGGTATGGTGAGAGGCGGGGACAGGAGGGATTCCCTGGACCCGGGAGTTCCCGAATTAAATGGCAAACTAATATGGCAAAAGACCCCGCATATTTTTTTAGGAAATTTCGATTTTATGCCCTCGAATTTCGCTGAAGCTGATTTTCGTAAAATCAAATTGTGGCCAAAATGCCATTTTTTTTCACAATAACTTTTGAACCCTTGAAGACTTTTTTTATTTTCAGTTTAGGGAACGTTCAAGTATTAAGTAACGCAAAATTTTGCCATTTTTGACACCTAGCGCGTTACGTAATACTTTAACGCTCCCTTAGACCATGTTAAAGGAATTTCACTATCCAAAAACTTTTATTTTCGGTTTTGGATTGTTAAAGGAATTTTCACCATTTAACATGTGGCCAAATGGATATATTTTTATTATTATTATTATTATTTTGATTTAGAAAGTATAATTTTTAATATTTAATTATAGTATTACCATACTGTGAGGACATGGTGGTCACATCCGCTACGGATGTGGCCAAGGATGACCCGTATCAACAAAAAACTTTTAAATGGTGAGCAACTTATAAAATTGAAGCAGTGGCCAAACTGGCCAAGTCAATGGAGATTTCTCCCGTTAGATTAGACAGGGACAAAAGTTCTACCCAAAAAGGATAGAAGACATACATACACTCCCACTTCCACCCAACCAAACAAATTCTGTATTTGTTCTTTGTTGAACAAATACAATATTTACTTGGCCGGGCGAAAAGTGTAAATATATTACTTTTATTAAAGGAATTACTGGCGCCATCTAAATTTCAGTAGAATTATCTTCATTTACAGATTCACATTAGCTATGTTCGTTCGTGCCGCTCACTGCTACACTTTCCAGCCAACCAAATAAATACTGTATTTGTTGTATGAAAAACAAATACAGTATTTATTTGGTTGGCTGGAAAGTGTAGCACAAATGAGATAGAGATAGGGTAGACGTCTTTTGTTTCATAATTCTAGTTGTAGAGAGCTCCATTGATGCACAGTAAGTCCTTAAACAGTTATTGTACCAAAACGTTTCATCAACGTAGGTTGCAACCCGAGACCAAAAATAAGTCTAACGACGCAACATTGTCAGGTTTGGCCATCAATCCAAAAAAATTTAAATGTTAGTAAAATTCACACAAGGCATTTTCCTTGGGAAAATGTGCGGGTTTCTTTAGAAACTATTATTTCGTTATTATCAATGATAAATTATCACGTTTATAATCATTAGTTGAAGGTCGACAGATTTGTTCCAGAAAAATTTGGTTTTTCCGTATAAAAAGTTATATAATTTACAATGGCAAAAATTGCATTTCAGATCCAGTGTATACTGCCACAGAAGTTTATTGATGCTTTATGCACCCAGAAATCTATATATGCACCCAAATGACTGAGTGTTGAAGTAATAAACACATCATGTTACATTTACCCCTATTTACCTTATTATGTTTTAAAATAGGTAGGTATATTAACTACAAATGAAGATATCGGCCAATTTTATAAATATCAGCCAATTTTATAAATTATAACGAAATTTACTCACAATCTAAATTTTTGCTGAAATTGCTGCCCGAAAAAAATACGTAATTTTTTTTTATATTATTAATAATATCGTAAATATTAATTTAAAAAAATACAATACTGAGCATTTAAATACACATTTTCACGAGTTTACAAATATTGACAAACTAAATTTAAAAACAATTATCAAATTATTTTTTTATCTAAATAAAAACATTCCTCGTTTTTATACCAAATTAATCGCTTTCATGTTAATAAAGCAATATTTTTACAAACACTTGTCTGTTATAAATTCCAAATGATAATGGTAGTAACTGAGCAACATGGCCCAAAAGTCCAAATGGGATCCAGGTCCGTACTCAAAAAAAAAAAATAATTTCTAAAATTTTTACTTTTTGGAAACAAAATGCGTTTAAAACATAAATATTTAATAAATTATCTGTAAATATTAAAAATTTATCAAAATTTGTCGCCATATTAAAACCCCCCTTACAAATTTTCATTTTCAATAATCGATTCGACTTTAGTATTCTCAAAATAAATTGGATTCAATTTTTATCAGAATCCATTAAAATTCACCAAATTTTGCCACTGTATAGGATTCGTCATTTTCATTTTTGAATTTTCAATAATTCAGTTTCAGCATTCTCGAAAACCCCTAGATACTAATTTAAAATCAATTGTTCAACAAATTTTGTAGCCATAATGGATCCGCTATTCAAAAGTTATTGCGTTTACAATTCAAATTAATAACCAGTTTGATGAAATGTGAAAACATATGACGGGTCGTCCATAAGCACGAGATTTTCCCGACGGGGTGAGCCTGAGCGTACCCATATAGCACACAATATCCCCGGATATCCTCTCAATGTCGCATGTCCCGGGACATTAGTAGTATATCCCAAGGGTATTCCAAAAGGTATGCTCTGAGGATATACTGCCCGTATATCCAAGGATATACGGTATGTCCTTCGTACATCCCAGGGATGTCCCGACGGGATGTACCGGGGATGTCCTTTCGGGATATCCCTGGGATATAAGGGCAGTATGTCCCCGGGAAATACCCCTCGGGACGCCCCTGGGACACACGAATGACATTTGGGATGTACTAGGTATATCCATGGGATATACGGGTTCGGAAGTAGCTCGACTTCCCGTTTAGTAACAGAAGTATATCCTGGCGAAGTCGCAAATTTCCGTTTAGCAACAAAAGTATATCCTGAGGATATCCATCGTAAAACGTGTGCTATATGGGTATCACCGGGAGGTGGGCGTCTTGGGTCAGCGTCGCGGGACGTATCAAATAAAAAGTATAGTGATAAAAAAAAAAATTTGCTTAAATTATCTTATTAAATCGTCGAAAACATCAAAGAAAAAAATGACGTCTGTATGTATTTATGATAGCTTAAGAACGCTTTGAGATAGAGACTTGGAATTTGGTATGCAGATGTATGTTTATATTACCTTAGACAAAGTTCGTATTTGCCCCCAGTAAAAATTCCTTGAAGTATGATACACACACACACACACACACTTGTTGAATTGACCTACTTTCGAGATATAACAGTTTAGAAGTGATGTATTGATATCAACACCCACAATATGAGATATTTACGTTGATTACTCAATAAACATCCTTGTTAAAAATATTCAAATGCGAGTTTGACTTGCCCATTGAGGATTCGGTAACTACCTAGCTTTTTTATTTATATATTTTCTTTTTTTTTGCCTAATACATTCATTAGATCTAGTCGTAGCTCAAAAATGCATAAGACATTTTTATTTAATGTTTCTCTGGTTTTATTAATTGGGCTCCTAAAAATATTCTGAAAATATCGACAATTGTTTTGATATAGAAGCAAAGTATCATTTTTAACTCTATTTCTAAAAAAATTCAGAAGTTAGCACCAGCACAGAAAAATATATGAAAGTGCGTTACGTAATATTTGAACGGACCCCCAAAAAAAAATCTAAAAAAAATATATAACTTACCATTATTGGTGGCTGTTGGTTCTTCTTTGACCTCAATATCATCTGATCCAAAATGTTTAAGTAAATTTTCGGCCAATGTCGTCGCGATATCTTTCTGAGAAAGCAGAACTTTTAGATCTTCCTCACTAACATCCAGGTCCGTATTATTTGACCCTGTTGTCCCAAAACTAGGGGTTGCCATAGTATTTGGTTGCACAAGCTTACTTTCTCTATTTGGTGAACAACTTTTATTTAAACCAGTGTTGTTAAACTGCATGTTGTATGGTGAGGGTGTCTGCCCAGGTTTCACACCAGAATTGGGTGCGGTTGGTCGCTGATTCCGCATCTGCTGAGCGTGTTGTTGCATAAGACGATATTGGTGTTGCAATTGTTGCATCGTTTGCTGCAAAAGGTTTAAGGGGTTATATACCTACTGACTCGGGAAAATTAAGGGTTCCCTAATGAAAATGACGGATCTGAGCGGGTATAAATGTTGCATAAACCGGACTTGAGCGGGTGAATTTCATCCGCTCAAGTCCGGTTTGTGCACCGTTTATACCCGCGCAGGCCCGTCATTTTCAATAGGGTTTTTATTGATTTTATTCAGGTATGTAATCACAACCTTATTCGAACGACCTACAAAATATCAAATATTATATGTTTTGATGATTTGAAAAATTGGGGAAACCATGGCCCTTGCCCCGAAACGCCTTTTTTTCTATCGTTTGCATCTGAAATTTTTAGGTGTTGTTTCTAATTACAATAGTTAGTTAGTTCGTGAACGAAGGGTTTTGCAAAAAAAAACGAAAATGGCGTGATTTTCCCAAAAAATCGATTTTCGATGTTCTGAAAATTGAGTTTTCCGGCCGGCAGAAGTAGAAATTTACATACCTTAAAAAAATCAATAAAAACCCTTAATTTTCAAGAGCCACAAGGTATATAACCCCTTAAATCCGCTCAAAAAATAGAAAAAAAAATCTAACTAGCTAATTGACAGTTTTCTTCATTACGCTTTTTTCAACCACTAAATGAGGGGTAAGCTTTTTTTGGGATAACAAAGATAAATATAACTATAAAACGAAAACGACCCGATTATTTTTTGGCAAATTCATATTTAGCAGATCAAACAACCTTGCCAACCTTTTTCAATCAAATATCTATCTTTTTAAATAACTGAGAAAACGCATCTAAACAAAACGTGCAAAATTATGAAAAAATAAAAAGAAATTTCTATTGATGTCAGTAATTATTTGGCATAGGCCCTTGTCGCCTAGGGGGATCGTCCATGTTGTTTTTGACATTGTCCTTACCAAAGTCCAAACAGAAATATTAGGAATGCCGAGCAAAAATCTTAGAAACCAGCGATATATTCAAAAATAATTGTTACCTGTTGTGAAGGTGTTAAGGTATTTACGTTCTGTTGTAAATAATTCAGCAACTGCAACTGTTGCTGGGAAAGACAGAACGACGGTTGTGTCTGAGGTGTTTTTTGTTCCGGCGTTTCGGATTTGATTTTGTTGGCGGGTGCTGTACCAGCAGCACTCGGAGAAGGATAGGGTGGGGGAGGACCTTGGGGGGTAACTTTTTGGAAACCGTTGTTGGGTGTTGTTGAATTGGTTCGATTCGAGGAGGGAGGAGTGTTGTTTTGTTGTTGTTGCTGCCTTGACGACATTTCTGCAGATATTGGCAAATTCCACGCCTCTTCAATTGACAGCAGTTGTCGTCTTCTAAAAGAAAATATAGACAATGAGGATAAAACGTTACAACAAACAAAATACTATTCATAAAAAAGTCTAAGCTAAGCTAGATATACAAGCAGGTGTCTCAAATAAGACATTGAGGACCTCTTTAAGGCTTGTATGAGATGTATTCTGGTAAGTATCGAAAAAATATAAGAGCCCAATGTAATTATTTCTATTTACTGTAATTGTTTAATCTTCCTTTATTTTCTTAAAATTAATAACTATTTTATTAATATTATTGAATTTTCTTGTTTTGTTTTCGTAAAGCATTGCTTTGGTTTTTATAATTTTTTTGCTCTTTTGGTGCTTGACCTCGCGCGAAACGGTAGCATTCAACGACAGATAAAGTCAGCGCACCGGCGTCAGTCAGTAATTAGTATTCAATTACTCTACAACACTTACGGTGTGTTTACCGCGTTTATTGTACTCTGGCACAAAAATCACAAGTCAAAGGTATGAACTTTCTATGCATACATAGTCAAACTGCTCTCCCAAAATGCTATCGTGCGCTCACTATGATTAAGGTTTATCTACAGCATTCCAGAGAAAAAATACTAGATCTAGTCAGAAGAGCTTGCAAAGGAATGGGTAATATATCTTTATCTAGCACTGGTCTTTAATTACAGTTCAACATTTTTCGCATTTAACCCTCAGTTTTTACAGTAATAAAAGTTTTACTTACTGGCTGGTAACGCTAGGCATTGGAGCGTTGGAAAGATGCGTTTGCAGAAAATTGATCCTCTGAGTCAGATGGGGGTTCATCCCCACGCTGGATAAATTAATTTTTGGTAACTTAATTGTTTCTTCCTTGGAACCCTTCAAACCCCTGCTTGAGTTCAAATAACATGCATATGCATCTCGAGCTTGAAATGAGTTTTCATACAGTATGCCCAAATTGGCCCAGGCAGCTGAATGTCCTTTATCTAATTGTACCGCGCAGATGTAAGCTTGCAGTGCGTCCATAGGCTGATTTTGCTGTTGGTAAAGGACTCTGCAACAAAAAAGAAGTTTTAACCCAAAATCCCTAGAAACAATTTTTGTCAAGTCTTGAGCAAGTCTGGCTCAGAATTCTTGATCAAGTAACTGCATCCAGATTTTGACAATTCTGGCGCAAGATACTGTCGACAGATTCTTACTCAAGAATTGTCAAAGAATTGCTACAGATTCTTCGTCAAGATTCTTGGACAAGTCTTGAGCAAGAATGTAGCAAGAAAAATTGACAAGAAATCGAAAAGCGATCTCTATCATGATCAAATCGTACTTGTTAGAGTAGGTCAAGATTCTTGGCCAAGAATCTTGTCAAATTCTTGCTACAGACTTGACGAACAGGCTTGACAAAGTATTGCTAAACGCTCTGCTTCCAGAATCTTGCTAAAGTTTTGCCCTAGTCTGAATACAGAATCTTGATTAATTCTCTTGCTAAAGAATTGTCCAATTCTTTACAAAGAACTTTGTCAAGTACTCAGGTCAAGAAACTTGTCGAAGTTCAATGTTACTAGGGATATTAAATGATTCTTTGAAATATTAGGCCGTCCATCAATGAGGTCACGCATGTAGGGAGGAAGCGTCACTAACCCCCTGGGGGTACTGAGAAACTTAAAAAAATAGGGCAAGGCTCTCTCCCTATAGGTAGATCTTTAAAATTATCTTCTGAAAGGGTTAAAAATAACAAAATTCGCGTGACGTTATTAATCAGTAACCTCTGAATTGATATCATACCCTATGGAGCACCAGGTGTCAGCATTTCCTTCAGATTTTTCCACCGAGTTTCTATAAGCAATAAAGGCATCATGTACTTTTCCAATGCTAGCATAACATCTTCCTAATAAATATAAAGTTTGTCCACTAAACTGATCAGCTTCGTTGGCTTTTTGAAGGCAGTGTATTGCTAAGGGTATTCGTTGATTCTTATCTCCTAATGATTCTTGGCAGTGATATAACCAACCTATTGACAAAATATCAAATTAAAGAACTGTTTAAAGATACCTACAAACAAATGATGAAACAGGGAAAGCAAAAAACAAATTTTTCGTCCCGCTCTCGGCCCCCCTTGAGTAAATTGGCGTCCCTAAGGTAACAAGTTAGTAACTAAAAAACTGCTGATAACTAAAAACTGCCCGTGTTATTGGACGGACAGACGGACATTTTCAAGGTTACTTATTTTCCATGAAACATATTTGTATTCAAAAATTTTTTGTAAAGGACGCTTTTTGACGATTTTGGAAAATTCAAAACTACCGTATTAATTGTGACACGATAGGCGCCTCTCTAGTCTAGGGCGCAAGGGCGGTCAGAGGCGGCCAGAGAAGGGGCCATGCCCCTCCTGCAGAGAAGGGGGGTATGGTCATCCAAATACCTTTTGGGTACCTATCAAAATTGGTATATATACCAATTTTGATGAAATTATGGGCCGAGGGGGGCCATGTCCCCCATGACTGCACCCGCAAGGGCCATATATTTGGTCTTTGCCTTCCCTGTACATGATAGGTACCTCAAAATAAAATTTAGATACTTCGCTAATTAGTAGTACTTACCTAACTGTCTAAAAATATCAGCACGTAATGATTGACTTATTGACTTGTCTTTGAGTAGGACTTCATATCTTTCTTTCGCTCCCTTTACCTTTCCCTGAACTTCAAATAAATGTGCAATATGGAATTTTACTGTAACAAAAAAAATGAAATTTAGTTTTTTTGATTAAAAAACACATACTTGGCTAAAACAAGCACTAAAATAAACTTGAAACAAAGTTTGGAGATACTCCTTCGGAAAACCGGTCCGGTTTAGCAGTACTTAAAATTCTAACCTTATTAATATTGGCGGTAATTCAAATATATCACCATGTTACACAGCGCTAACTACCGAGATTTATACACCCCGATAGCAGTTTGACTTTTTCTTTCAAGCTGTTTTAGAGAGAGAATAACAGAGAAGCTATAGGTTTGTTCGGGAACGCTTGAATCAGTTCTGGACTTTTGTTTATTGGTTATTTAAAGTCACATGGTAACAAGGACCTCCATAGGTCAGAACCAGTTCTGAACAGTTTATAACTCGAATCCCGAAAAAGCCTTATAAATACCAAATACCAGTAGTAAGTGCTACCCAACAATTGTATTTGTAAATCAATGGCTGCGTTCAATGGAAACAGCGACTAGTGTCGTTTTGTCCACTTTTATTATCACGGTTTTTATACATTGCGGTCCTAGGAAATAAAACAACTCTTGTTATCGGATTTTGGTTTTGACTTGATTTGAATTTCCCTCTTAAAAAACAATTGCGGAAAACCGAAGGTATAAAAGGGTTGACAACAAGTTCCGCTTCCCTTTTGTGTTTTTTAATTCGTGGCGTGCGCGTCTCTCTCGACGCAGGCAGTTGCGTAGAAGACTATTTTCTGGCTTTGGAGACCTAATGGAAGAAGAACATCATAATTTTGGTAAGCTTTTTTGATAATATTTAACGCAGTTTACTTATTGTTTATAAAAAAATGTGTTTTTAATGTTACTAGCAAAGATGGACTCTGGAAGATGTGTACATGATCATTGATCAAAAATCGCATGTCGGCCATGATTGCAGCCGATTTCGTTTTTTTTTTATGATCGTGTTTTATTTTAACCATCGGCTATTAATATTTATTCCCACAGCTTTTAAATAGATCATACGATATTTTTTTATACATTTCATGATATCGATATCTTTGTTAAAAATTAGCCAATAGCTATGATTCGTAGCCTACTGAAAACAAAAGATGGCTACAGGTGAATTTTGTGTTGTCCAAGGTCGTATTCAGGGGGGTGGGGGCCCCCTCACGTCCCCTCAAATTGAGGGGCTTACTAATTACAAATTCAGATGGATCTTATCCTGAAAATTATAACTTCTGTACTAGCAGTCACGCAGAATTTCAAAGCTACTTACGATGGTACGACTGTTTTGCTATGCTTCCGCATGTAAAGAGCAGAATGTTAATTTTTCCATAAAATTTTTGCATTTTTCACATAGACGCCGGGACCATGGGTCTTATTTAACTTCACCAATCGATTTTTCGCATTAAAATACTAAATAAATATAAAGTTTCACCAAATTTAGAATTTGTCCGAGGTTAACATAGAGAAATCGTCAATTTGCCTAGACTATAATTTTAAATTTACCGCCACGTTTGTTAGCAAAGTGTCCGGTAGAGGCGCACGGAGTCGACTCAGTACGTGACGCGCATGTATTTTAGTTGGCGGGAAGTGCAGTTATTGGCTGAATTTGGATCACGTAATTAAATTTCAACCAATGGTAAGTCTTTATAAGATCTGCAGGATCAACAGCTTTTCAGCTTCCGCCATAAGTGTAAGCTGTTGTGGTTGGGAGCAGACGTGTCTGGAAGATGGAGGAAAATCTGGAAATATATGGCCCATCCGATTAAAGAAAAAGTCGAAATTCAATGTAAGTAATCCATTTTTAATATTGTTTTAGTTTTTGGGCATATTTTTTGTTGTTTTCGGTCAGATTATTCCAAATTATCGATCAAGATCAACGATCAACGTGGATAAAACATTGACCATTTTGGTTCTTTACTGCAATATTCGGATTATATAAATGGTTTTTTTTTTATAGAACTAGGTTGAAAATGGTTTTTTATTTATTTTTTTTATAAATAATGATCATTTATTTTCGGTATAGAGAAAAATCTAGATGATTTTTATCAGGTGACGCCATGATGGCCGTTACTTATAGAGATCCTTGCCCAAAAAACTTAATAAAGAACTTTTTGAGTTTTTTCTTATTTTAAGTAGATATATGACAAAATAGTCTTTCGATTCATGTTTTCATTTCCTTTTTTTTTTGCTTTAAACTTCCAAAAATATATTTTCTTTTCCCGGGCCACGTCACTTGGTAGGTATAAATCGTTACAATTATTTTTTACTTTCCCCTAGGAAAGTCCTGCGTTACTAAACAAAAAAATATTGCTTTTTTACGTTTCTCGACATTTTATATGAAAATGTGTGACCACGATAACTCTAAAACGCTCTGAGCTAAATCTAAAAATTTAGATTACAAAGTTCTCGGCTGGAATTGTTCCTGGTATAAACGAGGACCCCGAAACGAAAGGGTTTTACCCTCGTTAACCCCATCCCGATTCAGGGATGATCTAGGTATAGTTATAAAGAAAAATATTGTCTTGACAGCAGTATTTTTTATAATTTGATAATAAAGAATATTGTTTTCCCTTTAATTAAATTTTTGATTCTTTAAAATTCCTTTTCATAAAGGAGTTATTAGAGAAATAATGGATAGAGGGATCGCTTAGATGTTTTTACTTTCTCTGTGTTTACTTTCTCCAAGGAGAAAAAATATTGAATTTATTTTCTTTTATTTTTTTACGTTTTTCGGTCGGTTTGTCTCGAGAAATTTGTGAGCACGATAACTCGAGAGTTAAATACACACACACGGGTGTAGAGAAAACTTCGAACGTGTAGAGGTTAAACTGAGTTCAGATTTCAGCGGGCGAAAATACATAGGAATATCATGGTTCTATCCATGGCGCAGACCACTTTTATTTTTTGTAGGCCTGTGTTATTATTATTACTATACAATTTAAGTTATTTAAGTTACAATGTGTGTTTTTAAAAATTCATTTCTGTCAATTTTTTTCGAGAGGGAGCCAAATTTTTCTGTTTGTCCATTTTCTTACAAGTTATTTGTTTTTAGGTTGAAGAAGACAGCAGCAGAATAGTTCATAACAAAATCCCGAGAAAGAGAGAAATTGAATTAAAATTAAGGATTGCTGAGGAAGAAATACCTAGGTGAGAACTTTTAATTTCATATTTTTCATTGGGATATTTCCATTTTTACGAGTTTTTCACTTTTAATTAGTAAACTGTTTGTTGTTCCTAGTGTTTAATGTTCTAATAGAACTAAAAATTTACGAGAAAGAATTTGGGAAAATATTATAGCTGCCTTACTGTTTCCCCGACTTCTTTCTCATAAAGTTGTAGGTAGGTCCTGTTAGAGCATTAAAGCAAAAAAAAAAATAAAAAAAAATCTCAGAAACGAAAGAGCATGTTTAATTTGTTTTTCGCATATTTGTGTGTGTACTAAAATCAGTGAAAATTTTAAATTTTAATCAGGAAAAAATCAGGAAATTTTAATTTGCAAAACCTGTTGTCACCCTGCTTTGTATATCCCTAATTATCTAATTTTTTATGTGATTTTAGGCCGAAAAGGACTGCAGCAGGAGCAAAATAATCTGGATAGAACTGATGTTCTTCGTAAGAAAATTCTTAAACTGGCAACCATTGGGAGGGAAATGTTGGATTAGGCGAATTATCGACGAGGAAGAAACCTAGGGTGAGTCTTTTATTTACTTGAGGTAAATTTTGTCAGAAGGTAACTGCAAGTAACCACATCTTATCAGTTAGTCAACTACAACCACAACTAGTTGTAGTAAGATGTGGTAACTTGTGGCAATGTTTGAAAAAATTTGCTTGTATTTTTGCTTAGTAAATTGATCTAAACCGGCAGAAGCTCGTTTTTTCTACATGTTAAGAATATCATAGGAAAATAATTCTCAGAAGGTTTTAAGATATTTATCACGAATATACCCATTTTAATACTGATGATATCCGCGCCGTCTCAGGCAGGGCTGAGGGCTTGGGTCACGGATTTGGCTGATTTTTTTTTATGTATAGCCCACCAATGTTAGAGAAAAGCCTCCACGTTATAAAAATATGTTTTTTTTTTATTTTTTTCAAAATTTTTAAATTTATCGAAAAAAAAATTCATTAAAATACTCCCTTAATAAAAAATCACTTTATACATTTAAAAAATTGCGCGTTGGTAAAAATTAAATCTATAAATAATCGGTTTCTTTACATTTCGAATTATGTAAGAGTGCCAAGGCCGCGTAATACGACAATAAGAACTAGATTAATGTAGGTTAGTTTTACTTATCGCGTTCTAAAATATAAAATCTAAAAATAATTTACGTAGTTTTTTCGCAAAGTAAACAAATGTTCACGTTTATTTTGTAGATTAATCTCAGAAAATAAAATATAGTAAAAATGCCAATGCCTTATTCTTGACTTTTGGGGATTAGAACAATTGATGAAAGAACCTAAGATTGTTTGTACTCTATTGGTCTTACGAGTCAAGAAACGAAACTACTTGTCCCGATTGTCGGAAGTCTTGCTAGGTTAGCTTATCTTGTCCTGACCCTATCTCGACAACTAACTTCTTGTCTAGTCTAGCGAGAGTCTCGACGATTAACTTTTATCCTCTCTCGAGTCTTATTTTTAAGGATCTCGACATTCTGCAGGGTTGGTTAATATTAATATCACGCGTCGAAACATCCCCACAGTAGGCCAGATAAGAAACAACGAGAAATCTAGATTCTCGTGAAACCCAAGTTTATTTAAACACGTTCCCATCTTAGCATCGTTCTGTCACTCATTCTGCTCTCTAGAATCTTGTTTCCCTGTGCACAGCTGTGGTGCTGCAAAAATTACTCTCGATGCATTTATTCGTTTAAAAAACGTCGTACAATACTCTCGAGAAAATTAAACAATGAAGATATACCGAGTGTAACAAGACCAAGATACATTTTTTTCTTTATTTTAAAAGTTAGATATTCCACATTTGGAACAACTCTTACTGCCATAAAACTTCAACTTTTAACGTAAAAAAAACATTTAAGTCACTTCCGGTTTAGCCTAAAATTACAGCGATTTTGATTTTCAAATGTGACACACTATATACTTTTTAGGCTTAGTTACTTAGATAATTTCGAGTAATTTTAAGTTATCATAGCCTACCAATGACAAAAACCAAAAATTAAATAAACAAAAATTTGATATATAATTTTTTTGGTACCATTCTTCTCAGAATAAAACCTAGAATTGAAGTAAGTAAAAATATGTAGGGTGTCCTATTTAAAAATTGGAAGTTGGTGTCATTTCCGGTTAAACCGGAAGTGACTTAAATGTAATTTTTAGGTTAAAAGTTGACGTTTTATGGTAGTAAGAGATTTTCCAAATTTGAAATCTCCAACTTTTAAAACAAAGAAAAAAAAAGGGGGTGGGTGTTCCTCGGTGTATGATTTGCATTTTATAGAATTGCGAGTATTGCAAGTAATTTTTTCATGTTAAACTTTTGGAATTGTTGGGATATTTTAAATTTTTTGTTTTTGTGGGGATTTTTTTTTTAATAAGATTTTTTCCAGTTTGATACAATTTAATATAATAAAAGGATTATTATTATTATTTTTTAAATTAAGTTGATCGTAGATTTTCTTCTACTATTTTCGATAACGCTAAGCGATTTCTGACTATACAAGCAAAAATTTATATAACAATATATTATTGTTAAATTATTTTATCAGGTCGGTATTTAATATTTGTGAATCATTTTATACTACATTATGTGCCATTCTGCACGTATTAAATTGGACTTGTTCTTTAAATACAGGGTTATTCAGAAATAAGTTCGAACAATTTAAGAGGTGATTCTACGTTAAAAAATATGAAAAAAAGTTCCTATAAAGGTTGGTCCGGAAATGAGCCCTAAGGGAGCTGCGGCCCTTCGAAGATGGACACATTGAATGGAGAACAAAAAAGCACCAATAAAATTTTAATGCTTCAGGGCGATTCTTCACTAAAAAATAAGCAAAAAACCAAAACACCTAAATTTAATATTAAAGAAGTTACAGCCTTTTAAAAAGTAACACTTTTAGTGGCACAGAATGTTACTTCCTCTTAATTGCATTTTTTTTGAAAAAGGTTGCTCCTACAGTATTACACTATATGACATTTTTTATGCATTTTTTCAAAAAATCTAAAAAAAAATACACATAAAAAAGTTTGGGGCAAAAATGTGTTAAGCCTCATATATTTTGTCCGTCTAGGCATGCATCTGGATAAAGGTGGTCATATATATTTTTTTAATTTTCCTATATTTCCAAAATTTCCAAAAATTCTCTGATTCATAAAAAGTCCAGATTTTTTAAATATATTTTCTATTTTTTTTTTTTAGTAAAAAGCTTTTCTCTGATTTATTAAATTCTCTGATACTCTCTTATTTTCCATAATGGGGCACCTTTGAGATAGGGCATATTGATACGGCATATTGATATAGCTGTTTAGATATCCTACTATGTAATAGTGTCGATATGATGATTTGGTAAGTAAAATATTGTTGAAACTTTTGTTAGCCCCCCCGTATGAATACCAAAATGCGACCTGTGAATGACAATTTAGTTCATTAGGTGACGAGATTCGGTTGTTCTGGTAGTTGCCTAAAATCCGTTAAGAAAGTAAGTTTTATAATTTTTATTTTTGATAAAATTTGTGTATTATTTCCCTAAAAAAGTCCTGCCTTAGTATAAAAATAATCATTTTTTATTGCTCTTTTACGTTTTATATGCAAAAATTTTCGGGAAATGGGTTCATTATCCAACTGGTATTATTTTTGGTGAAAAAGAGATTTTCTTCTCAAAAAAAAAAAATTAAATAGTGTGGCTATTGGTAGTGATTATCTTTTCCAAATTCTGTGTAATATAGTGTAAAATACCTAATAGTTCCGAGAATGACAATAAACAAAACTAAACTTTACCTTACTTGGCGAGGGGGGAAGTAATGAAAATAGAAATTTTTTTAAAATTTCGCATTTTCAGACTATAACTGTAACTCAAAAGTAAAAGCTAATAGCTTTGTTTTTTTTGGTAGAGGTACTTGTAGGTTGTTGGGTCTGGTAACTTAACTTCCATATTAATATTTGTAAACCTGCAATAATAACACCGGCCCACGAAAAAAAAGTTATCTGGTTGAGACCCACCTATTCTTACGTATTTTGGGATGCTGAACACGAATCTGTCATAAAAAGGCACTTCATGGGCTCATTTTTTTTGCTTAACTGAAATCTCAGTCTAATAATATGAGATTTTCACCATTTTAGACAGTTTTTTCAGATAACAAAAAAATGAGTCAATGAGTTACCTTTTTTATGGTAGATTCGTGTTCACCATATCAAAATACATAAGAATTGGCGTGTCTAAACCCCAGCACAGATAACTTTTTTCTGTGGGCCTGTGTAATAAAACAAAAATTTTAGCGTGAAGTCATGGTCGGTCATAATTCTCCTCATCACGCTTTGTTACGCTACATCTAACCCCACTAGTACGTAAAATGTATAACCCCTTATACATAACACTTTAGAAATACTTACATATATTTTTTGGTGTTGTACAAGGGCTGTTATCGACTAAGGCTAGTTGTAAATGTTTCAAGGCTGACTCATATTCTTGCGTTACTTTAAACATTAACCCAAGCCTTAAGTTGACTTCATTCGCCCTCTGGAAGCCCGGCGAAACATAAAGCAGTTGTTGAAAAGCTTTGACGGCCCTGAAAACGAACAAAAAATCATTACAAAATACATAGTAGTTGCCAGATATTTTTGAAAGTTTTTTTTTACAAAGATTTGATTGATTTTTTTGCATTATTATATACTTCATAAATGTAAGCTTTCAATGTGGACACGTACATTGTAACTTTTAAGCATATTTGAAGCTTAGTGTTTTTATGAACGTGTCATCATAAAAAGCATCTTCATCAGTACTGATAATATTTTGAAGTTATATTTATTTATTAACTACCTGATGCTTTCCAGTTTTAACTTTAGCTTTGGTTCGAACGAAAAAAAAAATTTTTCATTTGTTCTTTTTCTTGTAAAGCAGTTTTGTTACCCTCACTAGATATCTGGTCGCAGCTACCAGAAAAATAGATGGTCAGTATTTAATTATTGATCTGGCTGTCCCAACTAAATAGTTTTTTCGGTAAACTGCACGATTTTGTGACAAAATAAATTATACTAAATTTTAGGCTTTTGATGTGGACACGTGCATTTTAACATTTAAGTATATTTGAGCTTAAGTTACTATGCGCGTATCATCATTAAAAGTATCTTAAATCAGTATGAATAATATTTATCAGCTACCTGATGTTTACTGCGTTAAATTGTCGTAAATCATAATGTAGCAGCTATGGATTTTGAATTTTATTTTTGTTATTTATTTATGTGCCTTTTTGACTTATGTTTAGGACTTGCAAAAATGTATTAAAGACGTTTTGTGCGGCACAGTCGCGTTCAGTTTACTTATTTCTACTTCTGGTGTTCCCCAGGGTTCTAATCTGGTACCTTTAATTTTCCTAATTTTCATTAATAATCTGCCTTTATGTATAGACTGTGATCGGTTATTGTTTGCGGACGACTTCAAATTTTATTTAATAATTAAGTCTATTAACAATTGTATTTTGCTGCAAAATCAAATTAACCTTTTATGGGACTGGTGCATTCGTAATAAATTAAATCTTAACATTAAAAAATGTAAATACATGTCATATTCAACTAAACATAATATAATAGACTACCAGTATCATATAAACGGTACTCCGCTTGAGAGATGCTATGAGTTGAAAGATCTAGGGGTTGTATTTGATACGACTTTATCTTTTTCATGTCACATATCCCAAGTCTGTTCTTCTGCTTCTAAGATGTTGGGATTTATAATTCGAAATTCAAAATCTTTTAATAATGTATTATGCCTTAAGTCATTATATTATGCATATGTGAGATCCAGACTAGAGTATGCCTCTCTTGTCTGGTATCCCACATATGTAGTTCATACTGATGCCTTGGAAGCAGTGAATAGAAGATTTGCAAAATTTCTTTATTTTAAACGTGAAGGAGTCTATCCTGCTCAAGGATACGACAATATTGAACTGTTAAACCGCTTTAATATGCTGTCACTTAAGACTAGACGAATAAATTTTTCCCTATGTTTTCTATATAAACTGCTTCACAATGGAATTGATTGCATGGACTTACTCAGGCAAATCAATTTCAGAGTGCCGCGTTTGGGTTCGAGACGTGAGGATACTTTTATTTGTAATTTTAGCAGGACTAACGTTATGGTTAGATCGCCAATAAATATAATATGTAATAACTTTAATTCGTTAAACAGATCCATTGATATTAACGCGTGTTCTCTAAACTCACTTTTATACACTAACAACCTACAATAATAGGTTAAAATTGTGTATTTATGTATCCATATATATTATTTATTTTGTATATTTTTATATATAATTGTATATATGTATTTTTGCCCTAGAATTGGTGCAAACTGTTGGGCAAATAAAGATTATTATTATTATTATTATTTATTTTAGTAAATGTTTGATTTTGTTTAAATTTAATATAATCATTGACATTGCCACAACCTTACGTCCTAACGTTACAATTTAAGATTATTATCACGATGTTATAACTTAACTTCATTATCACGATGTTAAACCATTACGTGGTAAGGTTAGAATTAAAAATTAACAGAACAGTGCTGCAACACGAACTGGTAACATTACAAAGTAATAATATTAGTGTGATATTAGCTTGTAAGATTACAAGATAACGCTGTTGCCTGGACATTTTTTTGCTGGGGCAAAGTTGCATTGGCCACAACGTTACGTGCTAACTTTAGCCTTATTATCACGATTACAATTTAACATTAACTGGCAACATTACAGAGTTATAATACTAGTGTGATATTGGCTTGTAACATTACAAGATGATGCCTCACATTTTTACATTGGAGCAAGGTTAATTCATACTTTTCAGCTTTTGATGTCGACACGTGCATTTTAACTTATAAGAATATTTGGACCTTAATGTTACTATGTCTGTGTCATCATTAAAAGCATCTTCTTCCTATTTATTTAGTTTGTGTGTGTAATGGAATTTGTTATGTTTATCACATACACTGCCATTAAAAAAATCTGTATCTTGTTTTATCAGACATTTTCCAACAAAAATTTTTTTTACAGAAATAAATTATTATAATCATGATTGAAAAAGTGGACAGTCAAGCTTTTGCCATGAATAATTACATTTCACTTTTAAAGTAAATTTGAAACTTTAAAGTCAAATGTATTTATTTTTGTTGGAAGTGCCTTCATTTTAGTTATGGGTTCTGTCAAAATAAAAATAAACTACTTTGTAAATAAATTTGCGTAGCCGTGCCTTACTTATTCACAAGCATATGTTTTATAACTAAAAAGTCCAGTCCAGCTTTTGTCATGGATAAGTGTATTTTGGTTTCAAAGTAAATTTTGAATTTGAAATCATCATATACTTATCTTTGTTGAAAGTGCCCTCATCTTAATTTGGTTTAACTAATGTTTAATTTATATTCGAGTACGGTAAGATAAAAAAAATGATTTCACAAACGGCGTTAAATGAGTTTAAAAAAACTCCTCGGGGGGTGGAGTTAGAAACTTTTTCTTATCAGATTCAGCTTCAGCGACCCCAATAACCCCAAATACCAATTTAAAAATTGCTGCCCATATCCCCGGATTTAAGTGTGATGTGCTAAATTTAAACCTCCTCGGATTTAAAGGATATTTGCGCCTATGCTTTGGCTGTAAACTAAAGACATACCTGCTGTCAGAAAATTAGTAAAAGTCCAAACACATAACCTCAAATTGACAAACTAATTTTAACATAATTTTTGCGTTTTTTTGATGTTCAGGTGTTAGGTCGTAGGAAAAATAGTACACGCACCTCGACCTCTACCATTTCAGTAAACATCGAGACCAAACGCACTCTCGTGCACTAAAAACTAGGTTCGCCTACTCGGTGCATAATATTCTATTACCTGGAAATATAAGCTGATCCTTGCTACAAGTAATAATTCTAATTTATTATCATTATTAAAAAAAATCACTTATAAAGTGTTGGAACTTTAGTATTATTATTAGGTATTATTATTATTATTAAAGACAATAGTAAGCATAAAAATACGATGAGACTATTGTTTCAGGTTAATTTACACATTATTAGATACTCTGTATACATAAATAAAATAGATTAAATCGCAATAAAATCACAAAAAAATAACACTATAAAAAAAATATCACAATAAAAATATACCTAGTATTCTGAATTTATCTTTGTTGAAAGTACCTTCATCTTCATTTAGTTAAGGGCAGGGCCGGATTTATTAAAATTACCGCCTTAGACAATGGTTAACATGCCACCCCCCGTTATTAGCGTACGACGTTTTGACTTTGCAGTGTCTTATTTAGAAGCATCTGTTTTATTATTATTATTATTATAATGATTAAAAAAAAGTGCAGTACCGATTTTGCCATGGATATGTAAATTCTGGTTTCAAAGTATGTTCTGAATTTGGAATCGTAATATACATAACTTTGTTAAAAGTGCCCTTCATCTTAATTTAGTTTAACTAAATTTTAATTTATTTTTGAGTACCGTGAGATCAAAAAGAAAATTATTTTGCAAATGTCATACATAAACTCTACCATGACAATTTAAAAAACACACAGAAAGATATTCAAGCAATAATTTTATTACCTTAGCTATGATATAAACATTTTAATTTAAATTTTAATTTGCATGTTAAATTTTATATGTACCAAATATTTTATACTTAACAATTTAAGAGAGACAAAGTAGATTTTTTTTATTGCATGATATAATTGAGGGGTTCAGAGCAGAAGTAGATCAAGCCCTTATGGACTTGGTCCATTTCACGTCTGAAACGAATTCGTTTGGACGTAAAATGGATCCACTTCTGCTCTGAACCCCTCATTTGGAACTTAAAAAAATATATTTTTTCATCGTAATTTTATTTAAACTTAGAAGAAGGAAGAAGTAAATTTTGAACCTAAATTTATCATGTACTTAACATTGTTGAAAGTGCCTTTACCTTAATTTACCAAGGGTCTTGTTAAAAATTAAAAAAAATCCTATGAAGAAAATGTACCGTCAGCGCATTGCTGACGCAGCCGTGCCTTATTTATTTAAAATATTCTGTTTCATTACTATATTCAAGATTCAAAAAATTACGCAGTTTAGCTTTTGCCATGGATAAGTATATTTGGGTCTTAGGTAAATTTTTAACTTAGATTTATCATATACTTATTTTTGTTGAAGGTGTCTTCATCCTAATTTAGTTTAAGTGTTTTCAAAAATAAAAAAATAAACTATTTTGGAGAAAAAGTTGCGCGCGTCGTAATCGCATGTTATTTAAAATCATCTGTTTTGTTATTATAATCATGATTAATAATTACTCAGTCTCACTTTTGCCATGGATAAGTACATTTTGGTCTTAAGTGAATTTGAAACTTAGACTTTCATGTACTTGTCTTTGTTGAAAGTGTCTTCATCTTAATTTTGAATGTCTTGCCAAAAATAAAATAAATCTTTCCGAAAAAAATTGCGCTCGCCGTGCTTTATTTATTTAAAAGTATGTTTTAATATTAAAATCAGGGTTTAAACAATTACACAGGCCAGCTTTTGCCATGTATAAGTATATTTGGGTTTTAAGTAAATTCTGAACTCGTTCATGACTTATGTGTTAAAAGTATTTAAATTTAGTTTAAAGATGTTATAAAAATTTAAAAACTCATTTGGAGAAAAATTTGCGCGTGTCACAGCATACAATGTGCTACACATTGCAGCGCAGCCGTGCATTATTTATTTAAAATCTTTTTTATTGTCACGATTAAAAAAAAATACGCAGTCGAGCTTTTTGCATGGATAAGTACATTTCGGGTTTAAATAAATTTTGAACTTATCATGTACTTTGTTGAAATGCTTTCATTTTATTTAAGTTTAAGGTTCTTGGAAAAATAAAAAAACTCGATAGGAGAGTTGCGCGCGCCTTCAGCACATAATGTGCTACACATTGCTGACGCAACCGTGCGTTATTTATAATAATTCAAAAAAATACAAATATCAGCTTTTATCATGGATGTATATTTGGGGTTTAAAGCAAATTTGGAACTCATCATATACTCATCTTTGTTAAAAGTGCCTCTATCTTAATTTAGCCTTAAAAAAAACAATTTTGGAGAAAAAGTGGCGTATTGTCGAAGCAGCTGTGCGTTCAATTAAATAAACTATTTATTTTATTATTATAATCATAATTTAAAATATTACACCGTCGAGCTTTTGCCATAGATAAGTATTTCTGGGTTTTTAGGTAAATTTTTAACTTAAGCTCATTTCATACTTATCTTTGCTGAAAGTGCCTTCATCTAATTTACTATGAGATAAGAAAACAAAATGGCAAGGAACAGTAGTATTTTATTTTTTTTTTACGAAAACTTCGTCCATTTAGGTACATGTACTACGATTCTAACTGGCGCCGATCTGCCTTTTTCAGTTAATTAATAATTGAAATTTAGCGAAGGCGATAAGTGAAACGGACGCTCCCTAGAAACTGGTTCGAAAGTCAGTATAAGCCGGTGGTTCCCTCTACTACTAGCCCACACAAGTCCTGGTTAGGGGATGCTTAATTAAGTAGAATAGTACGAGGTTAAACAAACAAACAAACTATAAGAATTTAAAAACTCACAGAATGTCTTCCTTTCGGATTTGCGAGGTTTGAATGAATCTACATAACTTTTTATTATTGTTATTATAATTTTAAGTACATTTTGTAATTTAACAAAAAAAAGCTTGACAGGAATTATATTTAATTTTCTACCACATACCCAAAATCGTATATCATAATTTATACCTATAATTTGTAGCTTTTAATGGAGTCCTAGATATTTTAATTTTAAGATTTATTTAAAGCTTAAAATTATAGTGTCTATAGCTTTATTGAAAGCGTCTACAACCCAGTGGCATTTAACTTTTGATAGAGTGTAATTTTAACTTTAAGTTATGTTCAGAGCTTAAAATTGGTGTCTTTGGCTTCATGGAAAGTGTCTTCATCACAATATTTATTAAAGATACCTACATAAAATTCAACTGCTAGGATAACAATCCATTAAATTTTAGTTTTCGATTGAGTCATAGATATTTTAATATTAAGGTATACTTAAAGCTTAAGATTTTAGTATCTATAGCTCAGTTGAAAGCGTGATCATCATAACAGCTATTTTATATGTATATGCGTTATCAAATTTAATAGTTTGGTTTACATTTGGCCTGGAATAGCTGGTATATAGCTTTGGATAGAGTAGTAAATATTTTAATTTTAAGGTATATTTCAAGCTTAAAATTATAGTGTTTACAGCTCTATTTAAAGCATCTTCATCTCAAAAATGTTTACTCTTTTTTTCAATTTATCTCAAGAGGACATCAACTTTTAATTTATGTGGGGTACTACATCCAATCAAAATTAAGCGGAGTCATGCTCATTTGAATTTTATGTTATATGTTAAGCTTAAAATTATAGTGCCTATAACTTTATTGAAAGCGTTTTCATCATAATGTTTATCAAAGAATTACCGCAAAACAGTTTCAACCCTTTATATGTAACGTACTACAGCCCGCTGATTTTTAGCTCTTGATGGAGTTATAGCGATTTTAATTTTAAGGTATATTTAAAGCTTAAAATTATATTGTCTATAGCCTTACTGATAGCTTCTTTATCATAGTAATTATTAAAAATTTAGGTTTAGTCAATTTATTTTAAATGTACACCATACATCATAATCTCTGTTCTATTTAATACACTCAGAAAATGTCATTGTAATTTTAATACTAAATTTTATTTGTAAATACATATTTGTTATTTATATCGCCACCATTGGTATTTAATACTTTACTTGTGATATTAAATACTGCAAAATGTTGTCATACTAACATAGAGACCGTGCTGGTACATTTGGATCCCCACGGTCTCTATGTTAGTATGACAACATTTTGTATACAATACACACATTGCAGTATTTTAATATCACAAGTAAAGTATTAAATACCAATGGTGGCCATATAAATAAAACATATGTATTAGCAAATAACATTCAGTATTAAAAATACAACGAAATTTTCAGTATATCAATAGGTTATAATAACTCATTACCATTTAGTTTTGGATGGAGTAATAAACATTTTAATTTTAAGGTATACTTGAAGCTTAAAATTTTAGTGTTTATAGCTTTATTGAAAGCGTCTTTATCATAATATTGATAAAAATTTTAAATTTCGTACGTACTACAACCCACTGCTGTTTAGTTTTTAATGGAGATATAGGAATTTTAATTTTAAGGCATATTTAAAGCTTAAAATTATAGTTACTGTGACTTTATTGAAAGCATCATCTTTTTTATTATCAGATCCAATTTCAGCAACCTCAAAAACCCCTATATAGCAATTTTCAAACTTTTCTAAAAAAAATGTATTTTTTCACATTTGCCCCTCTTGCCGCATCCCAATGTTCACCAAAAACAATCCCGAACTAGAACTTTTAGTAACATACCTGTATTCCAAATTTCAAGTCTCTAGCTTAAAGCGTTCTCAAGTTATCGTGCCCACAAGATTTCCCGGACAGGCCGATCAACCGATGTTTTTTTTATAATCATAAAATACGCAAAAAAAAGGAAAATTTTTGCACGAATACAGTACTTTCCGAAATTTTAAAAATGTTCAAAATGGGAAAGCAAAATGAGTTATTGTTTTTTTTGTGACATTTGGGTAGGTAAGCTTTATATATTTTATATTTTAAGCAGCTAGTAGGATCCAGCATCTTCCACTCGCAGCAAAGGACTAAATTTTTAGTAAATTTGGTGGATAAGTAGTCAGTAGAGGGACACAAGTAGTTTAAAAATCTTATGGCTTTTCTGACTACTTGTCTACTAGATGGACAGTCTTAACAATACAGAAAAGCTACAACTCGTTAAATTTTTTAAAATCTACAACTTAATTTTTTTTAAATATTTTTCATCGTTCCAGGCAACTTTCAATGCTATCATTTTACCTACTAGCTACTTCGGAATATTTTCACGCAACACCTTATATATTTTGTTTGTTTGTTTAATCTCGTAGTATTCTACTTAATTAAGCATTCCCAAAGTCCAGGATTTGTGTGGGCTAGTACTAGAGGGAACCAGGATTTGTGTGGGCTAGTACTAGAGGGAACCACCGGCTTATACTCCGGCTTATACTGACTTTCGAACCAGTTTATAGGGAGTGTTCGTTTCACTTATCGCCTTTGCCAAATTTCAATTATTAATTAACTAAAAAAGGCAAATCGGCGCCGGTGAGAATCGAACTCGCGCTAGTCGGCTTGCTATCTATGTACACGCGCTAGCCCACTACACTGCCTCCCGCAAACTACGCTGTGCCTTCCGCATTACGCTGTGCCTAGTATATTTCTAGTAAGGCCTTAAATATCTTTTAACAAGCTTTCCCATTTTTTACCTCTGCGCGTGAAATGGATCTTTTTTATTACCAGATTCACTTTCAGCAACCTTAAAAACCCCAATGTACCAATTTTCACGAAAACTACCCCTCGCTCCTCAGGGGGTGGAGCACTTTCATCATAATTCAATGTTAGTAAATTTTTGCCTTAGGCTTTTTGGAGTAAGGGGAAATTAAAAAGTGGTATTTAAGTACTTTTAATTTCTCCTTATCCCAAGAAACTTAAGGTGCTATCAGCAACTTCCGCACTAGCAACTATAGAAAAGTTAAAATACAATTTTTTTTGAGTCTAGTCTAATATTAGTTTAATTCATACAGGGTGTAACAGTATCTTTATTAAAAAGGCATAGTATCTTTTTACTTTTTACTTTTGGTGGTCAAACACTGAGTTTGAGCCGTAAGTATTTTAATATTCTTGGGGCCAATCTGAGTGTTTGACTACTGAATTGTTCGCATCAGTTACAGGTAATTAAATTTAAATAAATTTTGTTTTGTTTAATTATGTACCAACCTGTAAACATAACCCTTTCAGACAAGGCTGTCACAATTGTGACGTTCCTGCTGAATATGTTATTTTTAACGAATTTAATTTTTTTCTCAGTTCAGACGCGTTAGTTACACTTGTGACACTTTCAATTTCAATTCAAAATGGACTGCATTGAATGCATTAATAGATTTATTGGATTATATTGATTCTGAAATGGAACTAGAAGAAGAGGACGAAGTAGAAGTAGGGGATGATATAGAATATTATAGAATATGAAGAACAATAAGTAGCAGAACAAGAGATTCAAGAAGAAGATGAAGGCGTGGAGAAAAGTGAGAAAATAGAACTCGAAGAAAAATACGAAAATAACTGCCCCTTAGCTGAAGTATTTTGAAACAAGCGACCCTATTCATCAAAAATAATTGAAGAAAATATTAAGGAAGATATCCCTTTCGAAAATAATATTTTACCAATAAAATACTTTGAAAAATATTTGCCGCAGGAGGTTTTCGAAATTGGTGCACTCTGCACATCTCCATATTATACTTAAACACAAAATAAAGTTAAATAATGTTTAGAACCATCACTATTACCTTTTAATGTTTGAAAATATTGTTATTAATAAACATTTTGTTTTTTATTTCTAAATTCTAAATTACTTATTTCAGTCCTGAACCACACAATTGTGATATATCTGAAAACACCCTGAAACACTTGAAAAAATCTAAAAAAAAATGATCTTATTTAACATCCCTAGTAACATTGAACTAGGACAAGTTTCTTGACCAGAGTACTTGACAAAGTTCTTTGTAAAGAATTGGACAATTCTTGAGTAAGAGAATTAATCAAGATTTATGTATATATATTTTTATCCTTTCTTTTAATTCTCCAAACTTAAGGTGAAAGCATGCTATAGCATCAGCAACCAGAGGATGTTATTACTGTTAGTACTTTTACTGGACTGACACTAAAATTGTGACCATAAGTATTTAAATACTCTTATGGTCCATTTTGTGTTGGTCTAGTGCAAGGACAATCATATTGGTTTTTTTTACTAAAAAATGACAAAACAATAGTTTAAATCTTATTTTTTTCTACGACTGGTTTGGAATGTAGGCAAATACACACACTTTTTAAACATACAACAAATCCATTGGAGTTTTAGATACGGTATGGCTATACTATGTTAGAATGAGCGCATGTGGTGCTATCTATTGTCTCTAAAAATAAAGAAAACCGTAGAATAATTTACAAAAATATAATATATATATTTTACCGTGAAATATTTAATAAGTGTCTGATGTCACGTTTTTTGTAGACACGATAACTCAAGAAGGAATAATTCGATCGACTTAAAATTTTCAGGAAAAATCAATTTCTGTGAGGATTCTCCCCCTCCTTGAAAACTTTCAAAATGGGAAAGCAATAGGTGAATATATATTTTTTTTATCTGTGATTTTTTCAGAGCTGTGAATACTATTATTTTATTGAACAAAATAATTTTCAGCTAAAATTCACCTGATATTTTTAAGCAAACTCACATAGCATTTTCCCATGAAAACTTATCATTTATTAGAATTTTATTTATTATTTCTATGCAAATTCGATATTTTTATTGTTTACAAATGGTTCTGGTTTTCAATAACTTACAGATAACTATTGAGAAATGCAACCCAGCAATACTGTCTACAAATCACATAGTCGGAAAGCTGGAGAACATTTTCAACAAGTTATTTTTCCCCGGATGAATTTTACATATGCCTTAATAGGGTGGACCTTATTTTTTCATTGTTTCAAAATTTTTATTCTGGTGTATCTGGAACATCCTAATATCGTGAAATTACGCAAAAATTGCGAAAAATCGTTGAAAATGGGCTGCACTTTTTTTATCAGTGGAAAATTTAAAAGCCTTGTAATCTTAATTTGTGCCTTTTAATATCAGGTGCCGAAAATCCGCCAAAGTTTCCCCTAAAACACTAAATTTGACAAATTTTTACCATAAATGTGAGAAACGCTAAAATAGCATTTAAAAAACATGTCAATCTGGACTTAACTTTAGTGTATATTAATAATATAAAATAATTTAACAAAAAAAAAGAGCTAAGGCGCCAAATAAGAGCAACCAAAAAGGCCTCTTATTTGGCGCTTACCTCGTTTTATGTTTATCAAATTATTTTATATTATTAATGTGCATTAAATAAAATTAAGTCCAGATTGGCATTATTTGCTTTCCCATTTTGAAAATTTTCGAAAATCCCTATATAGGGAACGTTCAAGTATTACGTAACGCAAATTTTGATCATTTACTTAAAGGCATATTTAGCCGGGAGAAAATATACTGTTAAAAAAGTTTTACCAGCTCTTAGACTATGGCTTGGTTTGGACGAATAGTATCAGTTATAATTTAGAAACGACGCTAGAACAACATATTTTTTTATTGTAATTGGAACAAAGGGAACTTAGAATTTTAGGAATATTTGGCTTGCACTAGAATATATACAAACCTAGTCAAGCTAGTATTTCCTTTAATTTTTTGTTCTATTTTCTAATCGTTTTTATTGGTGTTTAGTGAATTTTCAGTGTATTTACTTTGAATTTTGTAGGTGTTTTGCTTGACCAAATAAAACCGATGCCAGAAAAATTACAGTTGTCAAAATAATTAACCTAACATTTGAATAATTCTGTAATTAAAAACGTCGGAATTTTCTTTCAGGTTTTTCGATTTTATTTAAAAGTTTAATTCCCCATAACTTTTTGTTTTAGGGGGAGATTACTTTCAAGGGATCTTCCCCTCAAAGAACTTGATTTTTTCTGAAAATTCGTTCTCGAGTTATCGTGTCTACAAAAAACGTGACATCAGACAGACAGACAGACAGACGGATGGACATTTTCAAGTTTATATTTTTTTCAATAAAAAAATTTGTATCCAAGATTTTTTTGTTTAGGTTGATTTTTGGAAACTACCGTATAATACTATTCTAGCGCAGGCGCTGTGAACAGTATAATAATAGTTAACCAGAGGTAGACATATAATTTTTACAGCCAAAATAAGGGTGGCACCCACAATTTCCTTTTTCTTAATCCATTTTCAACAAGGTTTTATTTAGAATAAAAGAAACAAATTTTAACAACTCTCTGAATATTATTATTATTATTATTACTATTATTATTATATGCTACTAGGTGGATCATAATTTTTATTTTCTTGGTCCATTTTAAAGAAGCAAAAATGTCTTTCCAGCAAAAAAAGTTTTAGTTTTTATTGTAATACTTCATTTCAAAGCTCGTTTAGTTTATGTATGGTAAAATATTTTTTTAATAACTTTATAGCAACATTTTCGTTTGTTTGACTAACTAATTTTAACTAACTAATTTTAACAAACATATATTACGGAAAATTTATCATGAAGATATTGATTGTGGCCTACTTAATAAGTATTAATTAAACATTGTTAGGTGGATCACAATTTATATTTTCTTGGTCCGTTTTCAACAACCGACAATTTATTGTCAATAAAAGAAACATTTTAACAATATATTACCGAAAACACTATAAAAATATTGGTTGTGGGCTACTCAACAGGTATTTTTAAATTATTGTTGGGTTGATCACAACTTATATTTTCTTGGTCCATTTTCAACACGCAAAAATTCGTTCCTAACAAAAGTAAGAAGTTTTAGCAAAATCTTTCTTAAACTTATCCTAAAAATATCGGTTGTGGCCTACTTAGTATTAGTTGGATATCGTTTTCTATTTTCTTGGTCCATTTGCAAGAACCGATAATTTATTTTCAATAAATATTTTAACAATATATCTAAAAGCCACTTTACACGGAGCAGTTTGTGCGCAAGTTTGATGCTATGCAAGTTTGTTGCAAGAATGATTCAGTCACTGCGCATGCCTTCAGGCAAGTTTGAGGCCATTTTCGTGCCATCAAATTATTCAGAACATGTTCTATTTTTCGGCGATTTTCACCCAAGTTTTACGGTTATTTTCGTGGTACCAACCTAGAAACAAAGTTACCAAATCGATTTCATTTTACTAATATAGTATTAACTGCACATGTTAATAATTATTATTAGTAATAATAGGTCGGTCTGTCTAACTAAAAAACTTCCTTAAAAAAGTAAATGCTAGGTTATGTTTTTGTCAACAAACGCAGAGGCACGTCAAAATTGTCTGGTTGGCAGCACTGTTTACCAATATATAGCACCAAACTTGCGTACAACTTGCTCCGTGAAAAGGCAAATCAATGTCCAATTGTCTTCATGCTATATCTGGCAGCAAACTTGCATAGCATCAAACTTGCGTACAAATTGCTCCGTGTAAAGTGGTCTTAATACGAAAAACTTACCATGAAGATATTGATTGTGGCCTACTTAACAGGTATTAATTAAACATTGTTAGGTGGATCACAATTTCTATTTTCTTGGTCTATTTTCAACAAGCAAAATTTCGTTGCCAACAAAAGAAACAAATTTTAGCGACATCTTTCTAAAACATCATGAAAATATTGGTTGTGGCCTACTTAACAAGTATTAACTAAATATCGTTAGGTGGATCACAATTTATATTTTCTTGGTTCATTTTTAACAAGCACCAGTTTGATCCCAACATAAGAAAAAACAAATTTTAACAAGAACATCTTTCTGAAAACCATGAAAGTATGCATTGTGATCTCCTCAACAAGTTCGAATTAAATTATTGTTGGCTGATCACAATTTATATTTTCGTGGTCTACTTTCAACAAGCAAAAAACTGCTACCAACAAAAGAAACAAATTTAAACAAGAATATCTAACTAACCAGGGAAGTATGCGTTGTGGTCTACCCAACAAGTATCTGTTTTCAATATTTTTGGGTTGATTACAGCTTCTATTTTCTTGGACCTCTACATCAGGCAAAAATGAACAAATTTTAACCAAATTATATTTCTAAAAGTAACCAGGAAAGTCTGCGTTGTGGTCTACCCGACAAGTATTTATTAAAATATTTTTGGGTTGATTGCAACTTCTATTTTCCTGGTCTTTTTTCAACAAGCAAAAAAGAAACGAGATTTAAAAAGAATATTATTTTAAAACAAAAAAATATGAGTTGTGGTCTACCCAAGTAAAAATTAAAATATAATTTGGTTGATTCCCAGTCAACACAAATACATGGCAGGAACATAGCAGGTACATAACCACTGTTCTATGTGATGTTGCAGACATGTAATTTTTATAGTCCATGTATAGTCCTTGGACTTTAACAATTCCGCCTCAAGTTATGTATCAGCTACATAACATGCTACATATCAGATACATACTAGGTACATAACAATAAAAGTAGGCGTTTCCGAATTTTACTTGTTATGGAGTGCATGATAGATTTAGACATGGTGAACATTTTTACGTCTTTTTGATAAACCTAATAATTAAAGTATATAAATATCTTTATATGTAGCATCCATCAGGCAAAATTCTTATACGATGTGCATTTTTACTGTGAAAGCAAACTTCCTACCAGGCTTAAAAATCATGGGCCACATAAAAAGCCAATTTTTAGAGAAAAAATAGCAAATAATCATTTTAAAAAAATATATATATTTTAATTTTTTGTCTAAAATTATCTAAAATCGGTTTAGTTGTCTAAAAATACATGCGTTTCTACTACTTAAGGGTAAAACTTTTATTATTAACAACAATTTTAAGAATATTAGTGATTCTAACCTATAAAAATTAAAATAATATAGACGCCATATTTAGTATTGAATTCATAACATTTTATGTATCGTGTATGTTCTCGTACCATATATATGATACATAACATGCAATATTGCATGTTATGTACCATACATATGTATGTTACATCTTATGTAATATGGCACATGTAACGTAAAAAATCTTTCTGTTATAGGGCATGTTATGTAGCATACATATGTATGTTATGTCTCATGTAATATGGCACATGTTACCTAAAAAATCTTTCTTTACCATGTTGCATCCATATATGTGCGGACTGGGTTGCAGCTTTTCTTGGTCCGTTTTCAACAAGTCAAGAGAAACAAATATAAAAGTATTACTTGTGTTCGACCTAACAAGTACACAGTACAAATCACAATTTATATTTTCTTGGTTTATCATTAACAAGCACCAACAATAAAAAAAAAATAAAGATATATCACTGAAACCTAACTATGAATATATTAGTTGCCATGTGCTCAACAAGTGTTAAATCATTGTTGTGTGGGTTACAATGTATATTTTTTTAGTAAGTCATGTGCAAAACTTTGTTACTGTGTTTATAGGGTTTCAGAAATATTAAATATAAACTACTTTCAGATGTACCCTTAAGAGGATCGTAGACCAACCTTTATAGGAACTTTTTTCTATATTTTTGGACCTAGAATCGTCCCTTAAAACTCTGTAACTTATTTCTGAATCACCCTGTATTTAAGAATTCTAAAATTAAAAGTATACACTTTTTTTTATTCAAGTTTAATTAGTACTTGTTACCAAGAAATTACCGTCAAACGGGGGAAAGTCGATCACTAGGCATTGTCGATAAACGTGTCAAAACGACTTTTTAGCGCGCATGACCAGGAATTGGCGTTGAGGAGCCCTGCAAACAAGAAGATGCTCGGTAGCAGGGATGCCGATCTTTTACAAGCTTCTGGATAGGCCTTAAACCATTTTGATATGCTTTCCTTGGACACGCAGGAAAAATATTTCCATTACTTTTTTATATAATCTTCATAACAAAATCTGTGACTGTGAATTTTTGCTTGGAAAAATTAACTTCCTTGTACCAGGTGGAAGACAAGTTGAAACATTCCGCGTGAATTTTGCTCGTACTAATATCATCCTGAAATCTCCCATCTATGTAATTTGTTCTAATTTTAATAGTTTAACGTAGATGCCGATATTTGTTTTTCAATATTGAAAGATCTTTTTTATAAACATTATATTTTGGAGTGATAATTATTATTGTATTATGTTCTGTTAATTGATTTTTTTCTGTTGAACAATAAAGGATTATTATTATTTTTATTATTATTATTGTTATTCAGTAAAGCAAGACATTTGATTTAAGTACTTAACATGCTTTCGGATATACAAAGTTTTGAGCCACTTGATCTGAACGTAATTGTTTTTAGTAATAATTCTTCTATGTATAAAAGACACCATAAAAGTATACCCAACAACAACCTTTAAACTATTGGCTTGATTACAATATATATTTTCTTGGTTTATGTTGACAAGCAACAAAAATAAACCTTCAATAAGCAACAATTCGCCAACAATAGAAACAATTTTTAACAAGAATAGATCACTGAGACTTACCATGAAAATATTTCTTGTGGTCTTCTTAACAATTACCTATTAAATTATTGTTGAGTTGATCACAATATATATTTTCTTTGGTTTATTTTCAACGAACGACATGAAGAAAGAAATGTTTACAAGAATATCTTACTAAAACTTACCCCCTGAAAATATTCTTTGTGGTCTTCTCAACAAGAACCTATTAAATTATTGTTGGGTGGATCACAATTTATATTTTCTTGGTTTAGTTTCAACAAGCGACATAAAGAAAGAAATTACAAGAATATATTACTAAAACTTACCATGAAAGTATTTCTTGTAATCTACCTAACAAGTACTTATTAAATTATTGTTGGGTGGATCACAATTTATATTTTCTTGGTTTATTTTCAACAAGCAACGATTTGTTGTCACAAAAAGAAGACATTTAATATTTAATAAGAATGTATCACTGTAAGTTAACATGAAAGTAATCCTTGTGGTCTGCCTAACAAGTACCTTAAATTTTTGTTGGGTTGATTGCAATGTCTATTTTCTTGTTCCGTTTTCAACAAGCAAAAATTTGATACCAAAAGAATATATGACTAAATCGTACCTTGCAAGTAGTAATTGTAGTCTACCCAATATGTGTTAAATTATTTTTGAGTGGATCACAATTTCTGTTTTCTTGGCCATCAAAACAAAACAACTCTAGATCATCTCATCATCACATATTTTATCACATATCAAATTGTATTGAAATAACCAATACTATGTTAAAGTCTAATCAACAAGTAAGGTGGGTGAGCTAATTATTGTCATGTTAAGATATTTTATTACTTTCTTATAAAATAAAGTATTGTGAAAAAAAAATCAAAAAATCTTTTTTTTTGCTTAAATCTTATTTTTACCTGAAACGTCGAGAAAAATCAAAATAAGCAACAAAAAAAAATGATGTCTGTCTGTCGGTCTGTCTTTGAGCTTCTAAAAAAATTACCTTTTCGCTTCTTTATTGAGTAAAACACGATATGGGCCAAGAAAGTGTATGTATGTGCCTACCCTATTACGTTCTTGCCCTGCAATAATCAATGCTACGCAGCTTGTGACAGTCAGCAAAATTTTATAATGGAAGAGCACAAAACACGAAATGTGTTTTTGTGTACGCCATTACCAACTGGATACAGATATGTACATCATATTTACAGGCATCTTTTCGATATAACAGATATACTGGCAGTGCCACCTATGACACAGAGGACGAACTAACAAGTTTAAAAGGGGGTGGCAATATTAGGAACATGGCAATAATTGGCTCACCCACCTTATTAAATTATTGTTGGGTGGATCACAATTTCTTGATCCAACGGCAACATTTAAAACAATGTTGCTATCAAAGGAAACAACTTTTAACAGCAATATATTACTGAAACTCACAATGAAAATATGTTTGTGGTTTACGCAAAAAGTTTTAATCCTAATATTTGTAGTTTTGATCAAAATTTCTACTTTCTTGGTACGTTCAATAAGCAACGAATTGTTTCCAACAAAAGAAACGAGAATAAAATCACTGAAACTTTCAACAGTTTGTATTTTCTTGATACATTTTCATCGAAAATTTTTGGACAAGGAACAAATTGTTGCCAACAAAAGAAACAAATTTTAAGAAGAAAATATCACTGAAATTTACCACGAAAGTACTAATTGTGGTCTACCCAATAAGTATTAAATTAAACTATTACTGGGTGGACCACAATTTCTATTTTTTTGGAAACCACATCAATACAACTCTGGATCATCTCATCATTACAAATTTTATTACATATGTTTTTCAGAATTTAATTTATATTATGAACTTACTATTTTATTTGTATTTAAAATTGGTTTTGATTCAATATTAATTTTTAATTTTAAGTTATTTTATTAATTTTATACTCTTTTAAAAGAAAATACCCTAAATAATTCATAAAATATTAACCACGTTCAATTATTATTTTTAAGGGTAAACATTTTCGTAAAAAACACATCATTTTATGAATTTTCTTTTTTTTAATTATATTTTTACTTTTTTTCTTATTTAATAAAAATTTATAACTTCTATATACCGTGCGATTATAAAGTGCCGAACACTTTTTAATGCAAAACTGTTGTACATCATCAGCAATCACATGGACTTGTCGCGCACAACTCTAACAGAGGCGTGGCTTCAAACGAAGAGTATTTTCTTTTCAAACTATTCGGCACTTTATAATTGCACTGTATATGTATATTTTTTATTTTAAAAATGTTTCCCTCGGTGTTTGAAGCTTTTAAAGCTTTTAATCAAAAACTCGATTTACGCCCTTATAAAAAGCATTCAACTTTATTATTAGTATTAAATAATACCGACACTTGTTTGCTTTTTACATAAAATCTTAAAACTGACTATATATTAAGCCATTTTAAGTATTTAGTTTCGAAGATAAAATAGTTTAATTTGAATCATTTTATATTATTTTTTAAAGTCATATCCTTTTTGATAAAAAGAAAACAAGTGCCTATTTGATATCAATACAATTATTCAAAAGTACGAGGGTCAGTAAAAAATCAGTGTATTTACAGATAGTTTGCTACTATAAAACGCTTAATTTTTTGACAAGCGGTGTCGTTAAATTTGTTGGGCTTTAATTGTTGTAAAACCAGGTTTACTAGTTTTAATGTTTTGTAACCAAAATTTAATATATTTTCAACATAATCCACCGTAAAAAAATAGCCGTTATCGAAATGTGAGGGGCTGAAACCTCGTAAAACTGACTGTATATTAAGCTATGTATCCAAGATAAAAAAGTTAATTTTGAATCATTTTATTTTATTAATTAAAGTCATATCCTATTTGTTATCAATAAAATTGAAAAATACGAGGTCCGGTTCAAAACTTATTAACAGAAAGTTAGTCACTGTGATACAACGGAGGTCATAAGTTTGGACCCATTAAAAAATGGGTCGACAATAAATAACTCTTATTTTGCAAAAAAAAGATCTTGTTATTAGGGAACTTTCAAGTATTACGTAACGCAAATTTTGATCATTTTGGACCTCTGAAAATTTTCATTTATAAGATAAAAAGAATTTAATTTATTTTTAACTTTGTATAAAGCACCGTAAAAAAATAATTGTTTTTAGCTGAGACAGTTGTTTCCTGAAATGTTAAATGTAACAAAAATAAATTGGATGTTGGAGTTTGTTAAATAGGGGAAAACAATATTTCATTTAAAGAAGTTATTAATCATATTTTTAACCTTATGAATGTCACTGTATTTAAATTGGATATACGTTACAGGGTTCTAAATGAATACTTTCGAATCGACCCTCGTATCATTACCTCGTGATAGTGGACTATAAATTAAAATGTATTTTTACAATTTGATTAATAGTTATTGCTAAATCCTAATGTGCTTTTGATGATTTCCTAGTTGGAAAGGTAATTTAATTTATTTTCACTTAAATTAAATTCTTTATAATAACAAGATAAGATTTTAATTTCTTTAAATGTTAGCGACACGTTTTTATTATTATTATTATTATAAAAAAATCTAACTTACTGACTTTAACCAATCAATGCCCAGCCCAAACCCCTGGGCCTAGAAACCTAAAATGTGAAAAGTTTATTTCTCTTTTGATGTAAGCGACTTCTCGAAATTTAACTCGAAGGGCGAAAAGTTGAAAGCTATCTCAGAGACATCTTAATCTAGAATCTCAATATTTGGCAAAAAATTTCTTAATCGAAATCAAAAAGATACGTGTTTCAGGAATGTTCGATATTACCCCATAAGGCGGTAAAAATTGTGAACTATAGTTTTAAAGTCACGCACTTTAATATTCAGTAACGGACTTGAAATGTTGCTCGTTTTTAACAAAAATTAAAACGCAATTTTATAGGATAATAACTTCCTATCCATTTGTAACTGAATATTCAGTTTTGCAATTTTTTGTACCGAAATCCTACAAAAAAAAATTATATTTTTTTACTGCTTTAAACACCAATGTCTCGAAAACAATGTATTTTGGAAAAAAAAATGTTGAACAGTTGAGTTTACAGACAGACGGACGCAATTTTTTTCATTGATTTCGACTCGGAAAGGTCTAAAAGTAAAAATGTAAAAAAACATGGTCAACATTTTTGACTTTTAGGCGATATTTTCAATACATCGGCACTTTTTGTAGTACTAAGTGCCGATGTAAAAATAGGTTTTAGGTTTTAGAACAGCCCTGCAACATCTGAAATTTTTAAAATCTCTGGTGTTGCCTGGTCGTTTTCGAGTCTAGCGATCTACATACTTACGTGTTTTCGCGAATATGAGATTATCGAACACCCTGATTCAAGATACTCACCTGAAAAAAAGAAAACAGTATGAAAAACTGAAATTGGAAATATATTAACATTGAGCTTGAAAGTTGTCAACTGGTATTAGGCGGTTTTAAGGTTTCTGATATCTTTTGCACAGCTTTCAAATTCGAGGTATAAATCATCAGCAAAATCGAATTTGAAAAGTTTAGGGCAAAATGGTTGGGAACATTATCGTCTTTTTAGGTATAAAGTGTAGGTACTGTACAAAAAACTGATAATAATATCAGATTTAATTAAATACGCGCAGTTCATTTTCCTGTTCTGCTAAACTGAAGAAATTAATATCAATTTACTTAGTTTGTATGTATTTTTAGACCTGTAGTACTACCATTCATTATTTTATTGGGTATTGCAATGATAAAAAAACGCATATCTAAGGATCAAAATCCGCCATCTGCTTAAAAAAAAAACGAGTTATTGATGGTTAAGACAATATTGAAGGCCCATTAAACATTTAATTCATTTATAAATATAACATAGTCACTATATTTTTTTTTAGAAAATCAGAAGAAACTGTACATGGTTTGGGTAATTTTACAGCTTATTTCCAACAAAAAAGATTTAAGGTACACAGCACAACAGAAAAAAAATTCTAGCATTAGATCTTTTTTTTAAGATTAATTTTTGGTCAGATTTCGAATCTGTAATCAGATTTTTCGGGTAAAACAGGATTTTTTTCTATATGTACTTAAACTTGTCTTTCACTCAAGTTTTTTTTTGTTTTTTTTTTTTTATCCGAAGTTACTTTTATCATTTTTGGGGTAATTTAATAAGGAAATAAAGATAAAAATTAGCTTTAAGCTAAAGCTTGGCAGATAAACGTGGCAGGTCAGTAAATTAGCTAGTTTAAACTATTTTTGTCTTAAATAGGGCAAAGACAAAAGACACTAGTTTTTTTTGTTTTAGAAAATCGGGAGAAAACATGGATATTTTGGCAAATGCTGCAGTTTCGCCCCAACAAAAAATGTTTATAAGTTATTATTTAATCTAAAGAAAATGCATTTTTTATAAGACATTTTGAAGATTTTGAAGGAATTTTGACAACATTTACGAAGAGAATATGAAGGTAATCAGCATATTTTTAAGATTATTTGATAATTTAGATGAAAACAAGGCAATCTGTTGATCTAACATTAATTAATCTTAAATAGAATATTTGTTGTTTTAGAAAATAAAAAAGTGCATATTTTGGAAAATTATGCAGCTTCATTTCAAGAAAAAACAGATTTAAGGTTAATTGAAGGAATCGCACTTCTTACAAGAAATAGTTTCAGATAGATATATCAACTTATTTGACAACAAGAGGGACTGAAGGTAACTATTTTCAAAATTATTTTAAAAAGTTAAAACTTTTTTTAATTATATGCGTATTTTAGGAAATTACGCAGTTTCTTTCCCAGAAAAATTATTTAACGTAAAAAAAAAACAATTGATTTGTCAACAACAAAGGAGAAATAATAAAGGTAATTTATTTTTAAAATAATGAAAACGTTTTTAATCATGAATTACCTCTCTCTGAGTTGATTATTTAGATAAAAAAATCCATAACTGATATGGTATAAGAATAAATACAAATAGTTTTTACCGAAATTAAAGGTGTTGATGTTATTTGATTATAATAAAATAATAATAATTATTAATATGAAAAAAAAACTGATTTTTTAACACTTATTTAAAATAACCTATGTTTTTGAAATTTATTATTATTATTATTATATTTGAACAACAAAGAAAGGAAAATCGTACTGTTTAAAACAAAAATAACTTAGAACATAGATTTAAGACAGTATATTTTTGAAGTTATTCCTAAAAAATTAAGATCAGTGATGAACCTTTCCCTCTTTTGATTTTTAACATGAAAAAAAAAAAAGAAGAACTATCTGACTTTTAAACATTTTTGATGGAATCAATATTAAATAAAACAGACAATAAAGTTATTTTTTTTTATTTTAGAAAATAAAAAGGGGATATTAAACTAATAAATTAAATTAATAGAAAAAAGACACAATTGTATTTCCTTTTCTCAAAAAGTGAAGAAAAATCGTACTTTTTAAAACGAAAGTAACATATTCTTTGACAAGAAAGAGAATGAATTTAAGGTAAGGTATATATTTCTATTTAATTATTTTTAAAACAGTTGGCGCAAAAATGAGGAACAATAACCCTCCATTATTAATACGCCAAACGAAAAACAATCTGATTTTTTTACATTTATTAAAAATATCAACATTAAATATAACACGTAGACTTATTCTTATATACTTATTTTTTTATAAAAATCAAGAGAAAATGGACTTATTAGAAAGATATTTTGCAATTCATTATTATTTTTGAACAACAAAGATAGAAAGATAAAAACAGTAGCCTATTTTTCAGCAAGAAAAAATATACATTTAAGGTAATCAGTACATTTTTAAAGTTTTTTCTAAAAAATAAAGCGCAGTGATGAAACTTTCCCTCTTTCTGACTTTTGAACATTTTTTATGGAATCAATAATAAATAAAACATTGAAACCACGTGATTTTTGATTTTAATAATAAAAAAAACAAGTCGCCTGATTATTTTACAATAATTACATACGTACGTGTAAAATAACATCAAATGGAAAATAAACATACCGTTCTTTCTTGTGGGGCATCAAAATCAAGAAAAAAATGCAGTGTGCAATACATAGAAAATGAAATTATATTAGACATTTTGAAGTTAAATATTTTACAATAAAGGCAAGAGGTGGTAGGCCATCAAAACATTGTAAAAAATATTTTTTCCACTACTAGCTTTAGAACATACCATTATTTATCATATTTTCATACTGTGAAATCAACTTTCTTCACCATAGCAATATTTTTTTCTCTCCTAGTAGGAGTAAATTTTATAAAAAATTGATATCTGCCACTTGATTTTCCTTGAACTGCAAAGACATTTCATTACTTATAATTTTAAATAGACAAAATGAAACAATATTTGCATTTGGATAAAAAATAAACATGGAAAATATTATAAATGAATTAATTATAACAGAATATAACATATTATTCAGTAAATAAACAACCGATGTTTTTGCGTGGTTAACTAAGATCCAGCAAACATATTAGTTTATTATTGATTTAAAAATGTTGAATATGTAATAAGCATAAATGCGCTAGTAGTGAAAAAAATAATATATAAACCACGGTAGAGAAGACTATTATAGCCTCGCACTCTTAAATCCCTCGCTGCTACGCAGCTCGGGATTTAATACGCTCGGCTATAAAAAATGTTTTCTCTACCTAGGTATAGGTATAATTACTATGAAAAAGAGGTTAATAATGATGAATAGATTGCTCCCTTGATTATTTTTGTGAAAACACACCATATCTGAGTATTGAAGGTGTATTAAACGTATTAATTTTACATACAACAAAGCTATTACAGTATTTTTTTTAGAAAATCAAAAGTAAATGTGCTTTTTATGGGGAAATCTTAAGATAGACAATCAAGTTTTAAAATGTAAATACATTACAAAACATGAAGTTAATTATTTTACAATAAAGACAATAGGCCATTTTGAAGTTAATTAATTTTAAAATAAGGACAAGAGGTAGGTAATCAGAACTTAAAAAAAAATATAAAAAACCGTTTTTAATGATGTATATATTGCTCCTTTGATTATAATAATTATTTGTGAAAACAAATCATATCTGAGTATTTAAAACATATTAAATATGTTAATTTTAAGTAGAACATAGCTATCATAGTATTTTTTTTTCAGAACATAAAAGAAAATGTGCTTCTTAAAAGAAAATCTTCAGATACCTAAAATAACTTATTTTCAACAACGAAGACTAGATTTAAGGTAATTACTTAATTATTAAAATTATTTTTAAATTCCCTTTTAATGATGAATAAAGTACTCTTTTGATTTTCATCGTGAAAAAATAAGACCTCTGATTGTTTCACATTAGATAAATAAGTTGTAAAAAAATTAAATTTTAAATTAAACAGTTATTTTTTTTAGAAAATCAAGAGAAAATGCAGTTTCCAACTGAAGTTAGTTATTTTATAAAGAAGGTGGGTAGGATCAATAAAAACAAATGTTTAAAAAATCATTTTTTAATGATGAATACTATTTATTTTTAGTATTTTAAATACTAAATATCTACTTGCCATTTTTCATTTAAGTTTCTTTTACTTATTTCAAGTTGGTCTAAGATAGGTATTCATATTTAATCAAGCAAAACATCTGATTTAAGTAAGAAACATGCTTGCGAATATACACACTTCTAATACACGATTTGAATATTACGTACTTGTTTTTAGTAACCATTTCTCTGTGTGCATTTAATATACATTAAATGTATTAATTTTAAATAGACCATAGCGCTCATAGTAGTTTTTAGAACATTGTGAGAAAATGTACTTCTTACAACTAAATCCCACAACTTGTGCACATAACCCCACAAAAAGTCACCCACACCGTCCGAAGTCACCCCAGTTGACGGTATCAATAAATTTTTGTAAAACTAGCAGTTTCGGGTTTTAACCGTGTTGATGGATTATTACTATTAGTACTACCAGTAATAATCCATCAACAAGGTTAAAACCCAAAACTACTAGTTCCACAAATATGACTAACCATGAAACCCTTTGATCTAAATTATCATTTTTATTAAATTATTCTGAAAACATAAATTCTGTTTTGATGATGACTAAAGTGCTTTTTTGATTCTCATGAAACAATAACACATCTGATTATTTTACATTATTAAATGTATTTGATATCAAAGAGAAAATCTACCACATAATTTTTTCTTGTTTTAGGATAGTTACGTATGGAAACTTTTCCGGCATCAAAAAGAGATTTAAGGTAATACGTTTATAATATTGTATTAAAAATGTGATACATTTGCAATGATTTTGAGGTAAAATTATTTAACGCATTCATTTTAAATTGAAAATATTCACCAACGTAGGTATGTTTTTTTAGAAAAGGAACAGAAAATATACAACGCATAAAAAGAAAAATTGTAGTTACCTATTTTAAGTAAAAAGAAATATTTATTAAATCTCTTTTTTCCGCTTGAAGAACAAACTATTTTGGGTAACTGCAAGTTTTCTTAAATTAAGAAACTATCAATTTATTTTTAAAATTAACTGAAAGGCAATTAAAATCGGAAGTAAATAAAATAAATGGCCAATTCTGTACACTCATAAAACAGTTTATTTGTGTGTACAAAATATTTGGTTGGATATGGCCAATTAAATCATTTGGTTGTGTCAAATAAATTTTATTCCTGTCAAATAAACTATTTTGTTCCCATTAATAAATGATTTTGAAATTAAAATATTTATTTACATGAACTAAATATTTATTTGACTCAAATAAAATTTATTACTCACAACCAAATAATTTAATTGGCCATATCCAAATAAATATAAATTATCTTTTTTATCAGTGTAAAAAAATCAAATTAAATGTCTACACTGATAAAAAGGATTTATTTGAATATGGCCAATTAACTTATTTGGTTGTGAGTACCAAATTTTATTTGAGTCAAATAAATATTTAGTTCATGTAATTTCAAAATGATTTATTAATGAAAACAAAATAATTTATTTGACAGAAATAAAATTTATTTGTCACAACCAAATAATTTAATTTGCCATATCCAACCAAATACTTACTTGACACAAATAAACTGTTTTATCAGTGTACATCCCACGCATATGTACGTACACTTCCTTGTTATTCGAATAAGGACTTGCATTTTATTTTTAAATAGAAAAGATTTTTTTTTCAGAAAATCGTAAGAAAGTATACTTATTTCGAGAAGTTTCAAAGTAACTTTTCAACAAAAGGGGATTTCCTATTTTAATAATAAACTACAAAATTCAACCAAGTTTAAACTTTATATAATAGGGTTCTTACAAACTTGACAGGTTAAAAGAAAACTACATGGCATTTGGAAATTTTAATTTTCTCTCCACTGGACCCTGGAGAAGTTAAATTTTATTAAAAGAATTTTTAAGAAAAATGCAATTTTCAGTGTCACAAGTAAATTTAAAATAAAGCGCTTTTTATTTTTTGTCGTCTTAAATATCTGACATAACACATTATTATAAATTTAAAATTTAAATACTTGCAAACCAAACCATGGTTGCAGTGCAAAAAATAGTGTATACCTCAGGAGTGAACTGTCTGTTTTAGTCCCTCGCTACGCTAAATAACTTACTTTTGGTTCGTAAGGTTTGTCTGTTTTTTAATGTGCTGGATTTAACCCTTTGTACTCGCGCGGGCTACCTGTGTAGCGTATCACCTTTTGATCCTACATATCTTGTACATAAATATCATATTTTTGAACCCTGTTATTTCGTGTAAATCCTGAAATGTAAGTACACTTTATCTTAATTTCAGCCTTTACACTTAATACACGGTGAAAAAAACCTGCAATTATACAACTTTAAATACAACTTTAACAAGTGAGGATAATTTAATTTCGGTGTATTGGAATTCGTCGGTTTTGTTAAATGTTTAGTTTTTAACATTACTTTCAAATTCCTTATACAAAGGAGTTAAATATGAGCTTTATGAAATTGTCTTTTTTATTTAGTTAACAAAATAACCTTTTTTGTGATAAAATTCGAGTTTTTATATTTTTCAACGAAAACGAAACAGATCCAATATCTCCATAACCGTTCAAGATATCAAAAATCTAAAAAGGTCAATTTGATTTATCGAGAGGGTGGCCTAATTATTAAATTGGTAAGATTCTAAATTTAACACTCTCAACCCCAAACACCCCAACTTTAAAATCTAAGTTGGAAACTCCCCATTTGTAATACAGGGCGATAAATATTTATATTCAGAATGTTACATTTTTACCATCACCTTAAATCAAGGACTTTAACATAATTATTTTTCCCCCAATAAATCAAATTTGCCTTCTTTTTAGATTTTTAATATTTTAGACTTGGAGATAGGCTATGTTTCGTTTTCGTTGGGCCATCCTATATAAAATAATTAATTACAATGATACATAATATACAAAATTAACACACTGTGTTACTTCAGTATATTGTAATTCGCAAGTTCTGTTAATTGAATAAGGTTTTAACACTACTTCCGAATTTAGTATAAGGAAGTATGTTTCTCTGTAAAAAAACTTGTTATTATTATTATTTGTATTATTTTAAAACTTCACAGGCAAATTTTGATTGAATTATTAGATCAGTACCAAACCCTGTGGCAGAAACTCTTTTCTAAAGGTATAATGTAAGAAACAGAATAAAGGTTGATTTAACGAATCATTAACACTAATTAATAATTTCGACCACGATTTCGCAAATGAGTCACTGCACGTTTTATGGTAATTAATTAAAATTATAATTAGCTTTTTAGGAATAAAAAAATAGTATATTATTTACCAAGTGAGAGAAGTTTAACATTTTTGACCTGCGTCAAATTGTGGGATGAGCGCGCTAGCGCGAAGCCCGCAAGACGCGGTCTAAAATGTTAAATCTTCACTCACGTGGAAAATATAGTATTTTTTTCACTACCAGTACAATAATTAGCTATTTATTTATTTATTTTACTAAAATTTAATGAAAAAGCTTATAAATTTAAATTATCACGCTGGCCGTTCGCGGCCATTAAAAAAAACAAATGAATAACTTGACATTTCTGGCAGAAATTTTCTGTTGATCTGCTAAAATTATTAAGTTAGAAAGTGTTTCCGTGTTAAGTATAATAAAATATATAAAAATGGAAAGTGAAATGCAAAATGATGATTCTGGTACTCCCCCAGAAATAGGGGACAGGCGAAAACTGTGAGGGAGAATCTATTGCCTCAAAAATCAATATATGGGGGTTGTACCTCTAGTAATCTATGATCCTTATGGTAATATATGAGTTGTATAATCTATGATTGAATATGGACCAATGATTTTCACTTTTCGAAGTGTTTTTTGTAAAACATGTTTTATAGGTACTAATTTAGTTAATATTTTTTAATTTATCATGCAATAAATAAATTTGGTGCCTAAAGACGCTAGTAAATAGCAATGTGATTTAATAATTAAGTGAAACGTCATATGCCAAAACAGCTGAATAAAAATTCATTATTAACCATGGTGCAATTTAATTATTTTTAGAACCTCTGACGTCATAGGTAGAGAAATAATATTTCTACCAATGAAAAGAACAGTAATAAAGATGTGCTTTTAGGCTGGTAGTGAAAAAACAATTTTAAACACTTTTAAACTATAAATTAATTTCACATTTCCTAAAAACTAAAACTATGACTGTGATTGTTGAATTCTTAAAAAACTCTCCCTCATATTAAGTTCATAAGAAGGTTTGATATGCGTTTATTTTATATTCAAAAGTGTCAACAATTCTAAAATGGGTAAAAAATACTTTAAGTGTCCTGGAATTATTGCTATTGACAGATAAATTTGATTTTGCCATAAGTTATAATTTTAGATTACTTTGAGAAAACTTCCACGATTTTTGTTATATACAGTCAAACTTCTATAACTCGACACTCAAGGGACCGCGAGTTTGGTTCGAGTTAGAGAGATTTCGAGTTAAAGAAAAAAGGTCAAAATACATTGTTACAATAGAAAATGTGCAGGGAACATCAGAAATTCGGCCATGGAAAATTTGGAGTTGTGGAGGCTCGAGTTATAGAGGTATAACTGTATATAAATTGTGATGTTAAAACACTGGCATCTCTATTAAATGTATTTCATATATTTTAGATACTTTCTGGGAAAATGTTTGAAAATATTGCAAAACAAATTGTTTTTATTTAACCCTATATCAAAGTACACCTTCAACCAATTTTGTTATTAGTATTTTTTAAGGTTATTTATAGGGAATAATAAATAATACATTTTATTTTAGAGTTTAAAGTTTGAAAAAGTAAATCTTTGTATGTATGACTTAAGTGCCATCGTAAAACGATATTTAAAGTATGAAAATATTGGATGTATATAAATATATAAAGCTCTCCTTTGGTATTAGTTAAGCAAAATAGATTGGTAAGTAAAAACATATTTTCACAAATAACACAAACAAAAAAATATATTGATAGCTAGGAATGTGACCAATGTGTTTAACTAATTTAGGGTCGTTGAATCTGTCCTTTTGTCTCACATCACCCTCAGTTTTGTTAATATGTCAAAAAATATGCGCCTTAAAAATTTTACTTACCGTAAGGGAACGTTCAGGAATTACGTAACGCTGCTAGGGGGTGGGAGTGTTACGCCCATGTTAATGGTATAGGAAAATAGCGTTACAGGGGGGGTGGGGGTCCGAAATGATCAAAATTTGCGTTACGTAATACTTGAACGTTCCCTAAGTGTAACATATGTATTTTACAAATTTTTTGTAATAAAACAACACTTTAAAACCAATACAACAATACATACAGCATTTTTTTAGTAACTTTGTTTGTTTCAACACAATTCCGTCGACTACGCAGAAGCAGTCCTCTCCAACGACCTGCAAACCCTAGTTGACTACTTTCTAAGCTGGGGACTCCAACCTAATCCCACAAAGACCGAGGTTACAATGTTTCACCTTAACAACAGAGAGGCCAATCGAAGACTTAATATCATTAGCCAAGGGGTTCAACTGAACCACAACTTTACCCCAAAATACTTAGGTGTCACACTGGACAGAACACTCACATATAAGCCACACTAACAAAAGGTCTCCGGTAAAGTTAAGTCGAGAATCAACATCATCCAAAAACTTGCTAATTCATCCTGGGGAGCCGACCTGGATACACTAAGAACTTCATCTCTAGCCCTCGTTTACTCGACCGCCGAATACTGCGCCCCGGCATGGATTAACAGTCATCACACTCATTTGATAGATACTCAACTTAATCAAGCTATGAGATTGATAAGTGGAACAACAAAACCAACTGCGATCCAATGGCTACCTGTTTTGTCACACATAGCCCCCCCGCAACTCAGGAGAGAAGCAGCATTAAAAGCGCTGCACGATAAGTGTAAAACAAACCTAGAACTTCCCATTCACCTTCATGCAGCCCCACTCATGAATCAGACACAAAGGCTTAAATCCCGCTCTCCATCATACAGAACAGCTGCTAACATGCCCGATGACTTTGACATTAACAACCGATGGATGAGTTTATGGAGTGATGGAGATTGTGCCAATAAAGATCTTGTGGACGACCCTGCTACCAAAGTCCCTGGATTTAATCTTCCCCGCAGGCAATGGTGTGAGTTAAACCGCATACGCACCAATCACGGAAGATGCAACCAGGAGATGTACCATTGGGGACTTGTACCCTCTACCCAATGTAACCACTGTGGCCACCCGTCCCAAAGCATAGCCCACCTGTATCGTGACTGTCCAGAAAAAGCTTTTGATGGTGCTTTGGAGGAGATACATCGTCTAGAACCAAACGCTGCCAATTGGCTTCAAAATGCCGACTTGCGACTGTGATCTTTCACCTTTTTTTTAAAATTTAATTGTACTGTTAATAATGTTAATTTGTTCATACGAAATATATATATATAGTAACTTTATTTTTTTTTGTTTCAGTATTACCAAGAAAATAATTAGTTCCAAAAAGTCGAAAAAAGCAATAACTAAAAGTAACTGTAAAAATTAAATTAATATTTGAAGCTAAAGGAATGATCTCTAAGTATAAAGAAGAATCTGGTTGCAAAAAGTAAGTATATTTTATAAAAATCTTAACTTGGCATACACGTCAGACGCTTTATACTTGAATTAAAACAATGTAAAGTAGTAAAAATATGCCTAAATTAAATGCCAAGAGACAGTGTATTTTTTTTAACCAATAAAAAAATATTTAAACCACTTGGCAACATTTATGTATTAGTAACACAGGCCCACAAAACAAAAAAAGTTGTCTGTGCTGGAGTTGAGACCCACCTATTCTTATGTATTTTGGGATGCTGAACACGAATCTGTCATAAAAAAGGAACTTCATGGGCTCATTTTTTTGCTAGTTGGAAAAAGAAAAAATCAAGTTATATTGAGAAATAGGATATGTAAAAATAAATATTAAAAAATGAGCTAGTGTTATCTTTTGATATAAAATTACACTTCAAAACTGTAACAAAATATTAGAACAGGAGAAATCAAAGGCTTTTAAAAAGTAAAATAATTTATATTTAAATAAACACAGATTTTTTTTATTTTAGGATTAACCCTTTTCAAAATGGCGGTGGAGTTGTATTTTTTAAGATGGTATCAGATGTTGACTTAATAAGGAAAATAGACTGGTAAGTACAGCTTTATAACTTTTAAGTTAAATCGGCATACAATCACTAAATATTGTATCAGTTTTGCAATACAGAGAAAAAGTATGCCGAAAATTAAAAAGTATTATCAAGCTAGTGTTATTTTTGAAATCGAATAATACTTCAGAACTAATACAACAATGTATATAAGTAAATATATATATATATTTAATAATATAGTGTTTTTTTTTGTTTCAGTCCCAACAAGAAAAAGATGAGTTTTAAAATGTTGAAAAAAGTTACTGTGCAATGCACAGTGTGCATAGATTATCTTCCATCATTAACCGATATTTGTAATCATTAAGGAAATATTCCTAGCTGTATATGTATAAATTATATATATAAATATATGAAGCCATTCCGTTAAAGCTCTAAGAAGTCGAAATAAGGATCTTTTAGCAAAAAGTAAATATACCTAATGGAAAGCTTGGCATATAAGTCAAATGCTTTATTTATATTTGACTTAAATCAAAATAAAGTAGCAAAAATATGCCTAAATTAAATGCCAAGAGACAGTGTATTTTTTTTAATTAATAAAAAAATATTTAAACCACTGGGCAACATTAATTTATTGAACTAAAAGTTTAAATTTACATTTTAACTTTATCTTTTTGCAGTTTTAACAGGAAGATAATCTGTAATAATTATATGAAGATGAAATGAGCTCCGAGAAGTCAAAAGAAGGATCTATTTGCAAAAAGTAAGTATACTTTATAGAAAACTTAATTTGGCATATACGCCAGACGCTTTATACTTCTACTTAATTCGATATAAAGTGTCAAAAATATGCCTATATTAAATGCCAAGAGACAGTGTATTTTTTTAATTAATAAGAAAATATTTAAACCACTTGGCAACATTAATTTATTGAAATAAAATTATAAATTGCGATTTTAACTTTAACTTTTTTTAGTTCCAACAGAAAGTTAATCTGTAAAAGATATATGAAGCTAATGGCATAAGCTCCAAAAAGTCAGAAGAAGGGCCTGTTTGGAAAAAGTAAGTATACTTTATAGAAAAATGAACTTTGCATATACGCCAGACGCTTTATACTTCTACTTAATTCGATATAAAGTGTCAAAAATATGCCTATATTAAATGCCAAGAGAAAGTGTATTTTTTTTTAATTAATAAGAAAATATTTAAACCACTTGGAAACATTAATTTATTGAAATAAAATTTTAAATTGCGATTTTAACTTTAACTTTTTTTAGTTCCAACAGAAAGTTAATCTGTAATAAATATATGAAGCTAATGGCATAAGCTCCGAAAAGTCAAAAGAAGGCGCCTGTTTGGAAAAAGTAAGTATACTTTATAGAAAAATGAACTTGGCATATACGCCAGACGCTTTATAGTTCTACTTAAATCGATATAAAGTATCAAAACAGACAGTGTATTTTTTTTAATTAATAAGAAAATATTTAAACCACTTGGCAACATTAATTTATTGAAATCAAATTTTAAATTGCGATTTTAACTTTCACTTTTTTTAGTTCCAACAGAAAGTTAATCTGTAAAAGATATATGAAGCTAATGGCATAAGCTCCAAAAAGTCAAAAGAAGGCGCCTGTTTGGAAAAAGTAAGTATACTTTATAGAAAAATGAACTTGGCATATACGCCAGACGCTTTATAGTTCTACTTAAATCGATATAAAGTATCAAAACAGACAGTGTATTTTTTTTAATTAATAAGAAAATATTTAAACCACTTGGCAACATTAATTTATTGAAATCAAATTTTAAATTGCGATTTTAACTTTCACTTTTTTTAGTTCCAACAGAAAGTTAATCTGTAAAAGATATATGAAGCTAATGGCATAAGCTCCAAAAAGTCAAAAGAAGGCGCCTGTTTGGAAAAAGTAAGTATACTTTATAGAAAAATGAACTTGGCATATACGCCAGACGCTTTATAGTTCTACTTAAATCGATATAAAGTATCAAAAATATGCCTATATTAAATGCCAAGAGACAGTGTATTTTTTTTAATTAATAAGAAAATATTTAAACCACTTGGCAATATTAATTTATTGAAATAAAATTTTAAATTGCGATTTTAACTTTAACTTTTTTTAGTTCCAACAGAAAGTTAATCTGTAAAAGATATATGAAGCTAATTGCATAAGCTCCGAAAAGTCAAAAGAAGGCGCCTGTTTGGAAAAAGTAAGTATACTTTATAGAAAAATGAACTTGGCATATACGCCAGACGCTTTATAGTTCTACTTAAATCGATATAAAGTATCAAAAATATGCCTATATTAAATGCCAAGAGACAGTGTATTTTTTTTAATTAATAAGAAAATATTTAAACCACTTGGAAACATTAATTTATTGAAATAAAATTTTAAATTGCGATTTTAACTTTAACTTTTTTTAGTTCCAACAGAAAGTTAATCTGTAATAAATATATGAAGCTAATGGCAAAAGCTCCGAAAAGTCAAAAGAAGGGCCTGTTTGCAAAAAGTAAGTATACTTTATAGAAAACTTAACTTGGCATATACGTCAAATGCTTTTTTTTAAGTGTATTTTTTTAACCACTTTAAACCACTTGGCAACAGTTTTTTTTAATTAAAATTTCGATTTTAACTTAAGTTTTTTTTCAGTTTCAAGAAGTTAATCCATAATAAATATATGAAGCTGGTGAAAAGAACCCCAAGAAGTCGCAACAAGTAAGTATACTTTATAAAAAACTAATTTCAATCATGCCTGAAGTAAAGTAGAATATTATACAGCGGCATATAAGCTGATATTTTATAATTAGGTAAATATAAAGTATGAAATATATGCCTAAATTAAATTCCCTTAAAACGCGATATATTTTTTATTTAATAAAAATATATTTGTAAGGATGGAAAACATTTATTAGTGATAAAACGAATATTATTTTAGCGTATGTGTATAATGAATTATATTATAAATTATGTATAATTATTATAAAAACTTAAAAAATATTAAATACATTTTTAAATATACATGTATACATGTATATTTCAAAAATAAAATGATTCGTAAAATATAAATCCTTCTGTAAAAGTATATAAATTTTTTTCGGCAAAATGAATAAAAATTCTTAAATAATGGTAAAAATAAAAACAAAACAAAAATAATTTGGCAAAATATTATGTTTATAAAAATTAAACCTAATATCCATGTTCGTTTCATCAATATTATTAAAGTATTTTTTTTTAATTTTTAGATGAAATACGACGGCATTGAGATATTGAATCAAGGAATAAAATAACTATATAAAAAAAACTTAACACTATACTTTAAGATATTTTTGATTAAATGGTATCTTCTTTAAAAAATTTTAAAATATTTTGTGGAGATACGACAATTTATCTTAGAAATTTAAGCATATATTGATAAAATGTTTGTTGGACGGTAAAGTACTTAGTTTGTAGATATACAAATATGTAAAAATCTCAAAATGTCCTAAAATGGAGATACGAAAAACCAAACTGGGGTGACGAAATGGCGTTTTGTTTTGTGGCGACTATAATTTTGAAACTAAGTTAGTTTAAAATAGATTAAAATGTCTCGTACAAAGATATTTAACGAAAATAAATTCAAATGGTATTGGACCACTTTTTGTTTTATTATACTCTTCGTAGCACCAAAGCTTTTATTAAAATACGTTTAATTTCCAAAACTGTCAATTTTGGAAGAAAAAAAATTTATATAACAAAATGCTTTTGATCAAACTTTAAAAGTGAGCGTCTGTTTGTAAAGTTGTAACTATAACGTCTTTTATCGAATCGGGAAAAAAATCAAGTTTCATGAAGAATAAAAACCTATTGATTTTTAAAAATAAATAAAATAGGTGGAATATTTGTAATTTTTTTTAAATGTGTGGGAATATTGTAGGGGTGTTAGTTTTTAACAGATTAAATCAAAAGAACAATTGTTCAATCTTTCAATCTTATTTTTAAAATAATATTTAGTTATATTAAAACAACTATTTGCTGCGAAGAATATAAATATACACTACAGAATGTAAAGCTTTACATATCTTCAAGACTTATTTTATTTAGGTCTGCAATTAAAACATTTCTATAAATAATTAAATAAATATAGCAATATCAAGGCGATATACTCTACTTCGTCGCATGATAAAATACAGAGTTAGTAATAGAACAGTTCTAAATAACAAAAATATAAAAAAAACATCCAAGGAACATAGGTTTCGAAGTGGAAGTTGTAAATGATAGTTGAAGCTCAGACTCAGCAGTTCAGATGAGAAAGGCTTTAAAAACCTATAAAGAGCAGCCTTAGAGGCGCAAAAGCGGAAACCAGAGCAACACGGTACCATTTGTGCCAAAATTGAAATGCCACCTTCTACGCCAAAATCTAGTAGGTTTAGTAATACAAAAGCATCCAAGAGGAGGCGAACTAAATTCAGGTAAATAATATTGATATTTGCTTGATTACGCAACCGATTGAGGAGGAATTCAATCGTATATGGGCAATCGCAAAGAAAAAATATTATTAACTTATGTATTGACGGGACTTTAGGGACCAAGTAGCTCCAGGGTTAAACTTAACAACTAAGGGAACGGAAAACGAAGTAATTCTTGGGTTTTATGATCAAGCAGCTGCTCCACCCACTGCTGACGAGATATCCCACCCAGTAGCCCATTACAACAGTAAGAAGCTAGAAATGTTACTCAGGTAAGATGCACACTATGTACCTCATGTGGTATCAGTAACTTCAATAACCAAGATGAGTCTTGACGAAATGCTTCTAGTCAATAACTTAGGCTTGTAAAGCGAGGAAATGAACATACCTTCGTCACAGCTATAAGAAATAAGTAGCAACATGACATGGGACTGTTAGCTGGTTACAACAGAAAGCCATGTTGGTAGTTTCTATCAGCTGGAGCCATGGTGTGCTCATTTCCACGGTTTTCAATTTCTTTCTTTCTTTCTAGGTTGTTGGCTAGATTTAATTCAAGTCAAGACTCACCTCGGTTATTCTTAATAACTTATTCATGTTACAGTGTGTAGAAAATATGGGGAATGGTATTTTATCTGCGACTGTACTGCCCTGGATTAACTTAGATGAAAACATTTGAGGAACGACACACTGGAACCGACGTGTCAATGCACACCGTATCATGTGTCAATAACATCAATACCCAAGGTAAGTCTTGACGAATTCATTCTAGCTAATAACCTATGTTAAACCGCGGAAACGAGCGCCCCATGCACACAACTGTAGGGAAGTAAGGGAACGTTTAAGTGTTACGTAACGCAAATTGTACCAAAATTCATACACTTTATCCCCCCCCCTATTTGGGGGGTAGCCAAAACATGAAATCTCTACAGCCTTTAATAACGTGAGAAATGAAGTGTATTAATGTTGGTACAATTTGCGTTACGTAATACTTGAACGATCCCTAAGTACCAACATGACATGGGACTATTAACTAGTTAAAATAATCAATGTAATGTAATCAATGTTGGTACTTGGTGCCCCACTGTGCCAGCTGTGGACATGAGAGGCTCATATCAGCAGTTTAAAAAGTCTAGGTTATTGACTAGGAGGAATATGTCGAGACTCACCTCGGTTATTCATGTTATAGTGTAAAGAAAATATGAAGAATGGTATCATCTTATTTGAGAGTGCACTGCCCTGATAGGAGTAACTAATATGAAAACACTCGAAGAACGATACAGAGGAACCGATGTCAATAAACACCACATCATGTGGTGCCAGTAGAGGTGAGTCTTGACAAATTGATTCTGGTTTATAGCCTAGACATTTTAAATTGAGGAAATGAGCGTACCTTCGTCACAGCTATGAGAAAATAAGTAACATGGGATTGGACTGCTGACTGATTACAACAGTCCCGTCACGGGACTCCCGTGTCATGTTGTTACTTAGTTTCTTACAGCTGCGGCGACGGTGTGCTCATTTCCACGGTTTAAAATTGCTAGGTTATCAGCTAGGAGGAATGTAAGTCAAGACTCACCTCGGTTATGTATGTTACAGTGTGCAGAAAAGGTGGGGAATGGGATGCAAATCTTAACTCATTCGACTGTCCTACCCTAATAGAAGTAACTAAGATAAAAACACTTGCAGAACAATACACAGTATCCCATTTGCCAATACACATCGTGAGGAACGAGGTGTGGTACTAGTAGAGGTGAGTCTTGACAAACTTATTCTAGCTTTAGCCTAGACATTTTAAATCGAGAAAATAAGTAACATGGGATTGGACTGCTGACTGATTACAACAGTCCCGTCACGGGACTCCCGTGTCATGTTGTTACTTAGTTTCTTACAGCTGCGGCGACGGTGTGCTCATTTCCACGGTTTAAAAGGTCTAGGTTATTAGCTAGGAGGAATTTAAGTTAAGACCCGCCTTGGTTATTTATTTTACAGTCTAGAAAATGTGGGAATGGGATGAAGACCTTATCATCTTATCTGCAACTGTCTTGCCCTGATAGAAGTCACTAAGATGAAAATACTTGAAGAACGATACACTTCAACCCAATGAAATCTGAACTATTCCTGGACTTCCTTACATGAAAGTAAACAGGTATGGAATTCTTTACGGATAGGACATAGATTTCACAAGACACTAGGATTAAGTGCTAGTGAGAAAATAGGAACGATTTTAGCGCAATTTTACATATATTTTTTCTTTCTAATGCTGTAACTGTAATTCTAAATCGACTTGTATATTTCTAAATGACTACTTATTTTCTACAGGATAAATCGATTGGACTGTATGGGGAAAGCTTCGAAAAGGAGAGTCGATATTTGGATAAAAAGAAAAATTCAAGTAGTAACAGGAATTCACAATTGTTAACAGAAATCGGAAAAAATCTCAGTTGAGAAATTAAGGTAAGACACAAACTATTTTGTTTTTTTCAGATTTTTTTCGCATAAAATAGTATATTTCTAAACTAATACGAAAATGAAAGATTTCCAACTCAAAAGATGCTATTTGGCCTCAGTATGAAAGTATAAAGATTTTTTTTATGAAATATTTCGAAATATATTTTGTAAATATATAAATAAATAGTTATATTTGAACATTATACTCTTTGTATCAAAGTAATAAACAGTGTGTATTACCCAATGAATGGATAACACATTTTTATCATAAATACAAAGATTATCTGAGTTTTTAAGTAACATATCACTAAGTTATCACCATTTTAATAGCTAATAATATTAACAGGAAGAAATTAAATACTATTTTATTACGTACATATGTACATAGGTTATATAGGGTTTTACTTAAAACTTCCATGCATATTTCTCAAAAACGAAACGAAAAATTTAAGTTCTTTAAAAAGCATAGGATAGATATAACGTATGGCAGTTTGACAAATAAATTATGAGGAGATTTTACTTATACAGGGTTATTCAGAAATAAGTTCGAAAAATATGAAAAAAGTTCCTAAAGGTTGGTCCGGAAATGAGACCTAAGGAAGCACCAATAAAATTTTAATGCTGCAGGACGATTCTTTATTTAAAACTAAGCAATAAAGTATTCTTCACCAAAACACCTAAATTTAATATTAAAGGAGTAATAGCCTTTTAAAAAAAATTCTGTGGCCGCTTATTTAAAAATCGACTGTACTGCTATCTGGATTTGCCGCGTTCATCCTAAGGAGGGCAGATTAGAGGGCGGTGATGATTTTCGACAAGTTATTTTCTCCCGGCTATATTTTACATATGTTGTAATTAAGTTATTTCCAAATTGTCAAGTTCTGATTCCGGTTTATTTAAGTGCTAAAAGCTGAAAAAGTTGCTAAAAAGAGGGGTACCCTAAAACATTATTTTTAACTTAACATATACATTAGATTTCTTATGTACATTCAGATAAACTAAAGTGAATTTGACATATTTAATATCTAGATTTTTAATTTTAAATGAAGATTTATGAAAATATTTTTTTGATGAAATAGTTTTTTTTTTTAATTTAAGAAACTAAGCTTGCAGAATAATTAATGATAATATGTAATAATAGGTAATGTTCATTGTGTTAAAAATTCAAAGATAATTGAAATATCATTAGCATATCAATAAACTTATAAAAACAACTTGCAACATAAAAAGAGTTTGCCAATGCATTGGCAATGCTGCGTTTGTTTATTATATTCAACTATACACTTCAAATTATTGTGTTTAACTATAAAAATAGCTTAATCCGAATGTAATAAATGTAATGTGACTCGGTAAGTTAAAAATAAGGGTACCTCATTTCAGCACCCTTTTTTTACTTCAGCCGGGAAAAAATCACTTGTTGAAAAGATTCACCAGCTCGTAGAAGGCGAAGAAAGAAAGGTAACCTGCGCAGCTGTTTTAAAACAGCTGGATAACAATCCATCTGCTTCTGCACATGCTTGATGTTATCTGAAAAAAATGAGAGTGACTGCTGCCTTGGCAGAAGGTGCGCGCATTTGAACCTTGCGGCACCGCCATCCGGAGCGGGCATTGCCGGTCCTCTAAGTTAATGCCCCGAGATAAATTAATCTAATTTAATTTTTTTTAGTTAAAAAAAAATAGTTTATGATACAAAAAAAAATATTGTTTACTGTTTCGCTCACCGAGCTCGGACGGCAATCTGTAATCGTCCTGAAATCAGTTTTCGTCCGCGTATCATACACTATTTTTTATTTTATTTTTATTCGAATGTAATATATTAATAAATACATTTTTGACAACAAAGAACAATGTTATGAATAGGCCGTTTTTGGCCCATTCGTGTTCAGCATGTCCAAATCTATAGGAATGGAGATTTCTCCCGTTAGATTAGACAGGGACAAAAGTTCTACCCAAAAAGGATAGAAGACATACATACACTTCCACCCAACCAAACAAATTCTGTATTTGTTCTTTGTTGAACAAATACAATATTTACTTGCCCGGGCGAAAAGTGCAACTATATTATTTTTAAAAAAGAAATTACTGGCGCCATCTAAATTTTAGTAGAATTATCTTATTCTACAGATTCACATTAGCTATGTTCGTTCGTGCCGCTCAGTGCTACACTTTCCGGCTAACCAAATAAATATTGTATTTGATGTATGAAAAACAAATACAGTATTTTGAGGGCTGGAAAGTGTAGCACAAATGAGATAGAGATAGACTAGACTTCTTTTGTTTCATAATTCTAGTTGTAGAGAGCTCCATTGATATGTTTTATACGTTTGCACGGATGAGCCAAAAACGGCCTATTTTTAACATTGTTACGAGGGCGAGTTGCACCCTCTGTAACCCTACCAAAATTAATAATATATGAATTTCATATTATGAAACTTAAAGAGAATTTCAAGAGCTACAAATTTGCTCATAAACACTTTCGTCCGATGAATAATCTGGCTAAAAAAAATCGAAAAAAAAAAACTATTTTACCTCCAACATGGCTATTTTTGAATATAACTCGATTTTTATTATTAAATGAAAAATTTATTTTAACAAAAATTGTTGGAAATTAGTTCCTTAACTGGTAATATCTCGGGTAATATGCATTTTTAGCGAAAGATACATATTTACCGAGATAACGACAAAATTCAAGATAGCGGACACTCCTTACACAAATCACCCGGTAAAAAACTAATAGGAGTTTTCTCTACTACTACCCTTTAAAATATGAGCCCGTGTGCATTTATTACAATTTACATTTATTATTTGACTGGAGTAATACGTAAAAACCAAGGGAACCGGATCCAGAATATAGCTATTTAGAAATAGCTTCATTGGAATGTAAATTAACTTTTTGAAAATGTCACACTGTAAGAGTAAAGTAATAAAAAAAAGGAAAATTCCATCGCAATTAATGCAAAATTTTCCGGCTTATAAGAGGGTTGGAAAGTAATAAACGTATAAAACTGTGATTGAAATAGGTGGAAGTGAAAAATTAGATTGCTTTACATGATAAATTTTTGATGCGTTAAGATGCAACTGATAAAAATAAAAAATGCATAAAACGCAACAAGGCCTTGCAAGGGGTGGCATAACTGCATAATATGCGTAAGCAATGTTTAACAACTAAATATGTATACTGCCGGCCTTAAAATAAATTTGACAAGTACAATCCGTTAGTTTCTTAGTTTTAACCCGGCGCGTGTGTAGTGGGGTTAAAACCACCCATGACATATTTCAAACAGACTGCTTCGAAGTATTTTTTGTTTTTACATTGTCCTCTTCAATAGCTGTAGGTAAACGAATAGAGAACATATTAATTTTTGTTTGACCCTTACCCTACAAGTTTATTTTTTTAGTGGTTTCAAAGTTCCGTATGGGTGGATTTAACCCCACCACACACTTAACGTTATAAAAATATTCATAATTTTAGATAGGTATACACCATGTAAAATTTTCGTTTTCTTAAATATTTTTTTTTCATTGTTTTTGATTTTATTTTATTTGGATGAATAAGGTTGTTTTTTTTGTGTTTTAAACAAAGATTTTTTTCCCTGATATCTCCCTGATATCTCCAAGTAAGCATTTTTTTTTGTTAATATACATTCTATAGAATCGAGTTTTGTATTTCTTTAAAACGATAAAATAAAAATATGATTTTTATATTTCTATTAAATATATTTGCATAGTAATCTAAACAAATGATTATTTTAAGAAAAAACACAACTTTTTTATATGATTTTTTAAAGTTTGGGGTGTATTACACCCTACCACACACGCAAAAAGCCCAAGTATTCGAGAAAATGCAATATACCATTTACTGTGAATAGTATATAATGGAATGCGTAGCATTACATATCTTCACGGGTTGTTTCTAAATAAATTTGTTGTTTTATCTAGTAAAAATATGCCTTTTTGTCTGAATAGGATAATATAAGTTATTACTAACTCTTTTTTAACAATAACTCAGGAAATATTGTACTTGCTAGGTTTATTTTAAGAACGGCGGTATATTCATGAAATCACAACTTAAAATTTAAATTGCGTAGATTGTATCTACAGTGTGTTTAACACATAATAACCGTAAAATATATTTATGTTATGCGTGGACATAATAGGAACGGTGTAATTTCGTTTCTTCCGGAATATATACATAATAAAAAAAAATAATATCTGTGCCACGGCCGCATGAAAAAAAAAACTGTAAATTTAAATGAAATTTGCATGTCTTTGTAAATTCTGTGTAAAATTACAGTGATTAATTAATTGTAAATTTCATTATCAATGTCAGTGCCCCCACTAAGATATTACACATTTTTGCAAGGATTCAAGGACATTTTTCGAAATTTCAGGACATTTTAAGGACAATTTGTCCAATATATGGTAAAAATTATTGGTTTGGACTTTTGTAGTACTGACATTGTAGTACGGACACTTTGGTACAAAATTTTTTGATTTTGGACAAAAAATTGTTTTTTCAGGGTCCAAATTAACTAAAAATTACTCCTCTACTGTGAAGTTGCAAGAAGCATAGTAAATATAAGTAACTATTTTTTTTTCTTCTAAAATAAGAGCTGATTACAAAGACAGTAATCGGAAAATTTCAATCAACTTTTCGATGCTACTTTTTTTTCAATCATAAATGTATCGAAATGTCGAGTAAATGGTGGAAATGGATTTTCAATTCACAATTCCTTTTAATTTCGGGTAATTATCTAGCTGTTCAGTTTTTATAATTACACGAATATTGTTTCTTTTTCATTTTTTTTCTGATATCTTGCAAAATTAATTAGATTGAATTTTACTTAATATTTTTAAAATTAAATTTGAAATATAGTCCGAAATTTTAAGGATTGGTTCTACATCATTAAATATGACAAGAAGTTCCTATTAACATATGTCTAAAAAAATTCCTCGTGAGGGAGCTAAGCCCATTTGACAGTGGCTAAAAAATCGGTTTTATTTAATAACTTAGGAACCCTTTGAGATATAGCAAGGAGGTTTTGCAAGTGAACTAATCTTAATGCCTATCTTTGTATGTTATTTTTATGTATTTATTTTAAACAGGGGTGTGCGAAACGGGGGGCCTCATCAGATTTTTGTCCCAAACTCTTTTCTGTGTAACTTTTTTGTAATTTTATTTTTGGAATATGATTCCTCAGGCCAAAATACATAAAAAAGGTACTCTTGTTGTAATACTGTAGGATTAACCGTTTTCGAGAAAAAATAATTTGAAGGTGAAATTTCACGGTTCGAGGACGAAAAATTAAATACTAAAATGTTGTAAACCAAAATTTTAATGATGCAGGGTTATTCTATATCAAAAACTAAGAAAAAAAGTTTGTATACATGTAGGTCGAAAAATCATGAATCTGCCGACTTATCCGCTGAAAATGCCGACTGGTTCATTTCGCCCCTGGGTGTTACTTAATTAAAACTTGTCAACTACCCCATCATTATGATAGATTAAACATTTTATGGGAAACATTTTATAAGAACCATATCAACTTGTGACGGTTTGATATAATTATACTAGACCACAACGGTGAACATTTTTAATGCTGCACATTATGTTGTGTATACTCTTCACGGTGAATTCATTTGTTTATTGTGTTTTTTAAAAATTAAGTCTCAGTTTTAAAGGGATCCACCAACCACAGGCACAGTTTGAAGTAGTTGTAATCTATTGACGTTTCTTAAAAAATACACGGTACAACAGAAAAAAAATTCTGGCATCGGAACAAAAGTCATTTTTGGGTCGTAGTCTACGAGTCGGACTCGTAGATTTCGAATCTGTTACCAGATTTTTCGGGCCACGTCAGCACGTATATTACGCACCGAACCTAGTATTCAGTGCACGAGAGTGATTATTTTTTTTACAAGGCGACGCCGAGTAAAAAAAGCACTCGAAGTGCACCGAAATAGGTTTGCGTCAAGGAGCGTATACTACGTTTTCTACGACCTAACACCTATACATCCAAAAAACGCAAAAATCGTCTTAAAATTAAATTTATTAATTTGATGTTTTGTGTTTGACGTTTTGTGTTTGACGTTCACTTGTTTTCTAACAGCAGATATGTAAAACAAGCTGGCTGTCACTTTCCGACCGTTTTCATGGCAACGGGTGGAAAATAAGCACTTCCAAACTTGGTCGTAGGAAAATCAATTTTATGTTATTTATAAATCACGTTTTACTTTCTCAAGAAATGTGATCATTGTTTTTTTTTTTTGGCTATATCATTATTTATTATTATTTATTAACGTCGAGAAAAATCAAAATAGGAAACAGAAAAATTATATCCGTCTTAAAATTTGGTATGCAGATGTATTTTTATAATATCTTGGATAAGTTCGTATTTGAGTAAAGTCGGTTAAGGGTCGAAATGGTCAGGGAATACGGGGAAAATTCTAGGAATTTCGGTGGCAGCTCTTCTGGTGTCAGAACTGCGAAGAGTATAATTATAGGGTACAGGATTTTTTACAATGAAACCGTATAATTTGGCAACTATGGTTAAAATGCCAATAGCCCAAAACCTGTAACATCCAAGTAACTGGCCCCAACATAACCTTGGCGTAAAGCGTCATTGACCTTATAGATCTATCTACCTGTCCAAAGAGATCTAACCTGAAAGAAATACTATGGGCCACAATTTTTTTGATTACGTCTCACTACTTATACTGTCTCGTCATATTTTACAAGCGTATGATGATTCATATCTAAGAGTTCAAAATTCCCATATTAGGATTAATACACTGCTGCCAACAAAACAATGATATCCTACAATACTTTGGTTTTAAAAATAAATTAGAAAATATAAAGTGATTATTCCACATCAAGAATATTGAAACTTCCAAGGAATATAGATCCGCAGAAAACCGAAAATGTAAGTGGACGGGTGTGACCGCTTTGGCGGATTTACTCCAGCATCAGCATTGCAATCATTAATATGCACAGGACTTGATTAATTTTATTTTTTATTTTATGTAATCTCGTGAAAGTGTTTGTTTAATTGTAAAGTTTGGACTTTGAACTTAAACATTAAAACGGTTAGTAAATAAAAAGGTTATGATATTATGATAATGTATATCACTGATATGAACTGATACATTGAACTGAATATTTAGTTAGAAATGGATAGGAAATTATGATTCTATACAAATGTACTTTAATTTTTGTTAAAAACACTATTCTAAAGTGACGTACTTTAAAATTTAAGGATGGACATAAAATGTTTTTAACAAAAATTAAAGTACATTTGTATAGGATAATAATTTCCGATTTCCTATCCATTTGTAACTGAATATTCAGTTTAATTTTTACAGTGTACATCGGTGCTAAGTAACAAAAGTATAAACAACATTTGAAACATTTTAATTCCATTTAGAATTTATGTTTCATGGTCGAATGACTAGAAAAGTCCTCAAGAGAACTGTTGCATTTGAAATTCTTTCACAATAGTACAGAGAATAATGCAGGTCAACATTTCTATACCAATGGCTCCAGTTGTTTTGAATTACTTCGGCACAAAGTATAAAATTCATGTTGAATGGTTTTAAAATACTGCTGCTAACACAAAAGTACTTTCCCCGATAGTTAGTTTTTTAAAACAAGTGAAAACTGAGTGGTGAACCACTATCGGAAGTCTGAGTACAAATTTTTGGAATTCTCTCAAAAATCTCGGTAGTTTTCGACAAGATTTTGCAAAAACGTACCGAAAAGCTCTAAAGTCGTAGATTTTTATGTCGAAAATCTCGGGAATCATACCAAAATCTCAACAGTCTGTATACAAATACATATTGTATATTTCACCCCTCGGTGAAAACTGTTCTTATTTAATGTGATTTTATTTTATTTTTAATATAACAAAAAGTAATAGTTTTTACCCTTTTTTCTCCTATCTTGCTATTTGAAAAACAAAGTTGTAATGGGAGTGTGGAAGGGGCTGAACATTTTGATAACTTTTTTTATACCAAAATTTGCAAAATTAAAAATTAAAATCGACCTGTCCGAGCGTTTTTTATTTAATACAACTGAAAAGTTAATTGGGTGATTCCAGACTAATGTACGCACTGTATATTTCCAAATTTTTGCAAGTATTTCCAAATTTTTTGAAGTACTTCCACATAATTCGGAAGTACACACTTCCAGTTATTTGTACACTTAATTCCGGAGTGAATCGCCCCATTGTCTTCAAATTTACTTTTTAATGCCCTAGGTTAAAAATCGAAAAATTCGACTTTTCTAAATTGGCTCAAACGACTTTGCTTAAATTTTGTACGATAATACTAAATTACTAGCATATAAGGGTTTATTTTTTGCAATTCTTGCAGTGCTTATATCGGAAATATCTTTATATATCTAATACATATGTATATTTAAATAGTGTATATGTGTACTTATAAATTAATTAAATTCATAGAAATTCAGTAAAATGAAATGAAAGAAATTCCCGATAGCGTCTATGTAAAAAACTAATTTCTGGAAAAAGTGTATAAATATTAATTCTTCCTGCAAATCGCCGTTGGAAAATTACTTGAAATGAGAAAAAAAAATCAAATTAAGTCTACTTCCAAGAAAATCTGTCTGTGATTTCCCAAATGAAAACATCATCTGAATAAAAAAAATTTCAATTATATATATTTTCCTATAAACAAACATAAATAATTAATAATATATAGTTATATCAGGTCAAAATCCATATGCCAAAGTCGTAAGTACCATCTAAAATTACAAAAGATAACATATTTTACGAGAGATTTTATTACCTTTATTAAAAAGTTATGGTAAAATTAATGGGAGCTGCTTCTAAAACCTTTAAATGATGAATTATACTATCTAACGGTTTTTGATAAGTTTTTACCATAACTTTTTAATGGGGATAGTAAAATCTTTTATATTTTATTATTCAAAATTGTACTTTTTACGACCTTTTCATGTGACAGTTTTCATATGGTCATATTTTTTTTGATATGAAAAAGTAATTTATGGTTTGATAAATTTATTCTATTTTCAATAGTTGCATACAATATGGCTTATAAAACTAGTAAGTAGGTTATCTTATCTTATCTCAATTAAATAAATGCATAGTTTAAAGTCATAATTAACAAATGTAGTACAAATAATTTACGTATTTATGTATGGGATCTTTTCCGAATGATGCGGTAATCCAAACGATAAAGCACGGGCTATAAAGTACAGTACTCTGTAGTCCGAATTTTATCATTCGGATTAGCGAAGATCCGGATTTTCGAATCTCTAAAATTGTTGGAAATTTTCTCCTTAACAAAATTGGTTATATGCATTTTTATCGTAAGATGCATATTTAGCGAGATAACCGCACTCATCCCAAAAATTCAAGATAGCGGGCACCCCTAACGCAAATCACCCGGTAAAAAACAGGAGTGTTTTGTTTCTATCCACTACTACCCTTTAAAATATCAGCCCGTGTACATTTATTGCAATTTAACATATGAATTTCTCGTTATTAGACTGGTCTAATACAGATATTACACATCAAATGATGTATAATCGAAATTAAATATCCAAGGTCATAGGCGGTAATCCTTCAAGGTCAAAAGGGTTCTGCGTATGCAACAGTTACATTGTAACTGTGCTTTAACTGGATTTGCCCAGTTAACATGTATGTGCCAAATTAAAAAAATATACATATATCTCCTAAACTAAAGGTTGGACGGAAATCCCAATAAACATTTTACGTTTTATAAAGGCGACCAGAACCTAAAATGAGCTCTTTATAGGCTCTGGTGACCTTTATAAAAACCAACATTTTTATTGGGATATCTCATTAATAGTTATAAAAAGTTGCTAATATTTTTGTTAAACGGGAAAAAGTTTGTCCGAATTCGTTTAAAACACCCTGTATACGGATTTTTAGTTACATTCTGTAGTTTTAAAACCAAGGGGAGACTCATATTGAAAAGGCCTATATACATATAATTCAAAAATTAATCAATATTGGCTGGTCAGTTACAACCGTTACATATGTATATGTATACGTATATAGTGACACCAATTGGGATATTATTTCATACAGAAAAAGACAAAGGACTTTTATTTCAGAGTTGAAAAGGGTTCTGTAAATATACATGCATTTCCCCCACATTTCGATTCAATACAGTATATAAAAGCCACCCCCTTATAGTGTAAGGGTAATTTTTATAGATTTGAGATTCACGTGACATCTGCCCTTTGCGTATTTAAAATCCATTCATTAAGAAATTTCTAAAAACGTTTTGACCATATCAATTAACGGTTAAAAGTGACCGGATTTTTTTTTTCGGCAAGTTGTAGCACTGATTTTGACCAAATTACTTAAAATATTGAGGTTATGTTAATTACTGTCAATGTGACAAATATTAAGGTACAGAAAATCTGAATTTTTGGTAACATGTTAGTACTATCAAATTTAAAATAAACTAAAAACGATACAGTTCCACCACAATTACTTTATACGGTATATTGGTTAGTCTATTCACGGTGTATTTGAAATAGAGTCCGAAATTTTAAGGTAAAGTTCTAAAAATGAGTCGTAAGGGAGCTACGCCCCCTATTTTTAGACATTTTTATAGAAACTTTTTGTCGTATTTTCTGATGTAGAATCACCCCTTAAAATTTCGGAACCTATTTCAAATACACCGAGTATAGTATATTATATACCTGTTTAAAATTTCAAATTAATATCTTATACCGTTCAAAAGTTAGAGATGCTGTACTATTTAAAAAATAACCTCGAAAATAACCCCATATTATTTTTTTCTTGAAATTTCCAATTTTATGAAGCTGAAGTTTGCAAAGTTTTTTTGCATCGAAAATTCAAATAGTATATTTATTATTAAACGTATGTTATGAAACTAGTACTTTAATATACTATTTGAATTTTCGTTGCAAAAAAAAAGTTGCAAACTTCAGCTTCATCCAATTTTAAATATTGGATAATTTAAATATGAAGTCTGAAACATTGTGGTGGTGGGCTTCAATAACACGGAAAAAAAATTATAGCTAGGAGCGCTATAACACACATACCAAGCAAATTATAATCGCTTATTATATAAATACAAGGCTTTCTCTTACAATTATGGCAGTCAGTGTAAAAATTTATATGAAATACTTTAATTGTTTAGTGAATAATAAAATATAACAAATAGTATGGCATTTATAGCTTAAATAGATTTAATTATTGTCCGTGCTAATAATTTTTATAATATAATAAAATTTCTGTAAATTTATAATAGTGCCTGTAATAAATATAATCGTGTCTGTAATATATATAATCGTTTCCAATTTATTTTTAACATTATTAGTTATTGTGTCCCTTATAATCTATAGCTTAAATCACTATAATTTGCCACTGTTACCAAATATCTTATAATGTATAGCGCAGAGCCCACTAATTTCTTTCCGTGAAGCACTTATACCCTTCTTAGTTACGCCTCTGCTTACAAACAGTTCTATTTACAAACTCTCTTTCGTTGGCAGTTCAGTAAATAACTTTACTATAAAGTTAATATACTTATTTTAATTCTAGGTATTTTTCAGCCAGAAACATTAAAAAAGTTTTTGTTACCTGGGCTTCAGGCTGAAGCCTCCAGCGAGTAAAAGAAATTTTTAATGTCCGACGCTTTGTCCTTTACCAGAAAAATCTTTAGGGAGAAAAACTATTGTGGTAAGTAATTATTAGATTATTCACAGCGCCAGCGCTAGAATATTATACGGTAGTTTCGAATTTTCAAAAAAAAAATCACACATTAGTATCCAAGATTTTTTTTTTGCGATGTTGAGAACCTCTGTATTGTACTTTCATAGCGGTGTGAAGGAAATATAACATCCGCCCACAAAAAAAGTTGGTTGTGCTGGCGTTGAAATCCACCTATTCTTATGTATTTTGGGATGCTAAACAAGAATCTGTCATAAAAAGGGCATTTCATGGGATCATTTTTTTGCTACACTGAAATTGCAGATGAGATTTTCAACATTTTCGAAGGTTTTTTCAGAGTGTAGCAGAAAAATAAGCCCAGGAGTTGCCTTTTTTATGGCAGATTCGTGTTCAGCATCCCAAAATACATAAGAATAGATGGTTCTTAACCCCAGCACAGACAACTTTTTTATGTGGGTTTTGATAAGGCCCACAAAATGAAAAAAAAGTTTTTGTGCTGGGGTTGAGCCCCACCTATTCTTATGTATTTTGGGATGCTGAACACGAATCTATCATAAAAAAGGCACTTCATGGGTTAATTTTTTGCTACACTGAATTTTCAGACTAATAATTATTATAATAATAATCAATAATTATTATAAGATTTTCACCATTTTAGACAGTTTTTCGGTGTAGCAAAAAAATGAGCCTATGAATTGCCTTTTTTATGATGGATTCGTGTTCAGCATCCCAAGATACATAAGAATTGGGGGGGCTCAACCCCAGCACAGAAAATTTTTTTTCTTTTTGTGGGCCTTATAAAAACCCACAAAAAAAGTTGTCTATGCTGGTGTTAAGAACCATCTATTCTTATGTATTTTGGGATGGTGAACACGAATCTGCCATATAAGATTTGTGTGCAGCATGCCAAAATACATACTACCAGATGGGTCTCAACTCAGCACAGACAACTTTTTTTTTGTGGGCCTGTGTAATCTAAGGATGTCAATGGTAATAACAGACGAAACGTTGCATTTTTTTTTCACAGTACCGGCATAACCAGGAAACGGTAACTTTTTAAAAAGAACGTTCCGAAATCGCAAACCGTTTCGCATTTTAATTTCTATTAGGAAGTTCCCACAATTGATTTTTGGAAAGAAGCGCTTAACTAGGCATTTTGTTTTTGTATTTTATTGTTTCATTCCCTTTCCCAACACCTAATAGGTGTTTGAAACTGAAAATGAGCTTAATCGGACTTTTTTAAAACAATACCTTGTGTTTTTAATCTTGTAGGCCCACGGCTTTGCAATAACCAGATTTGATACTTTCATTACAATAACAGGGTCGAACAACAGGAATTTTAAATTATTTCTAATTTTTGGTGAGTTTGTTTAATACATACCTATGCCGAATAAGATTATATGTCTGTATACAGACATATAATCTTATTCGGCATAGGTATGTATTAAAGAAACTCACCAAAAATAAAAAATAATTTTAAATTCCTGTTGTCCGACCCTGTTATTGTAATGAAAGTATCAACTCTGGCCATAACTGAACAGTGTGCCCAAAAGGAATGAGTAGTTTAAAAAAATAATCAAATTGTTTGACAAACCGTGTCGGCCAGTTATTATATCAACACAGGCATAATTCTGACGTCATAATATTGCGGAAGCATTGAACTGTGAGGGATGACGTGAGATATGTCAAAGGCAACATGGCGGATGTTCTGAACCTAAACATCCGGACTGTGACTCCGATTAAACTTAAATCCCGACGTTTCGCAATATCCGCGAAATGGAGGTCTACGATAATAAGGGATAGATGTTGATAATTGGTTGACATGACGTGACAGTCAAAACAAATGGTCAAAAAAAGAAGCTTACCATTGATGCACATTCCCTTAGACAACAAATTCAAAATATAAACACTCCCTGTCGCTTAAAGATACATAATCCTATTGAACACATGAATAAAGAGCACTTTAATTTTTGATGTTTTAACACTAGAACCTTAAGTATTAATAACTAATATTCACTTAACAGTTATGATGAAAACGATGTTTATGAAGTATAAATAAAAAGTTAGAAAAAAAAACTATCGCGACTCGCAACACTCTTCCGACAACTGCCCGACAGCGCACCTTTTAGCTAACTAAAAGGAATTGGAATCACCCTAAAAGCACGCCTGTTTCAGGGAACAGAGTGCTGCGGCAACAAGGGGACTATTCCTACATCTATTTTCCTAAAGGTCGTTTATTTAAAGCTGAAATTGGCCTACCACGCGACTGAAGCCTTCGTCCTATCTCGGAATAGCCTCGTAGTAACTTACTACGCATGCCCTCTCTCGAGGGGCTCGACTGCGGTGTTGCCGTCTACGCGAAAACATGCTTTCAGTTCTCCACGCGTTCGGTTCACTTTAACTCGATATAGTCTCTTCCCATATTCATTCATTGTAAGCTTAAATACTTCCTTTCTATAGAAAGTAAACCATTTCTTTAATGGTGATTTTATAAAATATGGATTTGGATCAAACATGGACGCAGGGGATGGTTATAGAAGCGATGGCTAGCCTTCCAAGTGGTCTAAATAGGCTAAAATAAAATATAAATAACTATAAAATGGACACAAATTGTATTTGATGGGTATAAGTATTTATTACTTGATAAGAAATGACGAACCTACTGTTAACACAAAAAAAAACGAGGATCCAATATCCCCTACCTCTATAATTGAGTATTTTTAGAATTTTCCACGAGAACAACACTCAGGGGGGAAGCCTGAAAAGTGGGGAAATCTTAAAAACTGGAAAATTTTTGTCTATTGTTTTATGCCGTTGTAAATAAAATGTTCTTTAAACTATGTTGTTATTCTACAATCAGATTACCAACTAATTTTGTTAAGTGTACAGTTTACCGGCTATGCCGTCTGCCTGTCAAATAATAATAATTTAGGAAGTCTCGGTTAGAATTTCCAAGTTTGACTTCCGATCTATGATGGCATTCTTTGATCAGATTTACCGAGTTAGTAAGTCTAACCCAAATTTTTCGAAAAAGCAGCAACAATATGTTTGTAGTTGGTATTTCCAAGCTGAAAATGCTGTCAAAAGTTTTTTCCAAATCTAAGACATGTTTTTTTAAGCGATTAATTTTTTATTAGTGGGAAAATTTAGTTTTATTAGTTGGGAAATTTTGGTAGTCTTTCCCCTCCCCCAGCGATGTTCTTTCAGTACGCCCCTGACAACACCGGGAGCTGTTAACTGATAAAACAATGAATTGCCCAAAAACCTAACGAAAGGCCGACGATGATTTATATAGATCTCCAACGGGTGAGTGGCTACGACGAAGGAGGAAGGTATCACTCGCGCTCTATTCTTTACGTCATAAGCGGCATAAGGCCTGCGTGCAAGTGAGAATACCCACATTCCTTGCATATTTTCCATAGCCACACATCCGTGTGTCGAACAATAACGAGATTAAATGAATGATACTGTTCCTCAAAGTGTAAACTTTAAACATCAGGATGGCTCCAAAATCGACTCCAAATCTTAATAGGAATCCGTTTACGGATCCAGTTCAAATGTTGACTAAAAATCGATAAATCGGTAAATATTTGCTATTTTTCACAATAGATAACAAATATAGCGTATTCTTATAAAGGAATAGTAAAATGTATAAGTTTAGATTGCCATTATCATTAAATAAATACAAAACAAGTGAAAACAAGTTATTTTTGAATTAAAGAGAACCTGACTTAAAACACTGTAAATTAAGTAAGAACTATCCTCTAAGATAATAAGGAAATGTTTTTATTTAATGAAGAAGATGGTTTTAAAATATTTTTTTATTATTTCTTGCTAAAGCAAATGCATATAAGGCCAGGAACAATATTTTTCTAATTACTATTGTTATTTTTTTATGATTCCTTTATTCACACTTCTCGGTTTTTGCTGCAAAGTAGATTTGGGTACAAAGCTAGAAATTAGTTACGTTATGGCCCTTATAAAAGTCATATTACCTCCAAAGATATATTTTTTTAGTAAAAATTACCACTAAATTCAGTAAAGGCGGGTAATAATAATTATCAGCAAAAGTTTAGTGTGAATCACTGTAAAAAATCTTTGGATTATAATATAACGTATCATCTATTTTTTTTAATTGATCATATGGGTTTTTTCTTTTCTGTTTCCGGAAATAAAATTAGTCATCATTTATTTCACCTTGACGCAGTTCCGTTACGGAAGCTGATCTTTTAACCGACTTCCAAAAGACGAGGTTCTCAATTCGACGCGTCGGTTTTTTTTTAGATTTTTAATTTTTAGGCACTGAAGCTTGTCAAAAAAAAAATCTCATCTTAGCTGAAAAATTGAGTTATCCCCTCCCCAAAAGCTTTCTCTCGACGCGTGTCGGCCACATTCTATATTGTGATTTGATAAAAATAAAACAATGTGGGTAATGTTTTGAATTGAAGTGTAACGGCAACGCTGTATGGCGAGTTCCCCACGCGCGTATGCCCGTATTCATATCAAAACAGACAGATCTTCTATTTCGCTTCCTCGTCCATTGTCCTGGCCATCAAAACATATACCGATAAAAACCGGCTGCCAGATTTAAGTCCTTACACTATTTGCAACTACTACTAGAGTTACTCTAGGTTTACCAAGGTGCAAACTACCCTGAAACGGGGACGGGTTTAAGGGGGCCAGCCAGCAGGGCCGTAGCGAAGAAGATTTTGTGGGGGGGAAGAAGGTCAAAAATTACAACTTTTTTTATCCTAAAAATACAACTTTTTCCTCGACAAAAAATAATTTTAGGTGAACAAAAATTGGTGTATATGGAAAGGAATTTTAATTTAATAATATTACCATGAGACAAAAGCTTTGCTGTTGATTATTGTTTCTATTTGTCCGATATACCACGAGAAAAAATTTATTCCTTTAATTTAATAAATAACTCCATTCTTGCCCATAAGGAGTCTTCTATTTTTTTCAATAATGCCTATAATGTAAAAATAAACCCCTCCTAATCGAAATTTAAATTCTCTTTCGATGTACACCAATGCTTTGGGCAAAATGATAAAAATTTGCGTTACGTAATACGTTACGTTTGGATCATGAGCTCTCCATTAATTTTGAACAAAAAATAATAAAAATTTAATTAAAAGATTCTGGAAGAACTATATCTACATTATATCCACCCTCGTCTTTTGTTTTCTTAGTCAATGATGAAAGTCACCAAATTCAAATAAATCAACCTGTCACATCGCCTAAATACAAAGCACCCCAAGGTGGTAAATTTAGATGCCAATAATACATAAGGGTATAAAAACCTATAATAAATTACTTAATAATCTAAAATACGGAAGCCAGTACCAAATTAAAAATAAGTTAAAAGAATTTTTTTATACCAATGAAGATGTTTTTAATAATCGCGTTTGTTTTTTTGGTTGTCACAAACATTTTTAATGTTTTTTTATAATTTTAAAATGTATTTTGTTTATTTTCATACTTATATTTAAACATTATCCAATGCGTCTTGTAAGTCATATGGAAACAAATATTATTATTATTAATATTAAATGAGGGCACACAGTTAGCCCTAAAAAGCTGTCTGTCAACGTAGAACCCTGCTGTGAATTTTTTTATGCTACGGAAAAATTTCATCATGGGCACTCGTTTTACTTTCCAGTATCTATTTCTTTTTGCCTTTCCTTCAAGGAAGATCCTTTATTTGAAGGAAGATTTTTTGTTTTGAAGGAGTTTTTTTTTCTGAGTGCACTGAACTGATGGGATCACGATGTTATTTTGGAAACTATCTATTAGGTCCCGAGAATAATCAGGGTACTTTATTTACATCCTGCAGTTTGCTAAATTTTTAGGACTGCAGATCGCATTTCAGGACTCTTGAGAATTTAACTATTTACTTGTTAAACTTTTGCTTTAAATGCGTTATTTTACGCAATAATCATCAAAGACTCGCTATATTCTTATCGTTACTTAATTGACTTATACGTCACAATTTTCAATTTATTTAGACCTTTACCGGTTAAACTTGATGACAAAATTATATCCAATAAGTTTTCAATTTTGCAAGACCCGAGGCCTTGGTATGAAAGTTTTACAGACTCCATTCATATTCTAATAAGATTGGGGTTTACAGTTCAGTAAATACAAACTTCCTAAATGCGTTTTGCAGGATTACCATCCTACGTTTTCTATAAATTTTAATTAACCACGAGTATGTGGATCTTTCGTGGATGGGACTGCTCATTGAGCAGTGCTCAATGCCATTTGGAACTTTTGGTAATATTCAGAATGTCATTTGGGAATTTTAGACCATTTTTTCTTTATTCTTTAATTTTAGAACGGGATCAACACCGTTTTTCCTTTAGTCGTCACTTTTAGAGCCTAAATGTGAATGTCTAGTCAACTTTTAGTGGATGTTTGTTGGAAGCTGAATAAAAGTTTGCCTTTTAATCCTAGAAACCTAATGTACGCAACACATTTTTAAGGAACTCGAAGGAACTAATACAATGCATTTTTAAACACCCCGTAGATAATATTATTGGTATTTTTATTAAAATAATGTGGGTTTTTTGTGTTACAAATATTGATTTTTTCACATTTAATGTATGTATTACCTACATAATTCCATGGTGCACCTGCATCAAAACATATGTTTCTGCCCTATTAAATTAAGAATCTTAATTTATTATACCATTCTCAAGTTGGGTTAGCGTGTCTCTGAGCATATCTTTTCGTTGATTGTACTGTACTGTACTTATTTTTTCGAGATTTTTAAGTAACTAGTAACTCTTAGTTTAATTTTAGGAAATTTTATTATTATACTCTTTACAGCTTTATATCTAGACGGTTTTTAAATTTCCAAAATCCTGAACATTATTCAAAAGATCGATCTGTGTATCACATTTTGTTGAGCACGAAAACTAAAGAATGGAATCGATATAAAAATATTAAGAAAAATAATTAATAACACAAGCACAAAAATAACTGTTTAGCGCCAAAAGGGGTGAATCTGACCCCAGGTTTGGATGCAGCGCCCCAAAATACATGGGGGTATGATACTCTTCTTAAGAGTTCTGCATTTTTTTTGTGTCTGAAATGATATTATGTTACTTTTAAACAAAAAAGTCGATTAAAAAAAAGAAGAAATACCGCGATAAATTTAAGAACCGAAAACCGCAACAATTTTAATGTGCGCGATCTGGCAACCATGCTTTTCCACTACCGCTGCAATTTTACGTCCTTTGTTCTATGCACTTGCACAAATATATATTACGCAACGAAAATAAGTTGCTTTGCAATTCACGTGTTGCTTGAATCAAGCAGCTTGACTCACGTATATCGTATCTGCTGTATTTTTGTATATATTCGATATCGATGCGTCTTACGCAAAAGTTTACAGGGCATTTAAATGTCACTCATGGGTTGGTAATATGAGAACAAAACAAGCCGTGAAAATATGCTACGCATTCCATTATACAGGGTGATTCAGAAATAAGGGAAAGTTCAAGTATTACTTAACGCAAAATTTGGCTATTTTTGACCCCCACCCACCATGTAACGCGGCGTATGGTTTAAACCGGTTATTGCTTCCGTGTTTTAACCCAAAACCGGTCTGATGTAATTTCCGCAACCGGTTAACCGAAAACCGATTATTGGCTATGGGTTTCCATCTTTAATTTGTTTTTGTTTAGAGGATTTAGTGAAATGTTAACCACGCCGTGTGCAATAAAATTTGCAAGGAATCCGTCTCTTTAGGCCTAGATCATTGTTAAAAACGTGATCCAATAAACATTTTTCCCAAATAACGCAAGTTAAAACCATTTAAAACGCAAAATAAAATATTGCTGCCAACAAAATAATAATTTCCCTGCTAAAAAAAATTTTATAGACGGATTTTTTTTTTTAATTCTTTATACAAAAAAAAATATTTTTTTTTTTTAAGTTTTTATTTTTTTTGCAAAACGAGAACATGTTAAAAAAAGTTTTCAATTTTTTTAAGAATTTTCACATTTTTTTAAAAATAAAAAATATATTTTCTTTTCAGGTTACTGCACTTAATATTATGAGAGCTGTGCTACTTTAAAAAGGGCGTCCCTTTCAAGAGGCATTTCCGGACCCATGAATGGCCATGTTTACAGAAACGTTTCTGTAAGGTTAGCTTTTTCTAATTTTTGTCTTAAACTATAAGCTTTCCATAGTGTATAGCACATTCTATCTAATTCTCCTTTACCTTTTAACCTATTACAAAACCACCTTAAAATCATGGTGTTGTTCTAAGTGATGCGACAGAGGCGATGACCTTATTTAAAATTATGTACAGGCGACATTGAAATCGGTGTTGCCATTTTAGGCGTATTCTGTAGTACCATTTACTGTGAATAGTATACAATGTAATGCGTAGCATTACATATCTTAATGGCTTGTTTTTATGTTTGCAACAAGTATCCAACACAAGTATCACAGATACTTCATATGACAAAAATTATATCAGATGTTTTCTCTGTGTATATATCTTCGCTATAGCATTTACCCAAAATTTCTATTCTACCTGATGGCAGGTAAAATTAATTATAGTCTACGTCTATTTAGGGTAGGTACTGTACCTAACATCGTTTTTTAAATCTAAATCATAACAATTTTTGTTAGTAAGGAAGCTGTTATATTACAGACATGCTTTTTGATCTTCATTTGTTTGCTAAATTACTGAAAAACTTTTTACCGAGGCTGGGTAGAAAAAGACATGGAAGAAGAACATGGGTTTTTCCATAGAGAAAAAGACCAGAAAATGACAATTTCTAAGCATTAATTTTAAATGTTTTACAATATTTTCTTTAAAATTGGTAATTTTTGGTTTCTGGATCGCTGAAAAAGAATCCTTTAAAAAAAACACGGGGGCGGGGGAGAAGACCAAAAATTTTAAACATAATGTTTTTTTTATTTTTGTTGTGTCACATTTTTTAAAATCAATCCTAAATTTAAAGGACTTTTAGCGTCCTTTAAGGGTTTTATAAAGGACAAAAGTAGACAATAAAAGACTGGACTTTGAAATAAAGGACGGTTGGCATCCAAACTGTGCATTACGCCCCACAACTGCGCAAGTTTAGAACTGTGATTTTTGAGAACCAAAACAAATGTAGGTACTAATTAGGTACCATTCAGTTTTGCTCAGGCCTGTGGCCAAGGGGTCCCCTGGGTACCAGACCCGGCACCCCATAGAGTATTTACAATATAGAAGCCGTATCTAGGATTTCCTTAGACTCTTTGCACCTCCTGAAATCTAATAAGCACCCCTGGCCTTTCGTTCTGGCTACATGTCCGCCTTTGAAGCAAGTCTAATACTTCAAATGAAACAGAGTTGCTGTACTATTAAAAAAAATAACTGTATGTTACTAATTTAGTCACAAAAGGTTAATTAAAAAAAGTTTCGGCAAAATTATAATACCTGATTTGTTACACAGTTTAAAACTTTTAGCTATAGCTTTATTATTTTTTGTTTTTTGTTTTTAGAAACAATCTTAAATAAAGAAGTTATTTAAATAATTTCATAATCATTTGACATTGGTTTTAATTCATTGAATAAATAATATCTGATTGATTTTATTTAAAGTCAATAAACTATTACCACAAATTTCATTTTAAATGATTTTGTCTGCATATACCGGGTGTCTCACAGAAAATCAATAAACCGTTACCACGAATTTAATTTTAAATGATTTTGTCTGCAGATACCGGGTGTCTCTAAGAACATCAATAAACTGTTACCACACATTTCATTTAAATGGTTTTGTCTGCATATACCGGGTGTCACAAAGAAAATTAAACTTTTATCACAAATTAAATTTTAAATGATTTTGTCTGTATGTACCGGGTCTCTTGAAGAAAATCAATAAACTGTTACCACAAACATTTTAAATTATTTTGTCTGCATATACCGGCTGGCTCAAAGAAAATACATCATATAAAAAATGCAATGTTTTATCTATATTTGATATATCCTTATCCTATATCCTTTTATATATCCTAAATACCGTTCCGATTGGAAACAGTAAGAAATAGAGGGCTAAGGAAAATTTGTTTTTTTTTTGCCAAAGAAATATTATCCGGATGTAAAGGAAATTTTTCCGTTAAATGTGGCCACAAAATTTAGGGGTAAAATGATTAAATATTCCACATTTATTACAATTTCTGAGATTTGAAAAAAACTTCGAAATCTCGCCGAAAGTTATCGGGTTTTCGTTTCGAAAATTTGACCAAACCTCATGTCAACTTTTTCCAAAACTTCTTTAATTTTCGAAAATTTCGAACTAAATTAATGAACCTATGCGATTTGGCATCATACGATGCGTTACCCTATGATATGGTGGGGTTGTTAGTAGGCGCTGGCTCTCAACGCCCTTGGGGAGTATTTTCTTGCCAAAGTAAATGTGTTAGGGTTAATGTCTTTCAAAAAAATGTCATTTAGGTGTTTTGGCAAATATTAGGAACCTCAAAATTGGGCTGAGTACTTTTCGTTTGGACTTTTTTGGACTTTTTGGACACCCGGTATACTGTTAGCGTTAATGCAGTAATATTGATTTTGTAATTACGTGTACACATGGCCCTGAAATGTATATATAGAACAAAGAGTGCACATAAACCTAAAATAAAATAGTAAACAATTACGAATAATCGTAAAAGCCTAAACGATTTACACAGATCTACTTTACCTATTACCAAAATTTTAAATGGAATGGGGGTCTATACATAATTTGAGGCACTTTATAAAACAGAGTATCTGGTTAAAATGAGGTCTTTTTAGCATTTAAATGTTGATAAGCGCTCAGTAGAAAGTGATCGTTCTCTGCGCCTAACTCTTATCTGGAAAATGCTGCGGTATACTTGTAATACCGCGATCGTAATCCATTGGATTATAATGATTTTGAGAACTTTGATTTTATATTTTTAAGTTTAAAAGTAGAACTTGCATCTGAAAAGTAGTTTTTATTTGATATCTCTGGAACGCTATAAACTACCGTAATAATTTTTTGCACATGCCATAACATTGATAAAGGCTATCCTTTCATAGCGTTCCAGACATATTAAATAAAAACTAATTTTCAGATGTACTCTTAGGGCTCATTTCCGGAATAACCTTTATAGGAACTTTTTTTCATATTTTTGGACCTAGAATCACCCCTTAAAATGTTGTACCCTATTTCTGAATCACCCTATATAATTATTACAAATCTGTGGCTTGGTTCTAAAAGGGCCAATGTAATTTTGTCAAAAGCAGCGGTTTCAAAATATTACACCAGAGATGACGTGAAAACGTTGCTATTGACAAACTTACACTGGTCCTTTTAGAACCAAGTCACAGAATTAATTATTAATTGGGATTATGGGAGGATTAGTGTAGTGGACTACCGCGTACTTGACGAGTTTAATACCCAAATAGCGTGAGTTCGATTCCCACCGGCGCCGATTTGCCTTTTTCAGTTAATTAATAATTGAAATTTGGCGAAAGCGTAAGTGAACCGGACACTCCCTATAAATTGGTTCGAAAGTCAATTAAAGCCGGTGGTTCCCTCTACTACTAGCCCACACAAGTCCTGGACTTAGGGGATGCTTAATTAAGTAGAATAGTACGAGGTTAAACAAAAATGTAAAAAATGTAATTATGCCTAACTGTGCTAGAGGACCATTTTGTGTTTTGAAATTCAAAATTGTGTCTGATACCGTATACGTACCTAAAAGATGAGTAAACAATTTCAGTGTTGTGTAGTGTATAATTATAGCATAATAGGTCGGTCATGAACTGCTATGGCCCACAAGCAGGGTTCAATATACTATTGACGTCATAACATACGAGGATTTATAGAATGGCGACACAAAACACGTTCGATGTTACAAACAACTTCGGCTTACTTATTTTTAGGTACACCATTGCATTAAAATGTTGTCCAAAGGACCCTGCACAAACCTATTGGGTTTTGGTTTGGATCACGCGAAATCTCGGTTAAATTTAGCGGTATGTTCAGTGATTTCGCTAGATTTTTTTTTTTTTTGAGGAGGGGGCGAAAAAATTCCAACTAAAGATTAAGATTTTCCCAATTTTTTTACTGAAGACTATGATTTTCTCAATTTTTTACTCAAGATTAAAATTTTACGCGATGGCAAAGTTAATGAAGAAAAAAAGTCTTGAACTCCGTAAGATTCCCATCTTGAGAGTGGTTGGGCAAGGGGCGCCCCTACTTATGATACTTTCCGATCAAAAGTATTAGTGGCGCACCAAAGGGGGGCCTGGCCGATTTCAACCCCCAAGCCCTCAAATGGGGGTCATTTTGGAGTGTTACGCCCATGTTAATGGTATAGGAAAATAGCGTTACAGGGGAGGGGTGGGGGTCCAAAATGATCAAAATTTGCGTAACGTAATACTTGAACGTTCCCTTTCCTGCAAACGAAAGTTGACCCAAATGTTTTGGAAAAATGTGGGACCAAGAAAAAAGTTTCCCGGGCCTCGACTGGCTCGATCCGGCCCTGGCTTTGAGGTAACTAAACTCTGCTGGGAATTCCTGTCTCGAATTCTTTGTTCGCTTCGAATTATATTTAATAGTACATGCAGCGCCCTCTGTTCGAGCATCACAATACTAAACAAAGATTACATAAACTTATTTACCGACATGCAAATTGACGTTTATTTATAACTAATTAAAATTAAGTAAATAGGATAAAAAATTGACTTACCACTGAAAAGAGTTGAAATGAAAATATACCAGCCCTAATCCATAGAGAAAAGTTGAATTCATCCAATGGTTTTCAGCCTGTGTCTTGTAGAACATCTGATAGGCAGATAAAGCTAAAAACAATAGTTAAATTTAATGTTTTTTTAACTAAAAACTAGCTAAGTTCTTACCATTCTTATATTCTTCTAATAACAGATGAAAATGTCCCAGTTTAACCCATGTTTTAGGGTCTATGCTAATGTTTTTAATTTGTAAATTATTAGGTTCATTTTCTTTTTGAACTTTGAATTGTTTTTTAGCCTGTACCACCATTAACTGCAAATATTTTACAGCCTAAAACACAAAAACAGTTATTATTTTAAATGTTAAAAACCTTATTTATGTAAAAACACTGGTTATATTATTATTTTTATAAAAAACTCACTTTCTCAACAAGGGCCTTTTTGGTGGCATTTTCAGGCTGGTTAAGCTGTAAAAATCCGTACTGGCGGCTAAAATATAAGTTAGTTAGTTAAACTATTATTAATTTATTAAAAGTCTAATTAATTACCTGTCCAGTTCAGATAATATATGCAATTCTTGAGTTGTCATTGCAATATCTTCTAGTTCGTCGGTAGCAGTAGTTGTTTTAGTCATTTTGCACCGATAACCTATATTTTTACACGAAACACTAACGAAAGTTTAACTTATACCGATATTTAACTAAATAAATAAAGTCCAAATAACCAATTTATTTTATATTATTATCAAAACACGCACAAAACCGTGACGATAGCCATTTTAAACTACAAAACCTAAAAATATAGATACAGAAAACTATGCAGTTGAAGATGGCAGCACTGTCTAGAAAAAGGCAAGGATTATAAATAAATACTGGAAAACTCTCCTATAAATACATTATTTCTCTATAATAAAAATAGTTCCTTGTTTTGTATTAATAATGTAAATTGTAATTTAAATTAATATAAAGTAATAAAATTATTGAATTTTAAAATATGTCTACTTTTTTATAGATGGCGTAGCGTCTTGAGGTCCTTCAAAATAACAGAATCCTTTATGAAATCTGCGATATTTAGGACATAAATGTAGTTTTCTAGTATTTTAGCTACTAGCTATAGATGTCGCAGCGTGCAAGCAGTTGAGGTCCTTTGAAAAAAAAAGAATCCCTTATGAAATTTTTTAAGTTGAGGTCCTTTGAAAAAAAAAGAATCCTTTATGAAATTTTTTAAGGTATCTTAAAATTCAGGACATAAATATAGTTTTCTAGGATTTTAAATTTTTCTAAATAATAGCTACTAGTAGAGAGGGGGTTAATAGGTTTAATGGTGTGACAATCAGGCCTATTCACACGTACCATTGATATTGAGATTTGTGGCAATATTGACGAAAATTGCAAGGTCATGTATTAAAACTGCATGGGATTGTAATTTTTGTCAATATTGAATAGATTTCAATGGTACATGTGAATAGGCCTGAATATAATTTAATGGAAAATTTTGCGTTAGTTTTTTTATTGCTTTTTAATTATCGCTAAAATACGAAACTATAATACCCATAAAATACCATAATAGTCACAATCCTATTAACCATAATACACCTTTGCTTTATTTTCTCCTCAATTAATAGATTGTAAGCAGGGGTGCTCTCATGGGGAGGGGTAGGGGGTGCCACCCAACCACGCTCGAGTGGGGAAAATCCACTGTTCAATTGGTAAAATGATTTCGGAAATTGGTAGAATAGTTGGGTAAATTGAGGGGTACAGTTGGGAAATTGGTGAATAAATTACTTCAGGGGTAAAACATGAGGAAAATTGGAGTACAGTTGGGAAAGGTGTAGACCTTCCTTCTGTCTTCATCAAATTTTTTTTAGTTGGGAATTATTTTTGGTAATGAGGTGAGGACCTTTTTTTAGTTATAAGTAGTAAAAAAATTCTGTTAGTGGTAAAGCTTTATTTTCGGGTTGGGAAATTTGTGTATTTTAGGTTGGGAAATATGTGGATATGCTTAAACGGCTAAATCTTGATTATTTGGCCGAAATCTAATGGGTATTATCATAAGAAGATGGGCAAAACGAAATTTCTGAGATTGAAATGAATATAAAATTATACAAATTTTGTCTAAAATAAATTACGGTATATAAGTTTTTTTGTTCGATTTGAGGGTCTTCCAACTTTTGTTTGTATAAAATGTTGACTATATTAAGATTTTTTTTTCGTGTAAAAAAACAACCCGTAAAAATATGTAATGCTTCGCAGTTCATAGTATAATATTCACAGTGGCTAATATATTGCGTTTTATCTCGAATACTTCCAAAATTGCTTTGATCTCGTACGCGAACTTTTTTTTTATAGGGAGTAATTTTCTATGAAATCCTGTCATAGGATCTCATATTTTAATATTGCCCTCTCTAAACATTAACCCACTCCGCCTCCAGCCCTTGTGTTTTGATTTTCTCATAGGCAAAATCCTACTTTCCTTTTCCATACCTTAAATCACTATTAATTGGAGAGATATAAATTATTAGACCCAAACTATTAAAAAAAGATGAAAAATAGGCATTTTTTTGTAACCTGTAACTTTAAATAAACTTATGATAACCTTCTGGTAAGCTTACTCTAAACATTACCTCAAGCTTGCCTGAACCTTACGAAACTTACAAAACTTACAGATGCAAGCTTTAAAAAGTCTTGTACAAGCTTACTGTAAGCTTTCTTCCTAACTTACACACCCCAAAAAAAGCTTGCGGTAAGCTTCTCGTAAGGTTATTTTGCTTAGTGCACTATATGTGTGTACTATAGCGGGATTATGCTATTCTAGCGCTTACGCGCTGTGACTAGTTTAATAATTATTTTACACATGAGTAGATCTGCTTATTTTGATAAGAATTAACAATTTTCCTAACCGCTAAGTACACTAAGCATTTATACAGATTATACTCCCCTATATAATGAATGGTACTTTTTTAAAAGAGCCCCAATTAAATTAAATCCTACTTAAAAAAAGCTCAAAAGCGTTTAGATTCTATACATTCTGCTGAATGTAATTATATACTTAATTGTAAAAAAGTAGGTATATTTTTACACAAGGGTATTTCTAATAAATTTTCTTTAAAAAACACACTCAATACACTGTAAAAATTGATCTAATGTGTATTGAGGGTTTCGTACCTCCGCATAACCTGCAATTTAATTACAGGCCAGAATTCTAAAAGACATTGTAAAACTACAGGAAAATACAATTTTGCTTTAACTTTTGACTTTTAAACTGCAAAATTTGTCGAGTTAGATATCGTAATTTTAAAGAGTCCAAAATGATAAAAATTTGCGTTAAGTATACTTGAACGTTCCCTTAGCCCTTAGGGCTCATTCCCGGACCAACATTTATAGAATTTTTTTGTTGATATTTTTGAATGTAGAATCAGCTCTTAAATTTTGGCATGCCAGTTACTGATCACCCTGTATGAGATAATACTTAAAATACGTAACGCACTTAGGGAAGCGGGTAGTACTTACGAGGGGAGGGGGGATCTGATGTTCTGTTAGGTAACGCTAATTATTTAAAAGAAATAAAACGGTTTGTTTTTTTCACCCAAATATTTTAGGGGGGGGGGGTTTCTTGGCTGCTAGCATTACGAAACGTTACATGAGGGGGTCAAAACTGTATATTTTGCGTTACTTATATAAAGTATGACCCCCTATGCTAAAAGTATAAAAATCCACAAACATCGATTTTTTATTAAACCAAGGCTTTTATTAATTAAAAATATTAAAAACTGAATTGAATGAACCGAAATTAAAATAATTGAGATAAATATTTAATATATAAAAATTGGATCATTTATAATTAAAAACGTTTAAAAGCGATTATCAATATAATTTTGAATTATTAATCGTTTGGACTTTTTCATATTTTCTTTATTTTATAAGTTAGATATTTGAAATTTGGAAAATCTCTTATTGTCATAAAACGTCAACTTTTAAGATCAAAAGTATATTTAAGTCACTTCCGGTTTCACCGGAAATGACACCAACTTTCGATTTTTTAATGGAATACCCTTGATGTTTTTACATACTTCAATTCTACGCGATACCAAAAAGTGACATTTCAACAGGGGTGCTACCCCCCCAACCACGCTCGAATTGGAAAAATCCACTGTTCAGTTGGTAAAATTGAGTGGCAGATTTGGGAAATTGGTAGAATAGTTGGGAAAATTGAGTGGTACAGTTGGGAAATTGGTTAGTAAATTCCGTTAGGGGTAAATTTATTGGTTCCAAAATATAGGCTAACTCTATCACAAAATGGTCCCCTCATTAAAGGTATTAAGGTATACAATAGATTAGAAAATATAATAAAGTTTACTCCTTTCTGTTCTTGCGTGATCTTGCCGATGAATCATCGGCGATGATACATTTTCGCGCGGAATGTACTCACAGGACACCAATGTGTGTACTATTTTGTGTACCTGTGCATAAACACCTATACGTGTTATATGTGACACTCAGTGTAAAAAGAGGTACCTAGTATTTTTTCCCTGTGTGATATTAATTATGAATATTTTTTTAAAGTTTGAGTGATTTTTTCGTGTAAATTTTTTTTAAGGTTATGTTACACTATATTTTAGGTTCATGTTTGTTTTGTCGAGAAAAACGAATCAATAGTGAGAATACAGTTAAATTTATTGCAAAACAAAAATTTTATATTGTTACGCGTTACACAGGGGGGGGGGTGTTGGTAAATGTGACAGTTTGTTACACAGGGGGAGGGGGTCAATTTTTTTGAAAAATTGCGTTACGTAATATATGGACGGCCCCTAGTTGTAGTAGTTAATATTATTTATTATTTTAAAAGACATGTCTCGTGTATTCGTATTACTTTACAACTTGTATCTAATTCTTATTTATGAGATTAATAAAGATTATTATTATTATTATTATTATTATTATTATTATTACAGGGTGATCCATAACTGGCATGCCAAAATTTAAGAGGTGATTCTAGATCCAAAAATATAAAAAAAGTTCCTATAAAGGTTGGTCCGGAAATGAGCCCTAAGGGATCTAGGGCCCTTTAAAATTGTAATAAAAATAAGGTTTTTAATTAATAACTCGGGTACCGTTTAAGCTAGAGCGGCGAGCTTTTGCATGTATACTAGTATTAATAAGGGCAATAAGTTTATGTTAATTTATTTTTTTAATTTATCCAGAGGCGTGCTCAGACGGACAAAATATATGAGGCTTAAAACATTTTTGCCCCAAACTTTTCTATGTGTATGTTTTTTGGATTTGTTGTAAAAAATATAGATTTCTAGAGTAAAAATACATATAAAATATCATATAGTGTAACACTGTAGGAGCAACCGTTATCAAAAAAAAATGCAATTAAGAGGAAGTAACATTTTGTGCCACCAAAAACGTTACTTTTTAAAAGGCTATTACTCCTTTAATATTAAATTTAGGTGTTTTGGTGTATAATACTTTTTTGCTCAGTTTTAAATGAAGAATCACCCTGCAGCATTAAAATTTTATTGGTGCTTTTTTTTGTTCCCCATTCAATACGTCATCTTCGAAGGACCGTAGCTCCCTTAGGGCTCATTTCCGGACCAACCTTTATAGAAACTTTTTTTCATATTTTTGGATGTAGAATCACCTCTTAAATTTCGGTACGCGAGTTCTGGAACAGGCTGTATATTGTACTGTTAGATATTTTCTTAACGGAACGTTGGAAAGTAAGAAATTCACTGCTTCGATTATGAGACTTCAGAATCAAGTTATTTATGCTCTCTACACACTTATTTAATTTATCTTACAGTAAGAGTCTTATTGCTGTTCCAATTTAAATAAGCACATCTTCCATTAATAATATTATTAAATATTCATATAACTAAGCAAATTGTCAGGGAATTTTATTTAAATTTTGTGTTTTGCGTCCCAATTTAAATTTTTAAAGTAGAAAATAGTATATTACATAACGAGGTGGAAACCAAGCAAACCGAGGAGCGTAGCGTAGCTCCAAGGTTTGCTAATTCCCGAAGCACAAATGACGTTGAACCGAGCTTTGTATACTATTTTATTCAATTTTGGTCCTATTTATATATTTTCTCAATTTTAATTTAAATTGATTTCTATTTGTGATTTATGTTTCTCAAATTTTAACCAATTTTAACCATGTTATAATCCTCTATCTTAGTAAATAATCGTACCTCATGGAAAAAAATCATAATAAAATTTTTTGTGTAATTTTATTTCATCTTTTAGGTGGTTCTTAAAATTTTCCTCTATTGTAAATAATAAAGAAGTTATGTCCAGAAACATTTTTTTACATTTTTGGGGAGGGAGGGTTGGTAAAAAAGACAATTACTTTTTGTATGTAATTTTATTTTACCTTTTAATGTGTTTTTTTAAATTTTTCTTCTATAGTGAATAATAAGAAAGTTATGTCTATTGCTATGCTTATTAAATTGAGACTGAGCGAACTCAACTTCGTGGTGTTGGGTAATATTTCAAAAAAAAAAAAAAAAAAATGAGTATGTACCATTATTTTACAAAAAATTATGTAAAATTCATTTTATATTGTTTTTATAGCGTTTATTTTAAATAATAGTCTATCTGGATAGCGATTGGCATGTAATATGTATATAACAATAAGTCCAAGTTGTGCGGTTGGCGGCACTGAAATGCAATCATTCTACTCCAGTTAAGGTTTAGGTTTGCTTTAGTTAGATTGTTCCTGGATGTTCACTGTCGAGTGCTCGCGGGCCCGTAACAAGCTAAACTGATTACACAACAATCTGTACTAAGCCAAATAGAGTTTATAATTGAAAAAACCAGCCGCATTGCACGACCGATGTTCACTGCTCGTCAGGCTCTTCTCTATTATTTTACATCTCTCTTTCTCTCGCTTTTTATAGCTCCTCGCAATCTGCAGATAAACAACTCGCTATCACAGTTAAAACTTATATTTTTCAGTTTCTAATAAAAACCTCTCCACTTATGGTCCTTCGAGCCGGATTAAAGACAAGTTAAAAAGATATGTAATATTTAGCGTTCCATACATAGTTTTACTAGAGTCGGAAAACGATTTTGGAGACAAGAAATTGGTTGATCTTGTGTCGAGTGTCTCGACGATTAACTTCTTATCTCGCAAAAGTCTTGATTTCCAAGACTCTCGTCATTGTGTAGGGTTGATTAACCCTAGTATCACGCATCTAAACCTACCCAAAGCAGGCCAAACAAGGTTTTATTATTGAAAATTATTTTTTATTTCTATAACTTGTGCCCAGAGCCGGATTCAGAGGGTAAGGGGGTCATCCGTCATATTTAATTAATTGTGTGTACGATTAGAGTTTGACGCACCGATCTGCGCCTACGGGAAATATGTTTGGAATGTGTGTGCAAGTGGGAGGCCCGATGTAGGCACGCACGCCTTATAACGCTCTTGACGGAAAGAAGAGAGCGCGAATGATTCCTTCCCCTTACGTCGGAGACTTTCTTTCATGCGGAGAACTATATATTACTATGAGGTCATTGTATTTTATTAGTGATTTACCCACTCTCTCCTACTACCCTTACTCTGTTAGACACTGCTGTATTTTATATATGTTTTAAAGTATAGATTCAAATTAAGCTATTTTTCAATCGTCAGGTCCTAAATCGGGTTCCTTTGGGTGCTAACAGCTCCAAAGAGGTAGTGAAATGGGGTATACGAATAATGTATTTTTAACTTACCGAGTCAAATACATTACATTTAGTACATTTAGATTAGTCTATTTTCACAGTTTTACACAATTATTTAGCAGGTCAAGGGGTAAAAACAGACTTTAAAAAGTTCATTTGACATATGTCAGTACTATAAAGTTGAAACAATTTTCATTTAATAATAATAATAATAATAATAATAAAAGACTTTATTTATAAAAAAATACATAACAAGCGGCGAAGTCTAGCTAGGCTACTCTTACTCAACCACAAGATATGTTTTACTACATTTTAAATATAGGATTGATTTTTATTTGAAACTAATACTAACTTACACCTAAGCATGGCGCAAAAATACTTTAACTTAAAATAAAATTAAATGATAATTATAATTATTAACCACAAATAAACACACTCCTGCAACACACTTAAAAGACTATTGATTGTAGAAATTTAAAAATACAAAATACCTTATTGATTTTCAAAAAGAATTTGCTGAACTTTTGTTTTAAATGGGTTAATTTTAAGCAACTTAAATGACTCAGGCAACTTATTATATTCATTTATAGAATTATAACTGAAAGATCGTTTAAAAAAACTTTTACTGAAAGTAGGCATATTAAGTTTTACATTATTTCTTGTATTAATGGAATGAATTTGATTTCTAGTAACATATTTATTAGCAATAATTTGTACTGGGTTCGTTTGTAAGGATTTGTGAGTAAATACTAAAAGATGTAACTTACGCCTCTGTTCCATTTTTAGCCATTTTAACTGTGTTATTATAGGGGACATACGGTTGTACCTGTTGACCCCCTTGATAAACCTACAACAACTATTTTGCACTTTTTGAATTTTAAATTTACTGTTTTCATCAAGACAAGGACCATAAATAAAATCGCAATAATTGAAATGGGAAAGTACAAGAGATTCTGAAAGACTTTTCTTTAGATGTTCGGTAAGAATGTGTCTGTTGGAATAGAGCAGTTTTAAACTTGACATTGATTTTTTTATTAAACTATTAACGTGATCTACAAATCTTAATTCATTATCCACGAATAACCCTAAATTTTTTGCGACATTGGTTGAAGGCAGTCTAACACCATCGATCTCAATACTCATGTTATTCTCAAGAAATTTTATTGATTGCTTGTTACCAAAAAAAATAACATTACTTTTGGCTGCGTTTAATTTTAAATTATGATCCTTTGAAAGTTGAAATATTGTATTAAGATCGGAATTAATAAGACGAGTTGCTTCAATATATTCATTTTTTTTAAATTTTAAATATAGTTGAGTATCATCCGCAAAAATCACCGACAAGCAGTTTTTTACAGATGTAATTAAATCTGCCGTATATATACAAAAAAGAAGCGGTCCAAGGATACTTCCTTGCGGAACGCCTGAAAAGATATCTGTGAAGGAAGAAGAAGTATTATTAAATACAATTTTTTGTTTTCGATCTGAAAAATATGATTTAACTAATTCTAAAGACTCGTTGTCAAAACCGATGTATTCTAATTTGGCCAACAGAAGACCAGGATCGATGGTGTCAAATGCCTTACTGAAGTCAAGTAGAATCAATGCAGTAATAAACTCTTTATCACAGTTATTTATAATATCATCAGTTACAGATACAAGCGCAGTTGATGTGCTGTAACCTTTCCTAAAACCACATTGGTTAGGGGGAATGACATTGTGTAAATTGCAATGATTCAGTATTTGCTCAAAAATGTAATTTCATAAATTCTCATTTCTTTAAAAAATTGAGTATCACATATGTCAAAGGCACTTTTTAAAGACTGTTTTTACCCCTTGGCCCTAGAATTTTTGTGTATAACTATGAAATCTGAATGTAATAAATATAACGTGTATGACTAGGTAAGCTAAAAATATATTATTTGATAGCTCATTGCCATAGCTTTTGGAGCTTGTAGCACCCAAAGGAACCGCATCCGGAGCCTAGCAATTTGAAAATAGCTTTATTTGAATGTACTTTAAGACATATATAAAATACAGCCGGGAGAAAATAATGAAATAAAAATGGTCACCAGCTCTCGGGTTAAAAAAAATTATTGATAGTCTATAACACAGACTATAAAGACTGGAAGTATACCATCGAATACGAAGCATTACTTATATTCACAGCTTGTTTTAAAGCTACGTTGCTATGCCAGCCTCTTAAATATACTTACGAACCTTTATTTCAATTTTTTTTACCTTTTTTACTTTTTCTACTATGCGACCCCTTTAAGGAAAGGACGAGGGAAAGGAGGAACTACAAGCAAAGATTTCTTTTGTTTAAAAAGTGAAAATTTTAATTATTAAACAAAATTTTAGTATTCAAGTATAATTTTAATTTTTAGTAATTTTGTATTTTTTTTTATTACACAGCCACAAAAAAAAAATTGATCTGGGGTTCTGACCATGTTTACAATATGTTTTTGGGGTCGACCCAAAATACGTAAGAATTGACTAGTCTGGTCTGCCGGTGTTATGGTTTTTTTTTTGAGGTTATGGCAAAATCCTGATGTAATAGGACACCGGATTCGGATTCAGCGACCCCAAAAACTTATTGTAAACATAGTCAGAACCCGAAATCAGAAAAAAAATTGTGTGGCTGTGTTATTTTTTGACATTTTCACTAACCATTTTTAAAGACATTTTTAAATAACTAGGTAGTTAAATATACCTAATATTTTAACTTGAAATTAAAAAATTAAATGCACCGTTGGATAGATAATTTTAAATCTTTCAAATGATGTCACATAGCACATTTTAAATCTTAAATTTTAAAATTTTGCCTCCCTGGTGTTACTTTAAATTATGAAAGTAAACAAATTACGTCCAAAGGTAGTTTATTTTATGCAATATACCTATTTCAAATCGATATGTTACGCCGTTTAAAAGTATGAGGCACTGCAGTCTGCAGTGCACTTGACCATATAAAATAACAACCCTGTATGTTTTTTTTTATAACGAAAAATAGTATTTTAAGTGTTTAGTTCCGTTCTTAGTTTCTATTAATAAGCTTCAAACTTTTTCAGTACTAATTAACTGGTTAACACCTCACTATATACCCTTTAAATGAGTTTAATTATAATTACTATTAGCGGTTCATAACTTATAAACACCCTGTAAATAATATCGAAAAAGAAAATCTCATTTCTAGATTATGTTGCAGGAAAAAATAAGTAGGTATAACAGTAACCGTAAAAAGAAAAGTAAAAAAGAGGAAATGCCAAAAATAACGTATACATTTTATACCCATCAATAATAAGCCTATTACAGGAATTGTGGGCAATTATTGTATATTGTGGGTGCAGATTCTAGATATAATTGAATGTTGAATGAATAATACATGTGTCCTCTTGCCACATTTAAATCTCTTGGGACAGAGTTAGTGTGCCCCATCCCATTTTATCCCAATCATGTTACACCATCCCTATGGCATCCAGCCACCGGCCAGTCGCCCGCTTACTTTAAACGTAGCCTGCCAGGTCAGGACTCGGAATATTTTTACCAAAATATCTTGAAATATCTCAATATTTTCAATGATATCACCGGCACACAAAAAAAATTAAGTAGAATGTGCATTTGACCGGACCTACCTACGGGTACGTATTTTGGTCCGCTGAATCCGAATTCGAAGTCAGTTTGACCCCTACACCCTCTAAATTTCGAGAAAACTTCGAAAAACCGTAAAATTGATAAAAATCGGCAGTTTTAATGATAAAAAAATTTTTTGGAACTAAACTAAGCGTGATTTTCATGTATTTCGATCCGCTGAATATGAATCGAAACTTTATTGAGACCACGAGCCGTTTTAAATGTAAAAAAATCACACAAACCCTCCAAAATTATGTCTTGTGTTTTTCACAGATTTCAAGTTATTTGATATATCTACGTTATAGAGTATTTATTTTAGGCATTAAATCATGTTCAATCAATTTTTTTTCTGTTATGAATGGTCATTTTTACAATTTTTTCGAATTTTTCCAGCTTTAGAGGGTAATTCGACTAAAAAAATTAAGATGCGAATTGAAGACATCAAAAGAAATAAAATTTTATCTGAATTGGACCAGAAGAAGTTTTTTTATCATGAAAACTATATTTTTTCGGAATTTTCGAGAGTTTTGTGTGATTTTTTCACATTTAAAATGGCTCGTGGTCTCAATAAAGTTTCGATTCATATTCAGCGGATCGAAATACATGAAAATCACGCTTAGTTTAGTTCCAAAACATTTTTTTATTATTAAAACTGCCAATTTTCATCATTTTTACGGTTTTTTGAAGTTTTCTCGAAATTTCGAGGGTGTAGGGGTAAAACTGACCTCGAATTCGGATTCAGCGGACCAAAATACGTACCCGTAGGTAGGTCCGGTCAAATGCACATTCTACTTAATTTTTTTTGTGTGCCGGTGTATTTTTTCTATCAGGTGAAATTCTTAAGAATGATAATATCATATTATATTACCCACCGAGTACGCGAACCTAGTTTTTAGAGCACGAGTGCCGAGTAAAAAAAGCACTCGATGTGCACTGAAATGGTTTGGATCGAGGTGCGTGTACTATTTTTCCTACGTCAATTTGAGGTTATGTGTTTGACGTTTACTAATTTTCTGACAGCAGATATGTAAAATCAGGTGATTGTCACTTTCCAACCGTTGTCATAGGCAACGGGTGGGAAACAGGCACTAACTATGAACCAGGTCGTAGGAAAATATGTTTTCCTACGACCTAGTTAGTAGTTAGTGCTTATTTTCCACACGTTGCCATGACAGAGGTCGGAAAGTGACAGTCAGCTGATTTTACATATCATAAAAATTTTACCTCGTATTAAGGTAAAATTTACTGTCAGCAAGTAAGTAATTACTAGGGACCGTTCAAGTATTACGTGACGCAAATTTTCATCATTTTGGACCCCCCCCCCTGTAACGCTATTTTCCTATACCATTAAATGGGCGTAACACTCCAAAATGACCCCCCACCCCCCAGGAGCGTTACGTAATACTTGAACGCTTCCCTAATTACTGAAAAACATAACACATGACATTTCGTGTTACCATGTTCCAGGCTAATAAATGTGAAAAATTATTGATTTTTTTTTAAATTTTACCGTTACCTACGGTAAAAATTTTTGAAAATATGTTTACTGGATTTCAAAAGTAACTTTTACTGATAAAATCTGTGTAAAAATATTTGTATTTCAGATTGAGTCTGATACTGTTGAGGGCGTCCGAATTGGGCACAAAGCGGAATGGGATTGTGGGAATGGACCGTCAAATAGTGTACGCCTAGCTGAGCGTGTTGGTTAAATGAGCAAACGTCGGTATGCTTTATTTTCAATTACCACTACGTAATGATCTCTACACTCGTCACACCAGAAAGTCAAACAACGACAAGGACTCTTATACACATCACACCCCCATACAATAACTTTATTGAATCACACTTCACTCTCAAGGGTGGAGAAAATTAACTATTAAATCCACTAATGATCTATTCTGATAAGCCAATTTAAATAAAATTATTAATTAATTAAGTTTTGCCTTCTCTAAAATTTGAAATTTGAAAAAAAATTACACAGGCCCACAAAAAAAATCAAGTTCAATTACTATTAACGAGACTATTTTTTTCTTATATATGTATTTTTGGTAAAAACCAATTTGAAAGTGATAAGCCTTTTATTCGTGCAAAAAGTTTAAAATTTATTTTTTGCGTATTTTTGCGTTTTATGTCGATATAACTCAATTTCGCTCAAAAAAAGGTCGGTCGGTCCATCGAAAGGTCGGTCGATCGATCAAAAGGTCAGTCGGTCTGTCCGGAAAATCTTGTAAGAACGCTTTAAGCTGGTGACCAAAAGTTTTCGCTTGGGATTGTTTTTGGCAACATTTTGAAGATTTTTACACGAATACAAGGCCTTGCAAGGCTTTCACAAAATTTTCAAAATTGGAAAGCAATAGACGCTCGACCCGCGGCCGACCGCGTTGGCAAGTCCAAACCAACTACCTACTATTTTGCCTATTTTGAACCCCAGGCAAAATTTGTTATTAATTACAAATTGTTACAGCCTTATTATTACGTTATTTTTTACTCTAACAACTTGTAGTTATAACAAACACTGCCTGGGATTCCAAATAGGCAAAAGTGTTCAGTATTTCTAACCATCACGAATTCTCAGTGTTGTTTTGCAAGCGACCTGCACCATTAATACGACTATAAAAAAGTTTTTCGCCAAAATTAGCATGGCATGACAAAGTAAGATTTTCGATATCGAGAATCTTACTTTGTGGAGAACATTGCACAGGAGATTTGGATTTAAAAGTTCTGCAGCTGGACATAAAACCCCAGGAACACACAAGAAACTAAAGACAGAAAGCAGCTCAAATCTATGATAATTTCAGTATTTTGGGAAGTGCAACTGGTTTTTATTTTTAAAATTAGGTGGTAATGCTGTTCGCGTACGTAGCAGAAAGCTACTAGTGCCTCCTGGTGTTTGTCTACTGTATCCCCGTCTTTAAAATTTCTCAAAATTTTCGAACAGTAAAAAAGCTTTATGAAAATGTAAAAAAAGTATATTGGACGCGCTAAACCATTCAATTTTGGAAGTTGCGCCCAAAACTACTCCATAAGACGGCGGTGAAGTTCTTGGGAGGTCAGCGAGCTTTTTCACTGTCAAATTCGTTTTCAGCGCCCAAAGATACTTAAGAAAAATGTAGTCTGGTTAAGTGTAATGGAGATTTCTCCCGTTAGATTAGACAGGGACAAAAGTTCTACCCAAAAAGGATAGAAGACATATATACACTCCCACTTCCACCCAACCAAACAAATTCTGTATTTGTTCTTTGTTGAACAAATACAATATTTACTTGGCCGGGCGAAAAGTGTAACTATTATTTTTATTAAAGAAATTACTGGCGCCATCTAAATTTTAGTAGTATTATCTTATTCTACAGATTCACATTAGCTTTGTTCGTTCGTGCCGCTCACTGCTACACTTTCCGGCCAACCAAATAAATACTGTATTTGTTGTATGAAAAACAAATACAGTATTTATTTGTTTGGCTGGAAAGTGTAGTACAAATGAGATAGAGATAGACTAGACTTATTTTGTTTCATAATTCTAGTTGTAGAGAGCTCCATTGACGTTTTTTTATGGGCCTGTGTAATTATTAAACATTTTGTTGCATAAATTGTTTGTACAGATCCAAAAAAGATTATGATATAAAACTAAAATCAATAGTAAGTACGTAAATCCGTAATATCCAATTGGATCAAACTTGTACAACCAGCCATATCATTGTTGTTATCCTATCTCGATTATCGGTGCTGACTGATTTTCTGTGTTGTTATCCTATCTCGATTATCGGTGCTGACTGATTTTCTGGAGGCCGGGAAACGAAGACTAAATTTTGCGCGGGTCAAAAAAATTGACATGTATTTATATTTTTCTTGATATTTGGAACTGACTGAGTCGATATCTCTAACAAAAAAGTTCTGTATGTTTGCCTCAACGCTAGAGTCGACGCGGCGCCTATGCGAGTACTGGAAATTCGCCGACTACTGGTTATCGGTAAACGGTATTATACTTTCTTATGTATAAAAGTTGGGTTTCTTGTTTAAAAGTAGAGTAATAACAGTTTTTGGGGAGGGGTACCAACCTTGTGTTGTTAGCAGCAGCCTTATTGTCAAGCACATCGATATTAATGTTACCAAATACCAAATAAGGTTGAAACAGTGGTGTACATAGTTTTCCCTCTGTTCTATATGTTCTATATTGTCCAACATGACACGAAATATCATAATTCATGAACGCTAAATTTTTAATATTATATAGTACATATATTTTAATACCTATAGTTCAGGGATATGAGCAAAAAAAATACCCTGTTGGGGACACTGGCTGATCCAGAGTTCTGTCAATTTTTTCAGGTAATACAGGTGTATAGAAGCAAAACCCATGTATTTGCTGCGGTGGATTTGATGTGGTTTTTAAGATATTAACAGTTAAAGGCCAGAAAATGTCTATTTTTGCACATTTTTGCATACCAGTCAAAAAGTTGAGTTTTTTATCAATAATCAAAGTAACCATCTTGTAGGAAATTAAAAAACCTTCAAAATGGCGTTTTTAAATGACGATAGGACCATTTGTTTCTTAGAAAACTGCAAAAAACGATCAAAATTTTCATATTATACAATAAACAATAAATTTTGAAAAAATCAACCTACGACTTCTGTATCGTGTAAAAAGTTGCGTCTTATAGTACACAATATGTGGTTAAAACTTCAGAACGATTCATTCAATAGCTTTTGCAAAATTGCAATTGTTTATCCCAGAGATATTCTCTTGTAATGTAATGTAAATACTTCTTTTTCCGGACCAATATTCCAGTGGCTGTAGTAAATACTATTACCTAAGCTGCTGTATTCTGAAGTGCATTCAGGCGATATAAAACTCGAACAGCTTCAATTATGGCCGTTATTGTATACGCCAGAAACGCTGAGAAGATTATCCAGGATTTTAACATGTAATAGAAGTTTCAAATGTATGTAATTTCTATTCTATTTTTCATCAGTAATACAGATGATGAAAGTCTACTTATTCACAGTTTATATTTTTCTCATCCTAATAAGTAATTAAATCAGTAAAACCTACTAAAACTTGCTTAACTTAAAAAAGAAGAAAAAATGTATTAAAATTATGTAAAGTGGGCAATCGGGTATTTCAAAAAACATGTTTTTTTGAAAGTTGTAAGTCTCACTCCTACATGACGTAAAAAATACCATATGTATGTGCCAAATTCCAGCTTAAAAAAATGAAAATGCAATATTTTCTGAAAGTTTGAAGTTTATGGGACATTCCTTTTTTATATTTTTACATCGGCACTTAGTACTACTAGAAGTGTCAATGTATTGAAATCTTCGCCGAAAAGTCAAAATCTTTGACCAAGTTTTTTTCACGTTTCTCGGCGTTTTAGACCTCTCTGAGTCGAAATCAGTAAAAAAAAGTCCGTCTGTCTGTATGTAAACTCGATAACTTCATTTATAAATGAGATATCGACAAGAGGTTTTTTGCATATTGTTTCTTATCGTATTTCGAAGAGCTGATTATATTTTGGGGGTAAGCGATTGGAGGTAAGGGGGTAAGAATGGGGTAAAACTCCTATTTTTAGCGTTTTTTGATTATAGTTAAGGCAATTATTATTGTATTTTATTAGTTTAGCACTTTTTTGATGATTTTATTAATTTAAAAACCATCCAATGTCTTTCAGTTATGGCTTCAGTTTAAGAATATATTTTTTTTCTGGATATTTCTAGATCGTCTATTATTAGAATTAATTACATTTACGTTAACATTTTCTTCTAAAGTAATTATCCTTGCTCCCCAGGATTATAGGGCGTGTCTTAATTGTTTGCTAAGGACTTGAGCGATTTTGCATTTAAACTAAAAAAGCTTTAATTTAATTAACTTTTAATTATATAGCATACTTAGATAGAGCTTTGTTTTTGGCCTGTTTTTGTCAGTACCTATAGGTATAGCACTATACAGAATTTAATGCAGAATCCAAATATGTAAAAATATACGGGGTGTTCCATTTAAGATACAAAAGTTGGGGTCATTTCCAGTTAAACCGGAAGTGAAAAAAAAAACGTTAGGTGATATAACTTAAAATATGGTCTTACGACACCCTGTAAATTTAATTCTTTTACATCCAGTAATAAAAAAGTTATAGGGGACATAATTTATAAATACCCCCTAATATTAAAAAAAAAAGTTTTATATAATTCAGATTTAAGTCTTCGTTTCCCGACTACATGTTAAAACTAGAACATAAGTAATTTATAAAAATAATGTGAAAAGCCGAAAAATCCTGAACGGCTATAAGTAATAATTCAGTATTTATAATTTAAATTTGCGAAGATATAACCGCGAATAGTGTTAGATTTTCATTGGCTTATATCGAAACCTTGTCGAAAACATGTTTTAAATAAAACCTTTCTATTGGACGAAACTAAGGGTAGTTGTGTAAATACATCCCCTATAAGGCGGAGCTAAAATAAGGGTGAAATACCATTATAATAAAAGTATCATCATTCTTGTTTTGGGACTGTTACAGGTCAGTTCAGTTCTACTAGTATATTATATTGAAATTTTGTGATTTTTAGTGATACATGTGACAGTTTTCATTAGTTTTCTTCATCACCACAAAAAGGTTGGATTTTTTTATTATGCAAAATTCTGGATTTATGTTTGAAATGATTTTTCAAAATATTTTTTTAATTTTGGTTTTTACTTTTATAATTGAAAATTCTAAAATTAAAAACATTGTTTTATGATTATGATAATTAATGCCAAAAACGGCATTTATTTTTAAAACTTAGCTTTTCATTTATTAAATAATCTAGAAATATCTACTCAAAAACTTTTTTAATTCTTAATAAAGAGGGAGGGGGTAGAAAAACAAATTTCCCAACCTCTAACTTACCAACTTATTCCGAAAATAAAAAGTGACGACTAAAAAAAGGTCATCACCTTTCAGTGCACAGTGGCTTAACTACAAATTGGTTTGACCCCATCTTTTTACTTTTCGAAAATATTTATATTTTGTAAATAATAACTTATTATTAAGGGAACGTTCAAGTATTACGCAACGCTCCTAGGGGGGGTGGGGGTCATTTTGGAGTGTTATGCCCATGTTAATGATATAGGAATAGCGTTACAGGGTCCAAAATGATCAAAATTTGCGTTACGTAATACTTGAACGTTCCCTAAGGGGTCGTCCATAAAATACGTCACGCAAATTGACCAATATAAATTTAACTTGGAGATCTTCTCTGTAATTTTAACAGCATGATAAAACCCATCATAAAGTGTGGCACGCGGATCTGTGAACGTCGACTATCACAGTTCCGTCAAAGGAATGCGGCAGAAAATAAATTTTTCTCAATTATTGAAATTGAAAATACGAGGTTCCCATACACTGTTTCAGATCCGTGTGGCAAACTTTAATGTTAGTAGCATCACAAAATTGGTGTAAAATTAAACAAACCTGTTAAAATTTATCGGAGTGTTAAAATTAGAGAAAAGGGGATTACAATTTTACAAGTGGAGACTTAAATGAATAAAATTTAAATATTTTAACAGGTTTTCCCAAACACTTTGTTTAATGATACACTGTAGTGATTTTTACTTGGTACAAGTGTATTTATTAGTTCTATAAAAAATAATTTAACATGTTAGGGAACGTTCAAGTATTACCTAACGCTCCTGGGGGGTGTCATTTTGGGAGTATTACGCCCATGTTAATGTTATAGGAAAATATCTTTAATTATCAAAATTTGCTTTACGTAATTCTTGAACGTTCCTTTATTGAGGTGCCCCTAAATGATACTAAATTCTTTCATGGTTTTATTTTGCTACTATACTTTGTTTAGTAGTGTAGTAAACATTGGCAAAAAAATAAAGAACGCACTTTGGGTTGCAACAGTTAATTATAATTAAATCATTATATATATATAAAGAAAATTTCTTAATATAAAAGCTGGTAGTGAAAAAGTCCTCTAGTTTTTCCTTCGCTTAGTTGAACAGTTAGTTGTTGCCCATTTTCATTAACTTATTTTTTCTCACCTGTATTTTATATGTCTTAAAGTACATTTAAATTAAGCTATTTTTAAATTGCTAGGTTCCTTTGGCGTTGATAAAGCTCCAAAAGCTGTGGAAATGAGGTACTCTAAAAATATATTTTTGGCTTGCCGTGTGATACAGGTACATGATCATACATTGAGTTTACATAGACCTATGCTGCACTGCGTAGGACAAACGAGGCAAATCCAGATAGCAATAATTTTGTATAACCGGGAAATAGCTTAATCTGAATTTAATACGTGTAATGTGTTTGACAAGGTAAGTTAAAAATAAGTGTTAAGGGTACCTCATATCACCACCATTTTGGGGTTCTAGCACTCAAAAAAACCGGATCCAGAGACTGGAAAGTTGCAAGTAGCCTAATTAAAATATACTTTACTTAAGAATGTAAAATTTAGCCGGGATAAAATAATTTATGAAAATGGTCAGCAACTCTTAGGCTAGACGTAAACCATTGCGTCGCGACGCTTCGGATTCTTTAATTCAAAATTTTGTTGATGTGAATATTCGACACCTTTCTAAAAGCAATAACTTTTAGCATGGAATCACTAAAATCAAAATTATCGGAGGAGCATTCACATGGATTATCTTTAAAGAAGGAACATTTACCAAAAATAAATCAGGTAATGACATTTATGTCGTTTCTATTTTTTCCAATTAAAATAATAACGCATATAGTTTCAGGTGGGTTCTGTTATTTTATATGGCGTACCGATAGTTTCATTGGTTATTGAGAACCAAGAAAGATTATGTTTAGCTCAAATATCAAATACTTTGCTGAAACATTATAGCTACAACGAGATACACAACAGAAGAGTGGCACTAGGTAAATATCATCATCAGAGTATATATTTTGAATGAAATGAGTGATCAGAATTTACCTGTCCAAAAACATTTGGTACCCAATGTTAGAATTAGGGTTATTTTTCTATAACGTATTTTATAAGTAAAGTTTTACATATTGGAATGATATCTTGGAAAAGAAGAGCCTCTTTTTGTCCAAGATCACAACAAAAGACTTATCTTTAGTCTTGTTAGAAGTACTTGTAGCAAAACTACCAAACCAAGACTTGTGTCTAGGCCTTGGAAATATTTTTTTGCTACATTGGTTTTGAAGAAGACCCTGTCTTGCAAATCTCCGTATCTTTATTCCTTATATTGTTAATATTGTTGATCTTATACTGGAAAAAACATTTGAAATAAAGTTTTTTTTTGTTTAAACAGCAATTAGGCTAACTCCCAATGTTATTGCTTATTGTTATTGTACTTCTTATAACACTTGGATTTAAAGTTAATAGAAAATAAAAAGGTCCACTTAGGATGTATACGTTTTTACGTAAAAAGTACTTTTTTAGATCATCTAAACCATCTAAAAAAATGCGTAAAAAACTTTTTATTACATTTACCATCCTTGAAGGAGCTTTCTGGCTTTTATAGTTTCTAAGATATCCCTGTATATGTATAATATTTATTGAATACGGTTTTTAGCACTTTTTATCAAATATCATCCAAACCGTTTTTTTTTTAATCTAAAATTATTTATTATAACAAGTATATTTGAATGTTTCTGTTTTGATCACTTGTTTATCCGAAATAGAATTACCCTAGCTTTAACAAGCCCTGAAGATATGTAATAAATGAACGAGATAATGCCCATTATGCAATATTGTTACATATATTTACATATCTTGCTAGTGATACGTATTACGTATGATATGCATCAAAACAATCATGACATTATTTTACTTTCAGGTATAACTTGTGTTCAGTGTACTCCAGTTCAATTAGAAATTCTACGTAGAGCTGGTGCTATGCCGGTTTCATCTAGGCGATGTGGCATGATAACCAGGCGAGAGGCTGAACGTTTATGTAAAAGCTTTCTAGGTGATAACGCTCCCCCACGTCTACCAGATGATTTTGCCTTTGCTGTACATCACGAATGTGCCTGGGGATGCAGAGGATCGTTCCTACCATCTAGGTACAATTCCTCCAGAGCAAAATGTATTAAGTGCACGGTATGTGGATTATTTTTCTCTCCAAACAAATTTATTTTCCATTCACATAGATTAAGTTCTAATGATAAGTATGTACAGCCTGATGCAGCTAATTTTAACTCCTGGAGAAGACATATGAAATTAACTGGTTCACCTAGAGAGGAAATAACACACGCCTGGGAGGATGTAAAAGCTATGTTCAATGGAGGCACAAGAAAGCGATTATTAGCACATACTTTGAATCCTCGTACACCTAAACAAAGCAAAATTGAACCTCAAACACAACCAATTGTTCCTTCACCTAGAATGCCCAACTGTCAAGATATTGCCTTGCCTATATCTCGAGTTGCTATGGATTTTATTTATCACAAACCCTTAGCATTTTCTTCGTATTCCTCATTTCCTTGGTTAAAACGAGGACCTATAATTTTTCCGCAAGATAATCCATTCTTCTCCATGGACAAAACCTATCAATCGGCGTTTAAACCTGTTCAACCAATCATGGAAAGGCCTGCTTCACAACCTGGGAATGAAAGTGATGACGAGGTGGATATTGAAACTACTGATGATACAGGCAGTCCGGTTCATTGGGATTTAAAGGAAGAAAAGGTAAGTTTGAAAACATAGTTATTTACGGTACTAGGGCAAGAAAATTTGATAAAAATACCAAATGCGCCACAGCTTTTTTGTTTTATTAAGGGTGACTTTATTTCAAGTACTAGATTGAGGGTTTAATTATAGAGAAAAGCCTGTTTTTATGGGTAGAACACTTTTCCTACCTTGTTTGGTTTGTGTTATTGTGTGTTACTGTCGTACTGATGCCACGTAAGGTTTTGGGGTAGGTTAATTCCTAGATATTTAACATGGTTTTCCTAGTTTATGTCTTAGATACGTTGGTGATTTTTAGCTTTTGCTAAAATGTTTGGGAGCTGTGAAGGTAATCAAACTAAATACATTATTAGATTAAAACAAGCATAAAAATTTAAGCATGTCATGTTATGACAAAAGTGTTAAAACGCTTTTTAATCCGTATTTATTTTTTTCGCTGTTAAATAATGTTGACTCGGTTGTAAAGAAAATTGATAAAAAAAATAAATGGATTAGGCTTTGTCTCGTTAATTGTATTTACGCTTTCTTAAATTGATAATTAAATATTTACAAGTTGAATACTTACAGTCATTTCAATAAATAATTCAAATTTAATTTTCGGAAAACATTGAAACATCCTGATGTGTTTACATTTAATCACTTTGAAAGGTTACTCTTGCCTGTGTTAAACATAAACACTTCTGTATTAGGTTACATTTGATTAAAAAGACTAACACATTAATCAAGGGACAACATCGAACTGACTAGGGTGGACTGCTACAACCCTACATTACATATAATGGCTGTAAATAATATAGTTTAGGGTTTGTTCAAGTATTACGTAACGAACTATTTAGACAATATTGACCCCGCACTAGTACTTTACTTAAACTTGTACTCGTGCGCTAAAAACGTATGTTATGAAACTAGTGCTTTAATATACTATTATTATTTTTTCTTAAATCATAATAATTCTTGTTTAATTATCAAAAACTTTAAAAAATGTTAAGGATTTTTAATATTATAATATATAAATCGCGATACGTAACGTTTTAGATGTTTTAGATGTTGCCTGTAACCTTTTAGCTAAAATGAACATGAAAATAAAAACAAAATAATAAAACTCTTAAAACTTCTTCGCGAGAAAGTAAGTGCGGTGGAACCGTACCATATTCAGTTTATTTTGTTGCTATAAAAATGATCTACTTGATGAGGAAAGTTGTCATATCTGATAAAATATTTTTAATTCTTTTTAAAGTACCTACCTACTTGAGAAATATTATTAAATTAACAAATAGTACGAGAGTCCTTACTAAGGATACTCGTACGTATCTATAACACAATACCAAGTACTTAATTTATTTAATATGAACAAAGGGCGGGCCTACACTGGTAGTAAAGAGCAAATAAAAAATGATGATGAAACTACCACACACAGGACCGACCTTAGCATTTCGGCGCCCTGTATTTGCGTCACCTGAAAAAAAAAAAGCTTTACCCCTGGCGGAAATTTTAATAACTAAAACTCTGAAAAAAAGCTTTACCCCTGACGACTCCTACTAGCGCCCTGAATCAGGGGATTCACTCGGAGTCGTGCATAGGCCGGCACTGACTACACACAGAAAAAAATCTAATATGAAGTATTTGTAATATTTATTTCAAGAAGTATAAAAATACTTGATATAAACATATTTAACTAATTTTAAAAAGTTTAATAATTTGTTTCAAGTACTTTATTTTCAAAAATTAGTATATATATATATATATTTTTATTATTTTTAATATTTTAAATAGATACTCAGGATAAATCTACCTGCCATCTTTCATTTAAGTTTTTTTTAAACTTAATAGTAACTACTCAATGTCAAACTTAAATTTATCCTAATTATTTTCGATTTGTAGTATACTTTGCATGTAATAATAAATGTATTATATTTAAAATTAAATTATAATTTACATACAGGGTGTCCCAGACCTAATTCCAGAAGAATTAACTTCTAAACAGTTGTGGAAAAAATCATTTAATGCGCTTTTTGTCCGAATTAATTATCTCGATCCGTTTAGAAGTTAACACAGGGCTGGTTTTTATGTCTGGGACACCCTGTACTTTTATAATAAAATTATTTGGTTGGTAATTCAAAAAGTTACGCCAAAGCAATCGATACAATAATTAATTTTAAATACTTAAGGGATATTAATTGTTAAATACTCATACTTATATCTATCTATTAATCACTGGTTTAATAAAGAGCAATTGAAAAAGTATAATACAACTAGGAAGTGAAGTAAAATCTCTGGCAAAGCACATGGTATATATTTAGCTAGGGGAGGGCTACAATTCAATCAAGGATTATGCGATTATGACAATAATAACATTTGTTTTTTAATTATAACCACTGGTCGGAACGAAGTATTCATTTAACGGGACACGAAAAAATTATTTTTTAAAGTAAATAACTCCGGTCCACAAAAAAAGTTGTCTGTGCTGTGCTGGACACGAATCTGTCATAAAAAAGGCACTTCATGGGCTCATTTTTTTGCTACACTGAAATTGCAGATGAGATTTTCACCATTTAGACGGTTTTTTCAGTGTAGTGAAAAAATGAGCCCATGAGTTGCCTTTTTTTATGGCAAACTTGTGTTCAGCACCCCAAAATACATGAGTAGGTGGGTATCAACCCCAGAACAATTTTTTTTGTGGCCCACAAAAAGAAAAAAATGTCTGGGACCCACCTATTCTTATGTATTTTGGGATGCTGAATACAAACCCGTCATAAAAGAGGCATTTCATGGACTTATTTTTTCGCTACACTGAAATACTCAGATTTTTACCATTTTAGACAGTTTTTTCAGTGTAGCAAAAAAATGAGCCCATGAGTTATCTTTTTTATGGCATATATATGGCTCACAACACTAGCACAGACAACTTTTTTTGTGTGGGCCTGTGTAATCATTTAAACTATGCATTGTCTGCGTTCAATGAAAACAGCAAATCTAATCAAAAGTCATAAAATGATAAGTTTTGTTAGCAAACTGCTGAACGACTAATATCTGTCAATTGTCACCACCATTTGTGGTTAGAAATACCCACAAAAAGTAAAATCCCGCACTTTTAAAAAATCAATCAAAACTAATTAAAAAGTCCAAACGTTGATAAGGAATGCTTGCAGCGACATCTGTTAATCGAAATTGATCAGCGTTCAGTAGTGATTTGACAGCTTTCGATGAGTTTGCTGTTTCCTGTCATTTCGCCTAAAATGAAGCGTTGTAGTGCATTTTCGAACTTAAAAGGGCACAGCTCCGCCATTTTAAAATAAAACATTCTGATTTTTTTTGAGGTTATCCATTTACTATTCCTTTTTAAAAAATGTCTGTGAGCGACCTCTAGATTTTTTTCAAAAATTCTGAAAAAAATCATGGATGATACTCATACCCCCATGAACAAAATTAAGGCGTGAGACCTCCAAATTTTTCAATTTTAAATTTTGGTGGGTCACCCTAATACCAGCACACCAAAAATTAGAATAATTTCTCAGATTCTAAATAACCATTTTTTCATTGTATGTCTGTGTAATCCAATTGAAATAAACCATCAGATTAAAATGACATGTTATGACAATGACAAATAAAATAGAAGAAAGCCGTGCTTTTTGTGTTATCAGTTTATCAACTCAGCATTATATGAAGAGCTAGGGGAAACAAGGAACATATAGACCAGGCGGTATCTGTTTTAGGTTGGGTGAATCGGATAGTATTCTACATTTTTGAATCAATGGGTCCAGAATATCACTAGAAATTATAATTTCACTATGCGCATAAAATAAACCAATGGCTACACTTTTTATTTAACAAAATGTTGCAAAATCGAGAAGAAATTATTTTGTTTTCTCCTTTTCGTTCATATATCTCTGGAACTATTCATTTTAGACAAATATTGAGGCGGAAGAAAAGTTTCGTAATTGAATTTCATACATGATAAAATTGGTTGAAAATCGAAAAAATAATTATTGTTATTGCAAAAATAGTAAAAATCACAAAAACGGGGTAAAAAATCGAGTTTTTTGGTTTTTTTTTTTCGGATATGTACCCATTGATCCAAAAATGTAGGATACTATCCGATTTACCCAAACATGGGTGTTTTGAAACAGATACCACCTGGTCTAATAAGCAAACTTCCAAATACATAATTTCGAAAATTTTTAGTGGGTGCTAAAATCATCAAACGAACAAACTATCCATATTTCAAGTTTCTAGGTCCAGGGGTTTAGGCTGGTCGTTGATGGGTTTAAGTGAGCCAGTTAGAATTTTATATAAAGGTTACTTACATAAAAAACCTTCAAGGTTACTATGGTAACCTTAAACTCTCGACTTAATTTTAGCAAGGTAAAATTACAAATAGAAAAAATATTTGTGCAAAAATAAAATAAATGTTGTTGTTTTTAACCAATTAAAACATTTTATAAAACAATGGTCTTGATAAAAAACTAATAAAAGTTGGGTAATTCGGGTAAAACCGAATAATTGGGTTTCACTGTACCTTCTTCGTAAAAATGAAAAAGCATATTATTAACCACATTTCAAGAACAGACGAGAAGATAAAAGTTAAAGCCTTTACTCAGATATTGGCTTGTACAGGTACTCAAAGTTGGATCACCCTGTACTTTGTTCCCTCGAGCCCTTGATATTATGACAAACAAACGCAGATTCTATGTTAATGCATTTAATATTTAACGCCATCGTCCAACAATCTTTTTATTATGTCATGCAGTACAATAAAGTTGATTTTATTATTTAATTAAAATCGATTTTAACTTAATGTATATTGTAATTATTACATTACAATGAAAAGGCATTACTTTTGTAGTTTTAGTTAAAACATGTTTTAAAAAGGTAATTTTTGAAAACATTAGGTGGAGGCTTCTCCCACGGAGTTGGAGTTTTTTAATTATTTAACGTCGTTTTTCCCTGCTATGGCCTTATTGACGGGGCAGACGGCTTAACGTGCCCTTCGAAGCACGGTCCTCAACAGAACTCGCATCTACCCTGAAAATATTCGCGAAGATTCCCCGGGGATCCAAGAGGGCCCGGCGAAAATTTTCTGCCAGGGGTAAATCAGTCGAGGACCTTTTGGAAAAATGGGGGGCCCAGGAATAAAGTTTCCCCGGGGCTCGGGCTGGCTTTGCTCGTGGACCGTCCCCCTCACCACTATCGCGGCTCGGGTGACAAACATTCATTCGTTCGGAATATGCCTCACTCTACACTTGTTACAGCATTTACTATTACAGTTTCACCTGCAACCCACATTACAGTTAGTCAACATAGTATCTAGAAACATGAACTAACCATCTACGGACTATACACATATATATGCATCCATGCTCTAAGTGGGGCTCGAATCCACAACCCCTGGATCCGTAATCAAACGCGCTATCCACTGCGCTGTCGGGGTCGTCTCGGAGTTGGAGCTAAAAGGTTTATTTCCTTGTAAAAATAACCTAAAAATTTTACAATCTTAAAGTACATTCTAATTCAGGTTCTGGATACGGTTTCTTTGGGTGAGAAGCCCAAAAAAGGTGTCGACTTTACCCTAAAAACCCTTCTCCAAAAGCCAAGTGGAACATTTTTTTTACCAACAACGCCTTTAGATCTAACTGTACAGATCTACGAGAACTACCATGCATAAAAAGTCAGCTCGCATTTTTTTCTATTAAACCATTTTCAGATTCTTTCAGCTTTATTGTGATATAAAGTAAAACAAAAAAAAGGGACTAGAGCCTTACTTTTGGGGGCGGTTATTAACCTCTGGTTAAACCACCGTCAAAAACATTTTTATTTTGCATGAAAGACTTCCAGCTTTATTGATAAAGTAAAACAAAAAGATAGGGACGTGTAGATACTCAGTTCAGAGGCGGGTTGTACTAGCGACCGTATAGTAAAAAAAGTCATAAATAAGCACGGGACCAGCAAAAAGTTCCCCTTTCCAAATTTTTTCCGTTATCCGCCCCTGCTCACGTTTCTTTTTTTCTTGTAAAAAGAAAAGTGTGCACTGTTGAAGCTTGAAACTTTTATAAAATAGAAGGTATAGGTATTCGTATAATAGGCGATTAGTTGTGACAGTAATAGAATAAATACACATTCCAAGTTAAATGAGTTCTTATCCTTCGGGGAGTTGGAACAACGAATAAATGCTTCCCTGTGGAAACATAGAAACAGTCGATACTAACGTTGATTTTGTACATGATTGCTTTTTTTATATCCTCAAACAAGACACGTACACTTACAGCATAACAGGGTCATTTTGAAACAACTAAAATGTTTCTGTTTTGCCTCGTTGCCTCTAAAAATAATGACACGAAATTTCATAATATGGAAATTTATTCAAGTTTCCAGGGAGAAAATGTAACTTTTATAGTTAAACCTTCCACATTTTTATTTTGTTAGCTTTTATTATTTTGTTCAATAACCGTAAAAATCACTGCTCTACCATTTTTATGCTTTTATTTATACATCACTACCTTCATACACATACCCTTGCAATTAAGCACTTTGCTTTATCCGAGGCTTTATCTTACAATTTAACCTACACTGAAAGAAAACTTCTGTTCATTCACATAACATGTCGTTGGTTAGCTTCTTTCTTTTATATATTTTATTTAATCTTATTTAGTCTTTCCCAAGTCTGTAATTCAAGGGCCGTTATAACGCATTTTAAAGAGCGACCCCCAGATAAGGGGATCGTTCTGTCTAAGGTAGGCATGGCGTGGCATGGTCATTAAACATTGGAATCCAAATACATACCTAAAAGAAAGAAAGGCCAAATTTTGATTGAATGATGGGCCGAGGCCCTACAGCCTCACCTGTTTTATTGTTTAAGTGTATTACTGAAAAACATTCCGATATGAATTATCAGGCTTTGGCACAGGTCACGGGGGTACAATGTTTCCGGGCCCGGTCCTCCAGGAGAAGCTTGGTAAAAAAAAAAAAGTCAAAAACTGCATAATGAAGATTTGATTAAAAATACAAAATTTTACATTGTATACCAACATTCATGGGTTCCATTTAAATACATTTTTGTTCAGAAAAATAAAAAAAAGTCAAGTACGGGCCTGCGTCCCACGAGTTCCGGGCCCTGATGATAATTATCGGACTTTATAAACTTTTTTAATAAAGGGGCGAGGATACCCCCTGGAACCCAGTTTTTAGAAAAATAAATGAAAAATCAAAAACAGAGGTGTCCCCCGCTTCTAAGGTGTGGGGGTAAAATTTTCAATTTCAGCTAGTCCAAGAATCATCAAGAACCTAAAAATCAAAAATGGAGATGCCCCTAGATTTTTTTTAAATATCACATTCAGCTTTAGAGTCCAAAAAGCCACAGGATTTAATTAATAATAATTAAAAAAAAATAAACTTAAAAACAAGTGAAGTTGAATTAAAACTTGTAAAATTAGTTAACTTATCTTTTGGGAACAATATTTAGTTAAATTTGTTGTCAGTGCAGCAGTTTTTTAGTCACCCCAAATATTGGTAAGGTTGAAAATTCTCATTCTAACACAGTGTTTTCCCAAAGGCATTACAGTTACAATCATCGGGGATTAGGAATATTGTATTATGGCAACTAGCAGTAGTATGTCAGGCTCTGTTGGCCCTCTATTTTAGAAACAGCGGCGCAGCTAGGATTTCTATAGACCAGTATTCAAAAATTAGAATAGATTTCATTTGTATTAACGCATCTCGAACCATGCTTAAAAAAAATGTATGTATGTTAAAGAACATTTTCAGTAATATCAATTAAATAATTACCCAAATGACTATAATTAGTTAATAAAACATTTAAATTTATTGATAACTAAAATTTAATTAAAAAATAATTTTATAATGAGTATTTAAAAGCAGATGTAAATCCACTTATTACAAAAATATTAACTTCATTTAAGATCTTATGTATATGTTATTGACTTACTATTTTCTTGAAGCGCATAGAATCGAATAGAAATCAAGACTTTTTTCCAGGGTTTTTAGACGAAGGATAATACATAAAAATGATTCAGTAATTTTGGGGTAGTCAAGTATAGACAATTTCACCCATAAGTACCCATTATTGTCTTGAAACTAGAGCCGTAGCTAAGGTGGTTGGAAAGGCTCCTTGCCATCAATGGTTAAGAATATAAAAGTTGGCAAATTTATATTTTGTTTGAGAACTATAATCTAACCCAAACCACTTTTCCATGCCATTTTTAAATTGCTCTATTTATTTTTGGGAGTTGTGCGCTTGAACTATAAAATCCAAATTCAGTAAAATCTGACTAAAACCACTTTCCATAAGAAGGAAGCGATGTCCTTTGGGGGTCAGCTTTTTCATTGTAAAATTCGTTTTCAATTTCCAAAAATATATTTTTTCTATTTTGCGACTATTATTTGCTCATAATCACACGCATTTTTGTTAATCTTACAGACCTATAAGAGGGTTGTACTTTTTTTTCTTTTGGTTTGGCAATACAGGACAAAAGACCATCGCTTGGCGTTTTCCGTGAAAATTTCAACACCGCTTTTAAGTTTAGTTTTCTACAAAATTGTGTTTTAAGTTAATTTTTACCGTGTTAAAATTGTGACTTGGTTACTTTCAGTGAAAAAGAGAAGAGCTGACTATAAAAGATATCAAAATATCCTTTGTTCTATGAATTTCAAATATGCTAAAATTGTCAACCCAAAACAAAAATTTAAATGTAAGTTTTTTTTTTTAATTTTAGAGCAAAGTAGAAAAAATAGTATAAAGCACTCGTTTCATAACAAGTTTTTAACGCAGTAGTACTTTAGAAAACTCACCGCAAGCGGCAAAAATCGGGTGCTCTGAAACTAGTACTTTAATACACTTATTTAATACGTCAAAAGCCTCGTTGAGAGTATTTTGGCCGGTGTAATTTTGACTCGAAATTTACGCACAATTATGCTTTCTCTCCCCAATAAATTGACTTCGCTACGGCTCTGCTTGATACCGACCTGGGCTACGCCACTGATTTGGCCCTCTATCTAAGGATAAATCTAGAGGGTTCTAACCACCATTCACAACTTTACCGTTCAGATTTACCGCTAATTAATAACATTCTTTGGTATAATCTGCACAAATCTGTTTTTATGTTGTATCTATCTACACTCTATTTACTGTAATTAATTATCGTACTGTATTTAATTACTTTGTGGAGCTTGTTACTAATTACAACGTTTTAAGCACTGAGATCTTTAGAATTCTAGAATGGAAGTTGATCAGTTTCAAAATAAATAGGACGTCTATACCTAATCCTCAGCAACTCTCAGAACTGTAAAGCTATACTTAAAAATAAACTCCCAACTGCAATTCAAGCTTACATAAAACCAACATATTTGAGATTTCTTGCAGAATTTTGTTTTTCTCTTTGGGAAAGTCGTGTTTGAAAAATTATTATAGCCTTTCCACGTTTTAGAAGAAAAAAAAGAAATATTTGTTACTTAAAAATTTGAGAGGCCAATTTATTGGCAATAACTAAAGCACTCTTCAAGCTAAAAAACAAATTTGGATCATTGGTTAAAAACAAATGACTCCTTAATTTTTGAAAAAGGGCAATTAGTTTTTATACAGGGTAATTTTTGACGATTTTGGAAAATTTAAAACCCTCGTATAATATTACTTTCTCAACAGCTGTAAAAATTACAATAAAAGTGTAGGTTACTAATATAAGCAAGTTTACAGTCATTTCAAATGTCAAATGAATATTGTTATGGCAGTATATAACATTTAATAAAGAGTCAAACAGACAGAGTTTTTCGCGAAATAAAGTTTTTTGTGGGTATAAAAATTCTTTAAACGTAACAAATGCAACAATCTTTCAATTTTGTCATCATGGGAAGGATTATGATGAACAAGCAAGTTATCAAGGAAAATAACACTTTTTTGTACTCTTGTATGTTTTAATTTTTCACCAATTTTACCTGCACAATCTCAGTCGAGAATTCAAAATAAAAAAGCACCTTTTTCGTTCAACGCTTTAAGTAGTTTATATAAAGGTAAAATATGTAATTTTCTTTCCAGCATAAAGTTTTCTTACAAATATGAACTCCATTTATGTTATTGCATTTTTACACACTTTGTTCATGCAAGGATAACTCTCCCTAAGGACCAGTTTAAATCTAAATATCATTCTTTAATAGCCTATATTTACTAGTAATATGTATACTTTTCACGGCTTTGTAGCCTAATATACTGCATACAGTGCACGAAAATTACACCGGCCCACAAAAATAGATTGTCTGTGCTGGGATTGAGACCCACCTATACTTATGTATTTTGTTGTGCTGAAAATGAATCTATCATAAAAAATGCACTTCATGGGCTCATTTTTTTTTGCTACATTGAAATGCAGATGAGATTTTCACCATTTTAGACGGTTTTTTCAGTTTAGCTGCTTTTTTTATGGCAGATTCGTGTTCAGCATCCCAAAATACATAAGAATAGGTGGGTCTCACCGAAAACTTTTTTTGTGGGTTTTTACAAGGCCCACAAAGAAAAAAAGTTGTCCGTTCTGGGGCTGAGACCCACCTATTCTTATGTATTTTGGTATGCTGAACACGAATCTGTCATAAAAACGACACTTCATGGGCTCATTTTTTTCGCTACACCATTTTAGACATTTTTTTTTAGTGTAGAATTTATCTGCGTGTATTATTTCATTAAGTAGTTTAACAAAATTCACTATCACAGTGTTCAAAATGTAATTACATTCATCTATTTAACCATATAATATTTTTAGTAATGAATTTTACACTAATTTAGACCTTTTCAAATTTCAAATTTTAATTAAAATGGTTAGAATGATTTTATAATCATTAGAAGGGAACAAGCTTTGTCTAAACATAAGTTTCATTTAATTTCAAGCTTCAATAATGTCTACTTTAATTTTGTAGGGTGAGAAAGGTCAAAAAGTGACATTTACTAAATGTTTCATATATAGCACCATTTTACTTATTACGATGTAAATATTTTTACTAAAATGGGAAGTAAAAATAGTAATTTTTGCAATATAAAGAGTTTTAAAAATTCCTTAAAAAAAAACGAAAAGAAAAAAAAAAGGATTTTCTTAAATTTTTCATACATACACTGATAAAACTAGTTATTTGAAACAAATGGCATTTATCCAAAAGAATTATGTATGTGCCAATTAATGGCGAATTTAAAAATAACCATTTCTTTGTAAAGTGTTTACCATTTTCTTTTGGATTAAAGTAGTTTGTTTTAAATATCTTTTTCCTTTTCAAAAAAAACAATGGACAAGAGAATTTAATATTGATACCAAGAACTAGTAGTTTCTTTGGGCTAAGCATGAGGATTTTTACGAAAAAAAAAAACGAAAAGAAAAAAAAAAAGATTTTCTTAAATTTTTCATACATACACTGATAAAACTAGTTATTTGAAACAAATGGCATTTAGCCAAAAGAATTACTATGTGCCAATTAAATGGCGAATTTGAAAAAAAACATTTCTTTGGATTAAGGTAGTTTGTTTCAAATATCTTGTTCCTTTTCAAACAAACCAATGGGCAAGAGAATGTAATATTGATATCAAGAACTAGTCGTTTCTTTGGGCTAAGTATGAGGATTTTTACGAAAATGCAAGGAAATCAAGTCTTTTGCCCAAAGACAGGGTCGGGCTAGAACCAATTTCCAATTAAAAACAAGGCCCTTTGACATGCCACGTCGGCATTTACAGACATAATTATTACATAATTAATATTATTTTTAAATCAAGTTCTATAAAAATAAAAAAATAAATTAAATTATTTACTGATAAATATTAATATTAGTTAATCTGATAAATCTCAAAAAGTATATCACTGTTATGTTAAATATAACGTAATCATAAAAAAACCTTCACGAACAATACGTACTCTGTATCTGTCACGCAAATCGTCTATCTAAACAACAGACAATTGTGTTTAATATTTTTTCTATACCCACTACTGTACATGATCAATATTTTATGATTAACCCTAGAAGGCTAAAATCGGTCTCATAGACCGACGAATTCGTAATTGTTGGAATACCGTCGTTAATTTAAATTTATTATATTGTATAAAAGTGCTCATAGACCAATGTTACCCTTAGTGTAACTTTTTGAGCAATAAGTCTATATTTTTTCAAAAAAGATTGCAACGATTTTTACAAAACTCCCTTAAATTATCTGGAGATTCCAGGTATTTTTGGGTGTGGAAAATCGATTTACCTAGGTCTCCAGTTCGGGAAATTTCGGAAGACCCCAGAACATAAAAAAAACTAAAATGGGTAAAAATTGGACTAATTTCGTGGAAGTTTCTCAGCTTAGCAAACGCAGTTTAATATTTTCTGGTACAAACAATCGATTTACCTCCTTGACTTTGCGAAAATTTGGTAAAACTCGGAAAACTTAAATAAGGCTTATAAGGGGGTTAATTTGTGACTATAAGGATTTGACAAAATTCAACCCTTTCATATCGTTGGCTATGAGAAAATAATTGAAAAAACTCGAAAAACCCGAAAAAAATAAAAAATGGGAAAAATAAGGCTAATTTTGAAATGCACAAGACAGACAGACAGACAGACAAAACTCAATTAAAGTAAATATGTGACAAAAAGCAATAAATAAAGTGATACCGATTTACGAGAAATTAAGTGCGGTGGTGTATAGGTAGATGCAAAAGCGGCACTTACAATTATGCGCAGTGTAGGAAAAGATATGTAAACATTTTACTACAATGTAATTCTTATAAGTAAATTAAAAGGGATTATCATGAATACTACGTAACACAATGAGACGTAACGTTTGTATAACTTAACAATAGATTAATTACTGTCTTTCAATAGCCAAATGAATAATTAATTGTTTTAACTGAATATTATACAATGAGTATTGAATTTACAGCATATAGACAGACTCCCTGGAGTATCAAAAAACTGAAAAAACGGAATTCCCTCAAATAAAATTACTGAGAAGCGTTTACTTTGCTGAACTGAATAACATACTCAATGTCATTAATTATTTTAGCAAACATACCTACTCGCTTCCAAATCCTTTAGTAGGGGAGACCGAGGCTAGATGATGCACTTTTCTTCCAGTGTCGGCTTCCAGACAGGGTTCCAGATATAATAAATATAAACCACTTTTTAGATGTACCCTTAGGAGGCTCGTAGCTCCCTTAGAGCTCATTTCCAGACCAACCTTTACAATGATCAAATTTTGCGTTACGTAATACTTAAACGTTCCCATACGTATTACTAAACTCTAAAACGAACTGGTATGCCGCGGCAGGTTTTATATAAAAATATATTTTTGACAAATTGGCTAACTTTCAAAATCTCTCATGGGCTTAACTGAATCGCACTTCCGATTTTAGGTACCTATGACTCAAAACGGTCCGTTTAAATTCGAAACTTTTCGTATACAACCTCTGGGTTCCGACTAGTAGACGTTATGACCATACCCCGGCAAGAATCCAGTTATCAGTCATAAACGTCAAAAATAAACACAAATACATCCACACACATACTATGTATGTGTATGTTTCTGTATTTATTTTTAACGTGTATGACTCATAACTGGATTCTCGCCGGGGTATCTTTATGACCAAAGAAAAAAAACTTCGCCATATTTGTTTCCCACAGTGGGAGTCCTACTTTCAGTTGTTAACCCTTAAAGTTTTTATATCTACCAATCTTACGTCACTATATGGTAATTTATTTTTGGATTACGTATTCTAAAATTGTTTTTTATTTTAACCTGGAAACATCTCTTGTGTATTGAGGGGAGATTATTTACATGAAACTTTTAATTGGGTTAAAAACTTATTAGAAAAAAAAACGATCTATAATGTAAAATTAAACTTTTTTAATGGCCTTTAGTTATTGATTTAGTATGTTCTGAATTTAAATTACTAGCTTTCATGGTTTAATAGCTGCGAATCCCTGAAAAAAATGTTCGGATCCTCCTGCTGTTTATTTCATTCAATGTCTTGGATTACTGCACATCCGGAACACACAGCTTTCCCGTTTAAGATAAATAATAAATTTTTCACCGGAAATCTAACGATTAGTATTTAACAAGAATTGAGAAATCAGAATCAGAAAATAATTTTTTTTTGATCGGGATCCCGAAAAATCGAGACAATTTTTTTTTAATTTAAATTAGTCAAAACAAGATCACTGTATTTATTGTTCGATTTTTTTAGTTGGCATTGTACTTGGAGAATTAATTACCTTTTTTTAACAGTCAGTTTTTATTTAGTTAAACCATTCGGGCCTTGTTCTTGGGTTTCTAGAGGTGATGACTTGTTTTTTTAGTCCTCACTTTTTTGCGTGACACAGTACCCTCGCGAAGTCCCTGAAAACATAAGTAACACCCTCTTATTTCATTAATGTATTATGGTGTTTTTGGGTCAGATTTTGGTTTATCTGTACCCTAAAAAAAACTAACAAAAAAACAAGCTTTCCCTGTCAAATAACCCTAGTTACTATTAAATAAGTATTGTTTGCTACTATAATTTTTTTTTAAAAAATAGTTTATTCTTAATTTATTCTTAATTTTAAAAAATATTATATTTTAGGTAAAAAGTACTGAATTATCGAGTCCGGAAGTCTCTATGGATGTAGCTAATACCTCACCATCAGAAAAAGATGAATTAACATCAATATCTCAAAAAATATGGAACCTATCAAAACTTTCAATTGAAAATATTGACAAATCTAAGAACGTTTACAATGAAGAATACCACCGACACTTTGTGATGGCACCCAAAGGTAAATAGATTATTTTAAAATAATAATAAATTTCTCAAAAAAAAATCTTATTTTTCCCATGAGATTTATTAAAACTTTTCATGAGATTAAGAAAATAATAAATAAAAAATAAAAAAACTATGCTCCTAGCCAAATTAAGCATCAGAATTTGTGATTCTGATTCAGAAAGTCAAAAAATAACAGCGCAACGTGATCACGCGTGAGTAAACTAAAAAATCAAATGTGGTAAAATAAAATGAAATTCAGCATAGGTCCATTATTTTTGATTCTAAACATTTTTTTTCAAATAATTAATAGAAATTAATTTTACTGCTAAAATTACAACTTTTATATTTTTAACCCATGAAGAAATTTACAACTTTTTCGAATTTCATCCCCTCCCCCTCATAGCTACGGCCCTGCTACTGCTGTCAGTTAAAAAAAATAGAAGTGTAAAAAAATATAAAAAAATAAAAAGTCCAAACTGCAGCACAAAATGTTTGCATAGAGCATTGGCTATGGGGCCTATTGTCCAGAGTTACCTCAAAGATTTCTGGAATTATCGTGGTCTGGACAATCAGATTGGCGAAAGGCTTTTTTTGCGGAAATCAGCTGTCTTCTAGGCTTTTTTGTTGGTATTGCTCACTTAAAAATTAAAATGAGCATGTTTTAGATTACTCACTAGTACAATAAGTAATTTCGGAAAAAATATTATTTAATTTTTTTTTCTTTATTATAGAACAAGATCAAGTTTTAAATGCTGTTGGATTCCCAATTGGTTTAAAGACTCCTGATTGTTTAGCATGTATAAATAATAAAGACACCGATTCAACAAATAGAATAACTTAGACTGTATAATACGTTAAATAATTTTTTAATTAACTTATTTTTGCCAATTTCTTGTGGGTAACCAATACTAAGCTGGGAAAAAATATTAGTCAAATATTTCACGATTTACTGTAATGTTTTTTTTTTTTTTTTTGTACATAGATAGGATAAAGCAAGAACCTTAACTTTGCGCGTAGAAACACAAGTAAAACGTTACAGTAAACTGCTACAATACTAGAATAGATACCGTTTTACCACCCTGCAGTAAGGGGCCATAGTTAAAATACGTACCATCATGACGCGTCAACTGGGGTGGCTTCCGAAGGTGTAGGTGACTTCGGACACTTTCGAAAATTTTCCAAATCAAAAACACGTCTTTACCCCTGACCCTGGATATTTTGCTGACTAAAAAAAGGTGCTCACCTCTGAAAAAACTCATAAAAAGCTTTACTACCCCCTAGCACCCCCCAGTTACTGGGTTGTGTATACAAGTTGTGGAATTAAACCCCACAACTTGTGCACACGTGCTTTGGTTCAGAGGGTTTTGCGAAAAAGTGTTCGAAGTCACCCGCACCGTCCGAAGTCACCCCAGTTGACGGTAACGCACTTAGGGGGAAGGGGGACTGATGTAGAGTTACGTAACGCTTTTTATTATTTTAAAGAATTTGTTTTTTTGCCCATTTTTTTATACGGGTCTTGGCAGCTAGCGTTACGTACTTATAGGGGTAAGTCTTAACGTTACGAAGCGTTACTTGTGGGGGGGGGGTCAAAATTTGCAAATGTTTGCTTTACGTATTTAAAGTATTTCCTCAACCAAAGTAAGTACTCTTTCACTTATTTTAATTCGTTAACTACTGAAGGAGTGAAAGATACATGCCACACTGACTATGGTTACCCAAAAAAATTGCTATTAGTTTGTCAATAAGTGCAATATAAGGCTTAGGGCCCATAACTGCAAAAATATTTGTTTTGTATAAAATTAATTTTAGTTTTCAAATTAATAGTCTGGAAAAAAATTGTTTTTTTTTGTCAAAATAATTTTAAAACGGTTCAGCATATCATAGAAAAAAAAATATACAACATTGTATTTTTTTCCTGGAGGTAAAATGTACCGTTTAACCAGAAATACTGATTCAGGATTAACAAGACTTTTACTAGGCTGGACCAGAAAAGTATAGTTTTTCTAATTTAACCGAGATTATCCTACTAAATTCATACTGTTGGTTATATGGATTATCAAATTATCAATATCAATTCTAAATTCTCTTAAAACCATGTTATGACAACTTGTTGAACCTGTATAGATTAATAATTAATTAATTAACCTAGTTCCTAGATACAAAATTTTATGTCAGGTATTGATTTTGTAATATTTGCGAAATAAAAAGTAAATAAAAATAGACATTGGCGAGACTGGCTCCAAATTTTAGATTGAAAAAATAGGGGCCGGTGCTGCAAAAAAAAATCCCAAAAACCTGAAAAGGTTACCAGCCGTCGTGTGCAGGAAAAAGGATTTAGGATTGAAATGAGGACAAGTTTCGGAGTTCTTCTTAATTATTATTATTAAGATTCCAATGGATATCAGATATCCATTGGAATCTTCTTCCTTCGATTTTATATCAGAATTTTACTTAAACTCCGAAATTATATTTTTAATAACATTTTTTTAATTTCATAGTTTTGCTTAAATACTGACTTAAATTTAAACTCCAGCTTAACGCGTTAGCTGCCAATGCTAAAATGGTAGATTTTTTCACTTTTTTTAAATAATTTGCATGGCCACAAAAACTCGAAAAAAAAAATTATGAACCGAGTTCACTTTTGCGTTTAACGTAGGCACCTTTCGTCGTATGTGTTTTACTTAACTACAAACCCTACAATACTGGCTTAAAGAATGGGTATAAAACGAAATAAAAATTTAAGTAAAATTTTGACACTTAAGTAAAATTCTGATAAAGTTCAGAATTTAATTAAATTTCCAACAATTTCGGAATTTAAATAAAATTCTGAGTGGTAATAAAATATAGTAGCCCTTCCACGCTTTCCTAGTACAGAATTATTATTAAATTATAATTAAGTATTAAGAAAAAATCGGTAGATGTGATACGCTGAATTAACTGTACGTTATCTAAACTTTATGTAACCAATGCTTGAATCAAGCAAGTTTTTTGTATTTATTTATTTATTTATTTGTTCGATCTAAGTTAATACAAAATATTTTATGTTATTTAAGAAACACTGTTTAAATATATAAATACCTACATATACCAAAAATATTGGAAATATTACTATTATTTAGGACATAATAAATATATAGAAAGTTATTACATGTTGTTTTATTATATCCGTAACGTGCAAGTTATCATTTTTTTTTAAGATATGAGTGAACTTATCAAACTGAATCACTACACGGTTTTCCAGGAGAGACAAAGAAAGAAAATAAAAAAATACTCCATAAAATCTGCCAGCGGCACTTGAATCCTTATTGATTTTTGATAAGAAAAAAAAAATTAAACCAAACCAGCCAAAAACCAAACCACAATAATGTCAATTTTATTATTCTAATCAAAGCAAACCAATACAGATTTTCACACCATTTGAATGAAGTTTTCAAGGGGTCCAACAAGCAAAGTGCCAAATTGATATCTCGAAAACTAGATGTGATGGAATAAAACCGCCGTTACCATTGGACTCGGGGCACCGGGTATTATCAGAAATATTCAGAGATATCAGATTTATGACTAGCACAGTGTTACATTATGTAACTGCATTTCAAGTTTGTGAGCGATTCAAAATTTAAATTCAAATCTAAACATAATTTAATCTACCTGTTTCTGTTTTCCTAATCGGTCATATTAGAATATTCAGTTACGTACCTACAACAAATAAAATAAGCCTAGAATGCTGCCACCTATTTAGAGAGCGGTCGTAGTTAGAGCTTAGAATACAAAGTACAGATGACGCTTTAAACAGTAAGGCAAAATCAATACAAGGTAGAATACTATTTTGATGTAAATATCCAACACATCTACTCAGAGACGTCACTCTATTTCGTCAGTGTCATTAATGCATATTGTTATAAGGTTCAGTATCGTATACCAAGAATAGAGATGCCACTTTAATTACTATACTTCGGTATCTATGAATGACGTAGAATCAAGTTTTTAATGATCTGTTATAAATAAATAAATGTCAGAGGTTTAGTTTCATATTAACAGTATAGTGTACAGTTTAGTGTAAAGTTAATTTATATAAAAAAAATTAAGTGATAACTACCTACACCAAATAAAATGACAAAAATTAATTCAGATTTAGTAAAAGAAAGACAAAAATGTACTTTTGATACCTTAGAATTGACACATTTATTAGATGGAGGATCAAAGAAAACAGCAGCTAGAAAAGAGAGAGGTAGGTAAATTTTTAGGTTAACCAAAACATAAAAACTTTCTCTTGACTAAATAAATTTTGCAAGACATATGCCTTGAATAATATTTTTAACCATAAATGATATTTAGTTTTTTTGTAATTAATCTAAATGAATAATAAATAAATATTTTTAGAAGTTCGATTTTAAAAATATATTCAAAATATGGGCTGTATTTTTTTAACTCCAGAAAAATAATTGCAGTTACAATAAGAAGGCAAAAAAAATACCGAAATGAACATCATTTGTTGGGCGCGAATATCCCCAATAGCACACTTTTTTTAAAAATATTGTTAGAAGGTTGTACCTAAGAAAAAAAAATATTTCTAGAAAACATTTATTAGTATTTGTCACTTAAATTATGTAAATAAAATAAAATATTATTTGATCTTGTGTGCTATCAGGGATGTTTTAATCACATAAAGTTGAACTTTGTTCAGTGAATTATGTTGAAAATCAGATAAGAATTATTACAGAAAACAATTATTTTTAAACGATTCAACCTAGAAACGTTAACAGGTTAACTGCCACAACTCCATATAATATTTTTTTCATAGACATCAGGGTGCACCTTATTTTTTTTATTGTTTTAAAATTTTCATTATGTTGTATCTGGAACATCCTGAAAATATGAGGGTGATCAAACTTCTCTAAGGGTCCCAAATGGACCCCTAAAATCCTGAAATTAAGCAAAAATCTTGAAAATGGACTGTACTTTTTGTACCAGTGGAAAATGTAAAAGCCTTGAAATCTTAATTTGTTCCAACTGAGACCCTTAGAGAAGTTTGATCACCCTCATATTCTTAAGATGTTCTAGATACACCAGAATGAAAATTTTAAAACAATAAAAAAAAGGTCCACTCTAATATGACAGACACTTTTTTACATCTGTACTAAATTCAATTCCCTGTGGATTTTAACCCTAATTTTTGCTGAAAAATTCTCTGTGTAGTATCAACTGGGATACAATTCTTGAAATCGTAGGAAAAAATTCTCATACGTTTTATTAATGGAATATGATTTCATTACATATATAAAATTATTAAGAATAGCACATTAATAAAATATGATAATTTTCTCACGAGATTTTTTCCTACGATTTCATGAATGGGGTTTCGTTTTTTAAGGAATTGTTTTTTATTTATTACTTAAATTATTCGGTGGTGTTTTGTTGTGTTTAGGTTGTGTTACTTTATCCTATTATCTCCGAAAATTGATTTTGGGGTGATCGATTTTTGGTCCTTTGCACTAATCAACTTTATCAAGTACTGATAATTTGATATTATATAATTCTGTGGCTTGGTTCTAAAAGGGCCTATGTCACTTTGTTAATAGCAGCGTTTTCACGTCAACTCTGATGTAATATTTTGAAAACGCTGCTATTGACAAAGTGGCACAGAATTATATGTTAACTTATACAAACTCCAATTAGTTATATTCATTTCATTTAGTTTGTAGGTTACGTTGTATTGGAATCATTTTTCTAATTAATTGGAATTTGTGAATAATCATGTAAAACCCCATGAAAAATTCTGATGAAAATACTTTTGTGAGTTATATCTGGTTATTCAGATGTGCTCATGAAAACCATGGTTTCTTATAAGAAAACGTTGTTTTATAAATTTGTGAACTCCTGATGAAGTTTCATATGGACTTCCTCATCAAGTTACATGACATTTCATAAGCTTTCATGAGATTTTATAATATTTCATATGATTCCATTCGGTTTTAAAAATTCCTTAGCAAAATTCATGAGATTTCGTGACTTTTGATATATGTATTGGAACCGGTTTTTATTAATTTTTTTTTTACAGAGAAGTAATCGGTGCTTATGTGTATACAACTGTCATGTTTCTCATTCTCAACATTGTATCTCCAAAAAATCTATTTATATTATACAGAAATGATTAGTGCATTAAACCAAAAACCGATGTTTTGGAGATACGCGGTTCAGAATGAGACGGCTTTTTTCTCATCCTGCATAAACTCGATAACAATTTCGTGCCGAGTTTTTTGAAATCAACTTGTCACAATATTTGTTAAGCTATTAGATTATATTTAAATAAAAAGTAAGCATTTGTATACAACTTGTATAATACAAATGAATAAAACATTTCATTCTCTTTGAGATCTTATTTAAAATTTACTTGATTTTAGGCTCGAATTTAGGGTTTTTAGTTTTACAATTTTATTTATAAATGGCTATCAGAGCCAGAACGACCTAACCAACTTTGCACTTGTCTAGCTTTTCCTTTTTTAGTGGGTTAGGCCGTTCTTTCTGATAGCGTCAAATAGTGTCTTATGTGTAAATTCTTTATCAGGGGCGGATCTAGTCAAAGTATGAAAGGGGTAATAGAAAGTTTTTGGTCTTATTCACAAAAAATTAAAAATTATCAAGTGAAAATTATTTCCAACAAATTTCCTATACACTAGCCAAAAAATCATACAAAATACTGATTAAATTCTCGTATTTTATACAGTTACAGGGTAATTACCCCAATACACCCCATAAATCCACCACTGTTCCTATGTTTACAAATTAGACTTGTATCTTTAATTTATTACTAATTTAAAAAGGTTTTTTTAGTTTAAAAATTGGAATTAGGGATTGCAAACATACCGGACTTTAAAATACCGGTATCAGCAATATTGAAGTACCAGTAATATATTAATACCGGTACCGTGAAAAAAAAAATAATAAAAGTTGATTTTTATTAATTTTTAAATTTTTTTATTATTATCCACGAGATTATCCGTTTTTAAACGGATGATCTAAAAACCCATAGAAATTATCTACTTATTCTTAAAATTCTACGAGTTTGTTACAAAAAAAAACTAGAAAAATATTTAATTTAAGAAAAATCATTCAGAAATAATAAAAAAAAGAAAATAGAACAAATTTAAATAAAAACCTAAAAAAGAACAGTTAAAATAAAAATAATTAAAACAAGAATTTATTGAATCTATACGGTATAGAGTTTACTTTTTTTAAATTTCCATTTTCAGTGGAAAACTTTAGGTAAGGCAGATCTATTAAATTTTAGGTATTCTCGAGGCTAATCCAAATCTGCCAAGATTTGGTAAAAGTATTAGGTACCTTTTTTGAGATATCGCTTTTGGATTTTTTTTAAATGGAGATCTGGGATCACCCCAAAACCCTGTAAACTAGTGTTAATAAATATGAATGGTTAACTATTTTTTTTTTCAGAACAATTTTTTTTGGGAGATCCCGAACTAAAATCAAAAGTACCTTTAGAATACTTAAGTCACAAAGAAAAATATGAAGAAGCAATGCGAAAAGCCTGTATATTATTTAGAAAAGTACAAGAATTACAAAATCAAGGAAAGGGCGGAGTTGATAATTTTAGGTAATTTAATATCAATTTAGGTTGCTATTAGCACCGTAAAGTGGGGTGAATAGGAATTATATGAGTAAAATTTTGATGATGCATCGGGTTCAATTTGAAGAAAACTCATGGCTATTTAATAGCTAGCCTAGAAGTCCGGGAGCCCACGCCCAGTAGAATTTTTTTATTACCTCACCGTTGAGACTTTGTATATGTGTTCTTTATATCCAGTCAAACAACTTCTTACACAACAAAATTGTCGATGCAGGGGTGTTTTTTTTTTGGGACCAACCTTTAACTTTAGGTCGTCCGACAACGGTATTGCCCGAAATTTTTTGTCGGACAAGGTTACCACTTGATTTTAAATATTTTTATTAAACGATCCTGAAAAAGTCAGCTGTGATGTGCTAAATGTTATGACGTCATAACATGTTAGGTTAGTTATGACGTCATAACATTTAGCACCTCACAGCTGATTTTTTCAGGATCGTTTAATAAAAATATTTAAAATCAAGTGGTAACCTTGTCCGACAAAAATTTTCGGGCAATACCGTTGTCGGACGACCTAAAGTTAAAGGTTGGTTCCAAAAAAAAAAAACACCCCTGTATCGACAATTTTGTTGTGTAAGAAGTTGTTTGACTGGATATAAAGAACACATATACAAAGTCTCAACGGTGAGGTAATAAAAAAAATTCTACTGGGCGTGGGCTCCGGGACTATAGGTAATAGTCTATGAGTTTACTCCGTAAGGAGTTAGATTATATTAGTTACAGTTGATGTGAAAAACAACACAGCTAAAACTTATTTAATTACTAGAACTTTGAATGTAAAGTGGCCACTTTGGAAATCTATTTTATATTTCTGATTACTCTTTTCGTTTTAATTAATTCATTAGATCTAATCTTGTTGTTGCATTCTATCGATCATTTTTCTAAAACCAGAAATTAACCAATTGAATCTATGAATTTTATTTTTGGCCAAATTGCTTCGCTTAGCAAGAAATTTTTATGGTGCATGACGGGTCTAAGAAGTTGAAAAAAAATCTTTAAAACCGCGCCTTGCTTAATTAAGTCTGCATATAATAAGCATTAAAAATAGAACTAACCAGTGACTTCAAACAAAATTATTAACCTTTTTGTGAGTTTAACAAAAAGTTTTAAATCTAAATTTACTTGTACTTTAAGAAAACAGTTAATTTTTCACCCTATTTTACGGTACACAATTTTAACATTATATTATATATTAATTTTAAACAAATTAAAAATTATCACAATGGGAAGGAAGTAGTTTAAATAATTATAATGCATTAATATTTTGCCTTTTTATTTAAATTCATATTTTGCATTAAATTTTAATGCGTACCATATTTATTTATTTATTTACAAATACATATTTGATGAATATTTGATGTATATACAGTGCGGTCCAAAATTCACCCCCCCCCCCCTCTTAACTTTTGAACAATTTGAGATATCGATTTCAAATTTATAACTCTTAAATAAGACAACTTAAACTATCTTTAAGCATATATTTGATACTTTTATCTCTTAAAATGTGAGCAGGGGGGCATGGGGGGAAATTTTTTTAAATGGAAAGGGGGGTCGTGTGATACATCATTTTAAAGCTTTTAAAAATGTCGCCCCATGCCCCCCTGCCCACATTTTAAGAGCTAAAAGTATCAAATATATGCTTATAGTTTAAGTTGTCTTATTTAAGAGTTCTAAATTTGAAGTCGATATCTAAACTCGTTCAAAAGTTAAGAGGGGGGGGGGGTGACTTTTGGACCGCTCTGTATATAGGCTATATCATATAGCAAAATAATATTAATAATTTTAATTAATAATTTAAAGTGTATTTCAATGAAAATTATAAATAATTGAACTATGATCTTCGAACATGTTATTATTTAGTTATCTATCTAAAGCTTATATAAATATGAAACAGTATTCATGAATTGTCATTAAATTTTTTTTGATAAAATATAATTAACAACAAGCCGTGAATATATACCGTGTGTGTCCATATTTTTTACAAAAAATCCGAAACAAATACACATAAAATAGTTTGGGGCAAAAACCATACACATTTTGCCCGTCTAGGCACGCTTCTGGATAGATTCAAAAAAATAAATAATTGCCCTTATAAATGTAGTATATGTACATGCGAAACCTTGTCGCTCTAGCTCAAAGGGTACCAGAGTTTATATTATAATTAAAAACATTAAGTCTCGGATTTGTTTCCGGACTTATGTTCATATGCTGGTTTTTTATGTTTTGTGATGTAGAATCATCCCCTTTATTTTCCGCCAAGAACTGCAAACACCGTGTATAAATCATCTAAAAGGCTCCAAGTTACATTTTGTCGGGAGGTCCCCGGAGACCTCCACCGTACTGACATGCACCACACAATTTTTTTATGTCGCAGTAAACGTGCTAAAGAATTATTCATTAAAATGTTTATTCTACGGGTCATTGGCTAGTAATAATATAACTATAATAGTAATTATTTAAAATACTTCTTTTGTGTAAAATTAGTAATATTTTTAATAAAAGTTTTTTCAAATTCATTTAACTCCATTCTCAGATATTTTTACATCCTAAATATTATAACCAGGGAGACCTAGGAAGAAATGCTAATTTTATTAAATATTTTTAAGGGAAATTTTGGGGGGCCAACTAGGGTCAGCTATATTAAAAGATGGTAACCCATTAACTCTACATTATGTTATGTTTATACCCACACTTATGGGACAAGGAGATATGGAACAACAAAGTGAATGGATACAAAGAGCATGGACATGTGACATAATTGGAACCTATGCACAAGTAAGTACACATAAAATTTACCGAAACAACGATTTTTAAAGATACCCTAGTAGAAATTTAACGTTAAAATAACGTCTTTTTAATGTTAGAAAACAGTATAAAAGTACGTTATAAAATATATGCAAATGTCCCGCTTTTTAACTTTAGAATCTAACTTTAGTTACAAACCTTAATCTAACGTTAGACTTTTAAGTTAGAAATACGTTATAAGTACGTTGAATTTCTAACTTTCGGAGGCGGCGTGGCCAACTAGGAAATTTCTACCTGCATCATAAAATGGCAGCTGGAGACAAATTTATTCATATAAATAAATCTTAATATATTTTAGCAATCATAATTTCGTTACATTTATTTATAAAATAGACATCTTTTTAGGTGGCACTAATATTTTTCGTGTAATATGCTGTTATACTTTTATAAATACGTTTACCTCTCAGAAAAACTTTATATTTAGTTAGTTAATATTTATTTATACATTCAGAATCTTAAAATATTATCAATTCTAGTACAGCGTTGCCAGACTTACTATAATTTTAAAGTTTTTGTCAAACGTTAGTTTTTAAGGTTAGATTTAAATATTTTATAACGTTTTTTGTCAAACGTTAGTTTTCAAGGTGGCCCTCAGATTTAAAAGTATTTGAAAACGAGTTTAAAAACAAGCCGTGAAGATATGTAATGCTAAGCATACTATTTACAGTAAATGGTATAAGGCATTTTCTCAAATTAAAAAAAAACAATTTCGAAAAAAATAACGCAAAAAAAAACTTATTTTTTTTATTTTCTTTTTGCAAAAAACAAAATAATTTTGAAAGAAATAAAAAAATAAAAAAAAAACATTTTTTTTAAATAAGATCTTTTTTTGATGTTGATTTTTTCATAAAACACATTTTGGCTATTTTGGGAAATTTAAAACTACCGTATAACTCTATACTAGCGCTTATAGCTGGTGACCATTTTTATTTAATTTTCTCCCGGCTATTACGCGCTGCGAATAGTATAACAATGTATAAAAATTACACTTGGAAATAAGTGTGTAATCGAGTCGTTTAATTTGATTTTAATCACGTTTGTACTTTATCCGAGGCTAGTTTAACTACACAGGCCCACAAAATAAAAAAAGTGATCTGTGCTGGGGTTGAGACCCACCTACTCTTATGTATTTTGGGATGCTGAACACGAATCTGTCATAAAAAAAGGCACTTCATGCTCATTTCTTTGCTACACTGAAAAAACTGTCTAAAATAGTAAAAATCTCACTCCCTGGCATTATTTTGAGCACCCCCTGGCAAAATAAGCTCTAAGCACCCCCACAGAGGGTGCTCGTCCAGTTGGTAAAATTGAGTGGCAGATTTCGTAAAATGTATGTTGGAAAAATTGAAAGGTAAAGGGAAACAGGTCAGTAAATTGTTTATTTGGGAAAATTTGGAAAGGTTGGGAAGCGGGAATTTCGGATCACCCTGTACATAGATAAAAAAAATATCTTAATCCAGATAAATATCATTTAAGCCAGGTGAATTTTAACTTTATGTAACGTAAAAACACATTTTATTTTAGTACCATATCGTCATGTTACTTTCTTAACCACGTATATGACCACTGAAAACTTATACAAATTTAAATTTATTATTAAAATACAACTTTACTTTAGTTTATAGCTAATCGGAATAAATAATTGAAGTCTGCATAAGTTATCAATATGTACAGAGTTGATTACACTAGGCAACAAATCGCAACTTTTTATTTTGCCCCGATCGGAAAGTAAATTATTCTTACTAATTCAAGGGCGTAGAATCCGAATCTGAGTTTGGAAAAATTCCAGCACCTAATTTTTTTTTGTTTATCTCATTTAATTTAAGGTACTGAGTTAATGTACTGCCAAATGAATTATTAAAAACTATTTCGAAAATTTTATTAACAAATCAAAACGTAACTTCCTTGATTTTAATTATATGTTATTATATGATATAGTGAAAGAATCACCTGATTCTGATACGGCTTATTAAAAAGAAATAAAATTTAAGTAATCTGGGATTAACGGAGGCTTACGATATATTTTCACATCATGCGCCTTTGGTTTATAAACCTAATGGCGCGAAAAAAGATTTTTGAAAATTTGTGGGATAGCCACATTAGAAGTAGACCAACGAGGTGTATCTTTATGTATTTTAAGTTTCTGTCTAATTTGGAACTGGTTAAAACATTGCAGACAAACAAGCAATAAAAAAACGTTTTAAAAATGGTATTTTAACCAAAACTTTCTACCAGGATAGGTGATTAAAATACTAAATAAAAAAACTTTTAATTTATAGACAGAATTGGGACATGGAACTTTTATACGAGGTTTAGAAACAACTGCTAGTTATGACCCAAAAACAGAAGAGTTTGTACTGAACAGTCCAACATTAAGTTCATACAAATGGTGGCCCGGTGGACGTAAGTTAAAATTTGATAATAACCAAATAAGTCCTTCTTAGCTCTTTAAATACATGCGTACTACTCACTGAGTACTACTCAGTAGTAGTACTCAACTCAAGCGACGGCGAGGGTGTTTTTTTATTAGTCATTAAAATTTTTCGTCAGGAGTAAATCTTTTGCAGAGTGATGAACTTTTTTTTTAGGCATCAAAATTTTCCTTATTTCAGAGGTGATAACTTTTTTTAGTTATCACAATTTTGCAGCGGTTTTAAAGCCCTGTAGCTCTCTTAGGGAGCATTTGCTGATATATGCCATACAACTTTTTTTATATATTTTACTACGGGGTACCCCCTGCTCTCTTAGCTCGCCAACCCCCGAGTTTTTTCCTCTGTCAACTTTTTTTAAACGTCACTGACATTTATTGAGCCTGGCGAGCAGGGGGTACTTAAAGTTGAGAGAGGAAAAACTATTGTTAACAGAGGAAAAACTATTGTTGACAGAGGAAAAACTATTGTTGACAGAGGAAAAACTATTGTTGACAGAGGAAAAACTATTGTTGACAGAGGAAAAAACTATTTTATATAACAGACCGAAATAATTTGTTTTTTTAGTTGGCCATTCTGCAAATCATGCTATAGTAGTTGCTCAATTGTATACTCAAGGCAAATGTCATGGTATTCATCCATTTATTGTAAAATTAAGAGATGAAGAGACTCACATGCCATTGCCAGGTATTAAAATTGGAGAAATTGGTTGCAAACTTGGAATGAACAGTACAAATAATGGTTATTTAGGTTTTGAACATGTTAGAATACCTAGAAATCATATGTTGATGAAGAATAATAAAGTTTTACCAGTAAGTACCAATACAAATTGGCAAATAAATAATAAAATTAAGGTACGCTTGGTTAGGATTTGTGTAAAAAATTACAAAATTTTATTTTTGCTTTGAAAATTTTTAAATATAAAACAAAATTTCGCATTTAAAAAATGCGTAAGTGTTTTTTTTACGCAATCCCTAATTTTTAAATTAACAACTTTAAAATAATTTTTTTTTAGGATGGTACCTATGTTAAATCTCCAAGTAGTAAACTGACATATGGTACCATGATTTTTGTAAGAGTAGTTTTAGTTCAAGATGCTGCTAATTATATGAAAAAATCCGTAACTATTGCAACAAGATATAGTGCCGTAAGACACCAGTCTGAAATGAAAGCAAAGTAAGTTTTAGCCTAACGTTAATTTTATGTTAGGTTGCTAACGTTAGACATATAAGTATGAATTAAAACAAGTTATTTTAAAAATATGCTGTTGTAATTTTAAGCGTACAAAATGGCGCATGTGATAGAGACAGCAAAGGGAGTGCGAGTAAGAAAAAAGATAATGGCTGACATCAGGGTGAAACCAAACATTTGTATGCGTAGAACCCAAGTAACACAAGTAGTCATAAAGTGTCTCTTACTACGCCTCCATGGTCAAATTAAAGCCGGCTTGGCTGTAACAGATTTCTTTAAACGAGATGTGAAGTGGTTGTAGCGTTAGCATTTGGCCAATTTAGGATAGTCAGTACATGGTTGCTGTTAGGGTTTTACAGCAACTGGAATATCGCTTTTAAATACGTTCTAAAGATTGTCTATCTAGCCATAATCTGTATTTGAACAAAGTGTTGCCAACGTAAAACGATAAGAATATCTAAATGTTTTATCACAAATTTTGGGAATTTAATAATATAATATTGTCGTAAACTTAACTCTGTAGAACAGATCTGTTCTCTGTTCTAAAAGTTATTACCTACCCACGTTTCGCTTGGCTTGTTTTAAAAAAGAAGAAACTACTGGACTACTAAATAATTTACTTTTTTAGCCAACCTGAGCCACAAATCATTGACTACGTTACACAGCAGTATAAATTATTCCCATATATTGCAACCAGTTTTGCATTCCAATATGCAGCTACTTGGTTATGGGATGTCTACAATAATGTCACAGCAGAATTAGAATCTGGACAACTTGACAATCTTCCAGAGGTATTTCTTTTTTTTATTTTTTTTTTAATTACTCTTAGAAATAAGCAGTGCTGATGGGGCCTTATGAAGCTAAAACTTAGTTCGTTTTCAATACATTGCTAAACTATGACCCTTGTATCCTTAACTTATCAGAAGTAACATTTTTATTATTAAAATAATCATTTAAAATGTCAGAAATAATAATTTATTACTTGAACTACTTTATAATAATTCATCATTTGTCGGTGTAATAATAGTACATTGTCCTTTGTATGGATATGATGCCCATATCGCACGAGGGAGAAGTTGAGGCGCAACTCCGCAGGCAAATGCCTCAATCATCTGAATGTGATATGGCACTCCACAGGAGTTGTAAATATTGTTTTTTTCTACGACTAAGCGAAAATATGATAAAGTATTAGCTTTTTAAATTGTCAAAATTGTAACTTAAAATCATTTTTAAATGCTCAAATGAAAATTTTTAAATACCATATCTATTTAAAAATTATTCAGATGAAAACAATACAATTTCTTTTTAGAAAAATGCTTTGTATTCGGGCAATGCAGTAATGTGCGCCATCTTTATTTTGTATATAAGACTTTCTACGCCAAAAGAAACCTTAAGGTGATAAAAGTTACAGGAGAGTCAAAAAAATAATGTTTTGGCATTTTCTGTATTTATTACGTATTATTACGTATATAATCCATATTTTCGGCCGAATGCGAAAACCCTGGTACACCGATGTATATACATTATATGTATAGTCTTAAATCCAATATCGTAAGTATAACTGATAAGCAGTGGATTTAAGGGCGTATAGAAACAGAATTAAACCGTGTACCACCGGTGGCGCACGTCGTCGCGAACGTGTTAAGAAAATAAGGTCAAATCGAACATTATCGAGGGGCGTACTTTATGGACAGCCCCTTAAGGTGTCTTTTTATGTGGAAAGTCCTATTTAAATTAAAAATGTTAATAATACAATATTTTTAGCTTCATGCTGTAGCATGTTGCCTAAAAGCAGTGAGCACGGCGGACTGTGCTTTGGGTGTGGAAACTTTGAGATTATCCTGTGGTGGCCATGGATACATGACTGCATCAAATCTTCCTTCAACATATGGCTTGGTAACAGCTATGTGCACGTATGAAGGTGAAAACACCGTCCTTTTACTTCAAACTGCCAGATATTTAATAAAAATTTTCAACAATCAAAAGAATATTGAAAAATTACCTACAGTGAAATATTTATCTAAAGCCTTAAATAGAAATACACCATTTAAAAAATCTGTTGGATTTATTTTAAGTGCACTGCAAGAAATTGCTGTTGGGTAAGTTTTAAAACAGTATTATTAGTTCAATAGTATAAATAGTTAGGAAATTGTAAGAGTAAACATTTTGGTTTTACTCCTAAACATTTAATAATCCACCAAAATATTTAACTAGATTTGTCCGAATGTTTGTTTATCTATCCGTATCGCTAGAACATTTTACCAATTTTTTTGACCCACATTTTACCATTTGATTAATAACACACCCACCTTCCCATCATATATGTTGTATGGCGTAAAACTACACTCTCCCACATCTACTACGAAGACCAACAACTAACAAAATGGACTTCATGCAACCCAATAACGGATACACAGGCCTTTATACCAGACCATATTGTTTGTCAGAGTTACTGGTCCTTTGTGCCCTTTGATCTTATCGGGCCTATGGGAGGGTCATAATTCTATCTCGAGAAATTACGTAGAGAGCCAAAAGTAACCAAAACTTAATAATAATGCACATATAATTTGAATTTCTAGAGCATTTGCAGATCACAGAAACATAGATTTGTTCTTAAAATATTTGTTTATATAAAATTCATAACAGATTAAAAGTTTTTTATTTACTTATCGAACCTTTGCAAAGCTTTAAAAACTACTAGGTTCTGAAGTAAAGTAAATATTATTAATTATTATCACTGGCATAAAAAATTAAAATCATTAAAAGTAGGTATTTAAACTCTAGACCTGCGTAATTACTTGAATAATAATAAAATAAAAACTGGTCTTAGCTAAAACTTCCAATTCACATTCCAATCAAGTTACTTACCATTCCTACTATATTGTTATATTTTTAGTAAACTCGACCTGGCAAATAGACACATAAACGAAAGAGTAAGAAAAGGAAAATCCTACGAAGATGCTTGGAACGAATCGTCTATAGAATTAGTTTCAGCAGCTGATGCCCATTGTAGAACATTCTTAGTTGAAATTTACTATAATACTGTCAATAATCTAACTGGAATTTCTGCATCATTAAAAAGTGTTCTCATTGACTTATTGGAACTGTATGCAGTCCATACAGCTATCAAATCTACAGGAGATTTATTGAGAGTAAGTTTTATCATACAAAACAGAAAATTTAATGTTGGGTTTTCCATAAAATTGCAGAGAAAAAGGTAGCTATTATTCTTTTTCATCTTGTAGCTTCATGTGGGACAAAGACCAACTTTAATGGTGTTTCGAAAGCTTTGGGATTTATGAAGACAGCTACACCTTTACATCGCGTCTTTCTTTTTTTTTTCAGCTTTCTCCCGGGCCTTTTACTTTTTGCCAATGCCTTTGCTAGCTATTATAATAATGTTTTATTAATGAAAATTCTGCCTTTGTAATTCTTATTGATATCCAGAATTAGAATCTATTAAGTGACTATGAATAAAGCTAGCTACAAGCCTTTTAATGTTTAAAGCGTTATACAACTTTATTATCATAGTTTTATACAAAAGTATAATTTTTTAAGTTTATAACTTGTTATAATAGAAGCTTGAAGCAAGGGTTATTCTAGTTTTGCTCAGTGGGACGTTGTAGAAAATCCCAGTACTATTAAAGCACTAATATTTTTTGTACTATTTTAGTTCACAAGTGTCTTGGGTAAAGACATTGAAGTATTACAAGCTTGGCTTGAAGAACTATTAGCTAGAATCCGTCCAAATGCAGTGGGTCTTGTAGACAGTTTCGACATTGCTGATGAAGTCTTGTCCTCAGCTTTGGGAGCGTATGATGGAAACGTCTACGAAAGATTATTTGCGGAAGCCCAGAAAAGTCCACTAAATCATGAGCCAGTAAACAAGTCCTTCCAGTTATATTTGAAACCATTCCTCAAAGCTACTCTGTAAATAAATCAGAAAACAATCATGCATGTATAGTATTTATTTTCAAGATGTACCTAATGAAATTATGAAACCTGTTTTTCTGATACACCACTTAGATTTTCATTTAGAGGATCCTCAGGAGTAATTGATTTTTTATATAATTATGTATTGCTGACAAGATTCCAAGGTTGTGATGATCATTGAACATTTTCCTAATAAAAGCTCTTATTTGGGCATCCATAGCACACCTTAAAATATTCTCATTGAGTTAAACTTACAAAATATAAACAATGAAATTTAGTAGTTTCTTTGACCTAGACTTTGGACATGAAAACGATCTAATAATAAAAGTTCGATGGTCACGCAAATAGTAAGTGAAAACCTAACGTGCCAGTTAGAGGCAACTTATTATGGAAAATCATGAAAATGAATATATTACAGGTTTCTTTTATTTATATTTTTTTAATGAAATGGAGATAAAATTGTGTACAGGTTTGATTTATATTTCATGTTTAATTTGAGATTTTACAAATATACCCGTTATCCAAAATTTTCTATAAAAGAAACATTTTTAAGAATATAAGTCATGCATAAGGATTGCAACAAGCTTGCAACCTACTTAGTATATGTTGTTCAAAACTTTTAAGTTTTAAAAACTGTTTATCAGGCTTTTACAGAGCTTTATTTTTTAAGGTTAAAACATCTATTAATAAGACCTATACTAGCTTTATATAAGCTTAGACCAAGCATTTGTTTTTCAGTAAGTAGAAAAATCATACATACCTATGTAACATACATATTTATATATACATATATATTTTTATATTAAAATACAAGAATAATTCATATGCTGTTTCAAAAATCATGTTACTTAAAGTGAGATTTAATTTTGCAGTTTACTGTTATGTTATTAAATAATATTATGTATATCAAAGATTTATTTTTTTAACACTTAAAATGGTGTGTGTGTTTTGTAAAACACGTTGTATGTATTATTTTATTTAGCATGTTACTCCTTAAAGTATTATTTTATATAAGTTGATTTTATACTTATTCATGTAATTTTAAAATAATTAAAAATGTTTAGTATAAATATATTCATTATTTAATTAAATTAAAATTTTTAACTTCAATAAATTTTATTGCAGTAAGAAATTTCAACCCTAAATATCCTTTAAACTGCGCTTTTGTAACTGGATAAAATTTTGGAAGCACATCATAAAACCTTCGTCTGGTGAAGTTCCGTACATTAATTTCCTCGCTGTCAACGGAACAATTTTTTTTAAGTCAATTTTGGGTCGTAGATTTGGAATCTCTAATCAGATTTTTTGGGTCAAGTTAGGATTTTTTTGCCTTTAATTGTCAATTCACTCTCGAAAGGCTCGTTGATGATATCCTAGCATAGGGCCGTCGTTAAAAAGGAATTTGAAGGACTCGCATCCAGGGCAGCATTCAGGGGGGGAAGGGGGGAGGATTCCCCGGGGGCCGGGCTCCTAAGCGGGCCCGGCGGCGAAATTCACTGTTTTCTGACAGGGGTAAAGCTTTTTTTCAGAGGCGAGGGGGCCCGGGAATAAAGTTCCCCGGGGCTCGGGCTGGCTCTGTCCAGCCCATTGAATTTAAAACAAGGGCCAGCATAAAAAAGTTGTTCTTTTTTGACTGATCCTTTTTGGAGAAGAAAGAATTTATTTTTGACAAAAAAGTAACTTACCACCTCTGTGCTAAGCACGGCAGAGTAAATGGTCCTGCCACTGTATACGCGCCTTCGCCAGTATTGCAAATTTGCGGTGGACCACGCCCACTATGCGCCGCACAGTGGGCCATGAAAAGAAAACGAACAAAATTTTTGCATACGACTATTTTTGATACCGTTGATTTCAAATAAAATGACAAAAAAAAATCAAATCGCGTCATTAGGGTGGTCCAAAAATGTTATAGTGAGCCTTAAAAAAAACAAAAGTAAAAATAGAAGAAAAGCACAATCAACGTCATTTTTTCAAGAAATAGCCATACGGTTACAATTTTGCTGTGAAACAGCGGTAAGAAATACTTCATAGCTACTGTGTTACTTGGGAAGGCCATCTTTAAACGTTTCGCAGGCTTGCTTTGTTTGTTTCTCGAAATTACTTATTAATATATTTTATACCAATTTTAAATCCACTGATATATCAGTACGATATATTGTACCTTCATGACCCAAAAAATATTAGAGTCAGTAAAGCACTTAAAACAGTTAAAATTTTAAAAATTTGGTGACCTCAAGCTTCAATGCTGTAGTACTTTTTTTGATTCAGTTGTAATGGTCCTGCCACTGTATACGCGCCTTCGCCAATATTGCAAATATACGGTGGGGTGTCATTTTTTTCTTTTTTACCTAAAAAAAAATGTGTGAAGTTACACAACAATTAGAAAAGAAATTGATGCCCCGCAAGGCCAAAATAGGAGAAAATCCTCATGTTTTTTTGAGGATTTTTTACTTGTTTTAGACTTGCGGAGCATCAATTTCTTTTCTCATTGATGTGTAACTTCACAGTTATTTTTTAGGTAAAAAAGAAAAAATGGCTCCCCAAGCATTTTAGTTTTTCGACATTTTTATATATGCTATATAAAGTGCGCTACACCCTAGCGCACAGTGGACCAGGAGAAAAAAACAGGGACACAATTCGGAATTTTTGGGATTCCCCAAAAACTAAAAACTTTATTAAAATAGTCAGTTGTACCTAATTAAAAAAAAACATTTAAAAACAAAAAAGTTATAGGGCGCCCTAGCGGTGCCACTGCCAAAAATGAATAATATCCCAATACAATTTAATTAAGTTTCACTTTAAACATCACCGCAAAAAAACTACTTACAACTGCGAGTATTCTATAGAATGAGAAGCATCATATATATCATCAAGGCTTGTTCATTTTAAACTTTTCTAACAGAAAAATAAAAATTTTGTTTATCTAAACAAACTGTAATTAAGCGCTTCATTTAACATGGCATTGATTCATCTTTTTTAAGCCTAACAAACAACAGATATTATTATTAGTTAATTCTATACAATGTATAGTATACATTGTATACCATACATGTATATTTTATTACAATATTGTATATACTGTGTACATTAATTATTAATAAAAAAAGCGTTCATGAAATATTTTTTTTCACTACTAGCTTTAGAACATACCATTATTTATCATGTTTATAGACTGTAAAATCTACTGGATATACATTAGATATCCAGTGGATATACTTTGGGAAGGTTAAAAAAATAGATGTCCACTGGATATCTCGTGGATATCCATTGAATATCCTGGATATAGGCGGACATTTGGATGTCCATGGAATATCTAATGGAAACCCACGCTATCCAATGGATATACTCTATATGCTGAAGGTATATCTCCTGGATATCTAATAGTTATTATGTGCTGTCTGGGAAGAGATCCGAATTTTAAGTTTATAACTCGTTCAACCGCACTGTATAGTAGTTCTTCTAATTAACTATATGACGTTGTCTAATAAACTTTATTTGATAAATGAAAAACACATGGCAGCAGAAATATATTTAAATAATTGAACAATAAATAAATAAAAACAATCAATAAAATATAAATTATAAATTAATTAATTTTTTTTTGGACAATATAATGGACATGTGTAGGGGAAGATGAGTATGAAAGAACCGAGTATTGAATTAACTTATTTCTCACTTATACTGAATTCAAACTTCCTACATCTTGGGCTGACATATGCTCCAAAGTACATAAACAGTAGCAGTTAATAGGTTATTAGCAAAGGCAATTTATTGGGGGGACAAAGTACAATTTTGTAAAAATCTTGACAAAAGAATAACCAACTTTTTACAATTACAAGCTTTTATTTAACTTGCAATGTTTGTTATTAGTATGTTTGTTTAGGGCAAATCTGCCAAAGGCTTTTTTAACCACTTAGAATATACTTAGAAAGGTAAAATTTAATACATATGCTTATCTTGGCTGACAATACAATTTTTTATAGAACTTACCTTGCATTGAATAATACACAGGGCCGGCCTTTGCATTTCACCGCCCTAAAGCAAGCGTTTGGCCTATTTAAAAAAAAATCCCACAAAAGTTTTGACGACTAAAAAAAAATAAATTAATAGTAAAAAACATTTTTAAGAACAAGCTTTTATTTAAGTGCTTTTAAAAGTCCAAAACATTTTTAAGAACAAGCTTTTGTTTAAGTGCACTAAAAAGAAGAAAATAAACTTTCAAGTAAATCAAACCCATCAATTTCTTACATTATACAATTTTATATCATATAAACCCATCAATATGTTACATTATACAATTTTATATGATATAAAATTGTATAATGTAACAAATTGATGGGTTTGATTTACTTGAAAGTTTATTTTCTTCTTTTTAGTGCACTTAAATAAAAGCTTGTACTTAAAAATGTCTACATCAAAAAATATGAAAAAAAGTTTCTACACTACGGCCCTTCGAAGATGACATATTGAATTGGCCACAAATAAGAGTATCAATAAAATTTTAATGATGCAGGGTGATTCTTCATTTAAAACTAAGCAAAAAAGTATGCTTCATCGCAACACCTAAATTTAATATTAAAGGAATAATAGCCCTTTAAAAAGTAACATTTTTGACTGCACAAAATTTTGCTTGCTCTTTATTTGAAAACGGTTTGGATGTTATACCATATAACATTTTGTATGTATTTTTAATCAAGAAATCTATATTTTTTACACAAAATCCAAAAAAATACACATAGAAAAGTTTGGCTCAAAAATATGTTAAGTTGCACGTTTTTGTCTGTCTAGGCACGCCTCTGGATAGATTCAAAAAAATAAATCAACTTAAACTGATTGCTCATATTAATACTAGTATACATGCAACACCTCTTCGCTCTATCTCAAAGGGTACTAGAGTTATTAATTAAAAACCTTATTTTTAGTAACCGTAGGCTTCGTTTGCGGACCTATGTTCCTATGCTGGTTTTCCATGTTTTGTGATGTAGAATCATCCCCTTTAATATATGCCATAAGACTGCAAACACCGTGTATTTAATGTTTTATGGCGACTTCAAAATTTGGAATTTTTATTTGAAATTTCCTTATAATATTAAACTAAGTATCATTTTAATTTATTAAATATGATTACGAGATGATAATAGATCCAATTAGCGATAATTAAAAAAAAATAATAAAAAATGCTAAATAAAATATGAATTTAAACGTCAATTGAAATTATTCAATATTCTACAAACGTCATGTGGTTAAAGTTTAATGTCATAGGTACAAGATTTTTCTGTTAAAAAAAGGTCATCTTCTCGAAAAAATGATTCACCCCTGGCAGAAATTTTGAAAATGAAAAAAAATGTCCTCGTTTGGGAAAAAATCACAAAAGGACATTTTGTCGGAAAAAAGGGTCTTAGGATAGGACGATCATCAACTCCATAATTAGGACGATCATCAACTCCATAATTTACCTAACTGGGCTGCCGGGGGAAGTAATTTGTTAACTTTAAGAGGGGCGATTCCAGATTTTCTCAAATTTCCGATGGGGCACTACGGACCTGGTAGTATTAGATTTAGTTTCAACGTCTCAAAAAAGTTAAGCTTTCTTAATTTTAGGCAGATTGTCCTAAAAATAACATTTTCTGGGTATTTTGTAGGGTACATCTAGAGAACGGTCCAGATATAAAATTTTTGAGTGCCGGTTTGAATTCAGAGCATAAAAATACATTAGAAAAAGTAAGAAAGAAGGCTCGCGCAAGAAAAAAGTTGAAATTTGTAATTTACCTACTGATATTGATCTGTTTTAATTCGTTTCATTATAAATAATAAATTCACCCATTTATTGACGACAGAAAAGCTAGTACGCCTGTGGAAGGCATTTAATGAAAATTATAATTAACTCTAGTTAAAAAATTAATATGTAGTACCTACTATGTACTAATTGTCCAGTTCCAATTGTTAGCAGAGCTAGTTTTATATCAAATATAATAACTGCTATATATAGAGGGTCTGATAAGATAAAGTTATATTTACATCAAATTCAAATATATATATATGTCTGTTATTATTATATTATATGTAGCGCTGTCAGTATTTGATTTCCGCCTGAAGCAAAGTAGTGATTTTGACCAAAAACAATGAATGAAATTAAAAAACCAACTATTAATGTGGATGGAGTACAGGACACGTAAGTCATATTTTTCTTTACAAATACTAAAGGCTTCAAGAAATAGTGACTTACCGACACTGCAAAAAATGTACAGATAACCTGCAATTTGATTTGATTACCAGGTACCAGAATTTTATAATAAATTGTAAAATAAAAAATTTACAGTAAAATTACATTTTTGCTTTAAGTTTGGAGTTTAAAACTTAAAATTTTGCTAAATATCATATCGTAGTTTTAAAATAATATTGTTATTTTAGAACTTGATTTTAGGATAAAACTAATATTGTCATCGCAAAGTTAAAGGGTTTCAAAGAAATTATAATAAAATTGTATTTTAAAACTTAAAGTTACTTTAACCTTACGTTTATCGTAAATACAAATAGTAGTTTTAAGGACTCAGTTATATTTTCTATAAAACAGTAAAATTTTCGGTTTAAACCATATTATTTACCCCCATTTTTTACAGTGTATATATTTTTTTCTATTATTTTCATTAAAGTTGCAAAAGTTTTTTTCTTATAAACTACATTGAACTCCAAAAAAATGTCGCACCCAAAATTTGCCTGAGTTTGATTTTCAATTTTCAATTTCGTTTTATTTATTTCACCTTTATGGTCAAAAAGACCATTAACTTGAAATAAATTAAATAAGTTATATATGCGTCGTAATTTCAAAGAAAAACTCTACCAAATAAAACAAAATTTGTTGAAATCGAACCAAAATGCACAACTCTGGCAAAAAGTTAGAGGCACCACTTTTTTGGAGTTTGCTGCATTATTAAGTTCTTGAAAATTACGAAAGTAGTTTTTATTCATATAAATCTATTAGGCAATCAAATCATTTTTTAAATAAGTGTTTTATTTATCCAGAATCTGGATGCTTGTGGTATTGCTTGGTCCGAAATCTGCCTATCAACAGTACCATTTTCAGTTTATTTTTGTGTGTGTGTATGTTGTAATGATTTATAATTATTATTGCATTAAAACAATTTTATTGAAAAATCAAGTAAACATATTCAAAGTTCAGTTCATAGTTTAATCTTGAGTTTAATTTAATATATTTTATATTCGTTTTAATTTAAAATGTATCCTTAAATTATAGATTTATAAACCCTTATTAAACTCTACAAGAGTATGCGGTAGTTCCGAATTTTCAAAAATCGCCGAAACACGTTATAGAAAAAAAATTCTTGGATATAAATTTGTTTCACGAATATAGTGGACCACTAGTGATATATACAGTGTGGTCCAAAAGTCACCCCAACTTTTGAACGAGTAGGGATATCGACTTTAAATTTGGAACATGCAATTTTTTAAGATTTTTTTTAATCTCTTATTGGTATCATTTAAAATTAGTTTAAAAGTATCATTTACGTTTTTGCACCATGATATTAATCATTTATCAAAAATTGTAATAATGTGTCACTGTTTGTTCTGCATGTTTTATAATCTTCTTTAGTCGAAAAATGAAAAAAAAATGTACAAAAAATATTTTTTACCCCATTTCACCCCTAAATCGAGAAATTTTTACCAAAAACATTCCCAGTCCACAACTTTATGGCCCAAATCTTTAGCTCAAAGCGTTCTTGAGTTATCGTTGTCACAAATTTCGACAGACCGACAGTTTTTTTTTTGCGGAAATCATCTTTTTTTGGATATAAACGCCGAGAAACGTAAAAAAACTAAAAAAAAAATTTTATGCAATACTTCCCTCGACGAAAGTAAAATATGTTTATTAATATAAAAAATTACATAAAAAATTAACAATAATAATAGTAATTTACTAAAAAAAAATATAATTTGTTATAGTTTAAAATAAATTTATTTCAGTGTGCGGCCCTGTTGTTGCTAACACGCAGCCGCGGCTAGCCTTCAATGATTCGTTGTAGCTCATAGTCTTTCTCTTTCTTGTCTGGTCTGCTCTTTCTCACACCCCCTCCTCGCATTTGTAAGCTCTTCGCATGTCTTGGACACTGACCTAAATTCTCTGTATATATGACTTAAAACTTTGTGCCCATGGAAACTTTTAATCAGTCAGTTGAGGACTCAAACATATATATTTCAATTTCAACAAATTTACGTTGTCTTTTATGTAAAGGTTTGAGATAGTTATATGATAGAATTTTTTCAAAAATGTTGAGAAAATTTTTGTTATAATCTTAATGAATTCAACAAAAAATATGTGATGATTATAGCCTGATTCATTATAATGAGTGGTTCTGATTAAAAAATTTATATGAAGATTTATTTAAAAATAAAAGTAAAAGTCAATTTATTTGAAATAAATTGATTTTTATCCCTTATTTTCACTGTTATTTTTTTTGTTATAAATATAGAATGAATTGATTTGAGTTAAAAAGTTTATGAAAACATATGCCTAAAAATGCTTAGTTTCGGAGTTATGGGAATATTCCCGGTAAAATGCATAGCCAATCCGATACTGAAAATAACCCATTTAAGTACTTACATTAAATTTGAAATTAGAGTATAATATTTCAAGTTAAGTTTAATGAACTTTATCTAACATTTATTATTATTAAAAATGAATTTTTCCTTCGATTTTAATAAAATCATTTAACCACATAACAGACTAGTATATCTAGTAGATAATCTTTACCTACATATGTATCTGAACTTCATTTATTATTTTTGCAAAAATTAAAAATTAAATACTGCTGGCAAGAAAACAATACTTCCCTCCATATTCCATGTTTATAAAAAAAAAAGAAAAAACTAATTTTCGAAAACAATAAAAATCTCAAAACATCAGAAAAAAATACTGCCCAGTTAAAAAGCTTTCGCATTTTTCACCTCAGCGCGTCAAATGGATTTTTTATTATCAGATTCACTTTCAGCAACCTTAAAAACCCCAATATACCAATTCTCAAGAAACTACCCCAGCCCCTCAGGGGGTGGATTTAGAAAAAAATTATTTTAAAATTAATTTTTAGAGACCTCAAAACCCCCAATATATCAACTTTCAAAAAATACCCCCTGTCCCTCAGGGGGTGGAGTTAGAATTTTGTTATTATCAGATTCACTTTCAGCAACCCCAAAAACCCCAAATTACCAATTTTCACGAAAACTACCCCCGCCCCTCAGGGAGTGGAGTTAGAATTTATTTATTATCAGATTCACTTTCAGCAACCTCAAAAACACCAATATACCAATTTTCACGAAAACTACCCCTCGTCCCCCAGGAAGTGGAATTAGGAAAAAAAATATCAGATTCAGTTTTGTTAACCTCAAAAACCCCTATGTATAGTCATCCACACGGCAGGAAACCTCCGACGCAAGGGGGAGGTATCACCGAAAGGACAGCGCACTCTCTTCTTTAGCGACAATTTTTTTGCTCGAAATTGATTTATATCGACATAAAACGTCATAAAACGTAAAAATACGCAAAAAAATTGCACGAATACAAGGCTTTCCCGAAATTTTGGCTTAGGGCCACTTGCATCAAATTTTGGTCTGGGATTATCTCAACTAAACCGAGTTCAAGATAAAAATGCTGCGTTCTGATTGGTCGACCGTCAATTTAATCCAAGTTTAAAGTTAAACCATTGTTGGTACAAGTAGCCCTTAACCCGGTTAAGTTAACCGAGGGTTTAACACTCGGTTTAACATTTTTAGACCAGCTTTTTTCCTTACAAAAGCATAGCGGTTTGACCAAAAATATTTTTAATTAATTAAGAATTCTTCATACAAAAAAATGTTTATGCAAACTAAAACCTTGTAATTATCGGCAACAAGGTATATTTAATTAAATTATAATAAGGTTTAATTAGGTAAATAAACATTGCAATACTTTTAATGTAGATAATAAAAAAGCAACGATACAAAAACTTTTTTTGGGACGTCAATTTTATTAGTAATTGAATACAAATGCTTATGCTACTAACGATAATTTATTAATTAATTTTTCAATTGTCAGAAAAATATTTAGATAAAATATGTCTCTCGGATCAGCAAGACTTTATCTTAAAAAATTTAGAAAAAAAATAGATCCAATCCAATAAAACCCCTAGATACCATTACTCATGCTTTAAAGGCACATTGACCACCTTAACCCCCATTTAGACAAAGGGCCTTAGCGATCCCATATATTATCCATATTCATATAAACAAGATGTGTTAAAAATTTAAACCCTTTAGGTTAATTTGAAGTTATTGTGTCCAAAGACATAAAGAAAGGCAGACAGTGCGACCGACAGGCAAAAATTTGAGTTATTTTTTATTATTTCTCCACAAATTATTTTTTTTTTCAAGATACCTATGTGGTTTGCCTATTTTCCAGTCCGATAAGGTTTGTGTTTACTTACTTATATTAATTTTTGCAATTTATGTTTCAGAAATACGCCAAATATACCTGGAATTATTGCTGAAATATTTTTGGCTTTAGGTTTATTATTAGTATCCCTAGTTAAAATACTGTATTATATTGGTGATTCGATATATTATGCAATATGTCCCGAACCACCAAAATCAGTCAAAGGTGAAGTAGTATTGGTATGTATTAATATTAATAATTATTATTAATTATAATTAAATATCCAAAAGACCAAAACTGCACACAACAAGCAATTGTCAGGCGGCTGCTGATCGGGAAGGTAATGGCAAACGATCATTGCATTAAAAACCATGGCCCTTGCCCCGAAACGCCTTTTTTTGCGGTGACCGCAATTTCTCGAAAACCAATTTACCGATCAGTCTGATTTGCGTAAGGAATGTCGGCTATCTTAAATTTTAGGGGTGAGTGCGGTTATCTCGCTAAATATGCATCTTACGATAAAAATGTATGTAAACAATTTTGTTAAGGAAACAATTTTGAACAAGTTTTGTATGAATTATTTTTTTATTATATTAATAACAATCGAGTTTGGACTTTTTTTTATTTAAGTATTGGGAAAATATTTTTTGTTGGCAGCACATTTTGGACATAATAAATAAAAAATATTTTTGTAGATAACTGGAACGGGCCATGGTATTGGTAAAGAATTAGCCCTTTTATATGCTTCAGAAGGAGCCACTGTTGTTGGTTGGGATATCAATTTAGAAAATGCTAAGCAAACTGCTAAAGAAATTGCCCAATTGGGATACCCAAAATCCTATGCTTACGCGTAAGTTTTTTTTTGATTTATTTAGTTAATTTGGATTAAAGAAACAATAGTGTAATGATATTTCAAAAATGCTTTAAAGAAATTGTTATGGAAACTTGAAATCTGGACCAAATAACTTAATATTAGAGAATAAGAAAAGCTTATTTTAGCATAAATGTTTGTTTATTTGTTTATTTGTTTAACCTCGTACTATTCTACTTAATTAAGCATCCCCTAAGTCCAGGACTTGTGTGGGCTAGTAGTAGAGGGAACCACCGGCTTATACTGACTTTCGAACCAGTTTCTAGGGATTGTCCGTTTCACTTATCGCCTTCGCCAAATTTCAATTATTAATTAACTGAAAAAGGCAAATCGGCGCCAGTGAGAATCGAACTCACGATAGTAGACTTGCTATACATACGCGCTAGCCACTACGCTATGCCTCCCAGAATACACGTTACAGCTGTAAAAATATATTGTCTTAAAAATAAAGTAAGTAATAAAAATTTGGTAATTCTGGTAAAAATAAAAACTAGGGCTCACTTCTGTTTTCTAGAATGAGTCCATATTTTTTGATGAACTAATTCTGGATAAGAATATATTTTTTTTTGGAAAATAACTTGTAAAATGCTTTCCAATGCTTATAATTAAACTTAAAAATAGTTCTGTTAGGAAGTAATTTTTTTATCCAATATTATCCAAAAAGTGCGTTACTTGGGCGACTTTCACAAACAAAACCTTTTACTGAAAACTTTTGGAATTTTGCTAAGAAAAATATTACTTTTAGATGTGACGTTTCAAAAAGGGAAAATGTATTGGAATTAGCAAAGAAAACACGACAGGAGGCTGGAGATGTTACAATTTTAATAAATAACGCTGGAATTATGCCAACACGTCCACTTTTGGAACATACAACCAAAGAAATTGAAAATATTATGGGCATTAATGTTATGGCACATTTTTGGGTAAACTATTACTATTATTAATTTTTATTATATCTGAGAGCAGGTTCCTAGCCGGTGGTGCAAGGACGGGGTAGAGGAAGGGTTAATCCCCCCTAGTCTTGATTTCATCCCCCCTGGCGTTTTCGTTAAGTGGCGTACCCAGGATTTTTCTGGGGGGCTGAAGCCATTGAAAATCAAATTTTTTAATTATTTTATTAATTTTTGCAAACAAAATTGTTAAAATGAACGTGAAAAATATCTTGTTAATTTTAGACTTTGGAAGCCTTCTTACCGTCAATGCAGAAAAATAACCACGGACATATTGTAGCCTTATCTTCAATGGCTGGTCAAGTAGGATTAGTGAACTTGGTACCATACTGTGCTTCTAAATTCGCAGTTAGGGGTATGATGGAAGCATTATTCGAGGAAGAAAGAAAACGAAATTCAAAATCCAGAATTGGATTTACGACTATTTACCCATTCATGGTTAATACAGGTTAGTCGTGTAAAAAACCCACATAGCACAAAACAGTTCTAAGCAGGCCGTGATCCAAAAAAAAGTATATTTTTCAGACAAAAGTCGTATATTGCAGGGATTCAATAAAAAGGTTGTATATTTCATGAAAAGGTGAGAACCTTATTTTTTTAGTCATTGACTCTTTTCTCGAGTAAAAAGTTGTATTTTTGGACTAAAAAAAGTTGTAATTTTTGACCTTCTCCCCTCCCCACAAAATCTTCTTCGCTACGACCTAGTTCTAAGAATATTCTTAGAATAAATATTGGGGATGTTGTATGATTCTTAGAATATTCGCTGTTCTGCAGAGAAAATTCTTGAACATTTTAAGTCATTCTATGAATACCGTTTTTTTTTTTTTTTTCATGAGAAAGCCTCTATGATTATTCTAAAAAAAATCTAGAAGAATTGGGCCTCTTGTTATAACTTGCAAAACTATCTTAGCTATTTTATGACAAATCGTTAAATCGAGTCAATAGACATTATGTGTTATATTGTGCCTTAAACTAAACAAGATAAGATGCTATTATTGAAACACTTTTTGCTAATTCATCCAATTTTAAATTAAAAAAAAATAAGATAAAGAAAAATAAAAATAAATTAACGAAGATTTTTAACGAAGTTTTTTATAGGTTTGTGTAAAAATCCTAAAATTAAATTCCCCAATTTGATGATGTTGGAAAATACCAAGGAAACTGCAAAAACTATTATGTATTGCCAAAGAAACAATATCATGGAAAAATCAATACCTGGACATTTAAAGGGAATAATGCAATTTATTAGGTACGTAACTAGCCACGGTATCTGGGAATTCCAGATTAATAAATACCGTCAAGTAAGGAGACTTCGCACGGTGTGGGTGACTGGGACACTTTCGCAAAACCCTCTGAACCAAAGCACGTTTGCACAAGTTATGGGGTTGTGTGCACAAGTTGTGGAATTGAACCCCACAACTTATCTACAGAACCCTATAACTTGTGTACACGTGCTTTGTTTCAGAGGGTTTTGCAAAAAAGTGTCCTAGTCACCCACACCGTTCAAAGTCTCCTTACTTGACGGTATTAATTTCAACTTTCTAATAGCCTAAATGTTAATTTATAACTCTATTCTAAAAAGCATTGGGAAAAATATATCAAGCGATTTTTTTTAATTGGTTAAACGCTTTTTTAAAATGAAAACAAAATTGTTAATACTACTATACGTTGACTTTGATTTTGTAAACTTTTTAAATAACAAAATAAAGGATACATTTTTATATAATTTACTTTTGTAAAGTTGATAATAAATTTGTTATGGAGTGATAATTGATTATGTTAATGATGATAATGCTGGTCAACACCGACGTCAATACTAATTTTGGAGCCAGCTGGCTGCAAAATTAGTATTGACCTAGGGATCCCTATCGATCTGTTAATTGATTCTGGGCCTGTGTGATGCCCTGATAACGAAACCTTTTTCGTTTTTCCCAATAAGTTCATTTTTTTCAAAATATAGCGCACAACAGGGTTTTTGCTCAGGCTTTTATAACATCAATGCAATAATTGGCTTGTTGTGCGCCGTCATGTATCTTATGCGCTGGCGTATAACCTTATGATAGGCTCGCACAAGAGCCTGTGGATAGGCCCTTATTTAAGAAAAAAAAATACTAATTAAAAAAACTATTTTTTTCAAAAAAACAAAAAAATGTGACAAAAAAATTGTTTAGAAAGAAGATAGTTTTTTCGATTTTTTGCTTTTGGGGGAATTATTTTCAAAAACAATAGGGATATGCCTTAAGGCATAGTTGGTAATGGCATTTCCAATTTGCCATAGTAAAATGTAAAGGAAAATACGATACACATGTTATTATTTTTCAGGAATTTACCATTAAAAGCCCTCCTCGACATTAAAGATACTTTTGATGCATATGTGGACACAGATGCACAATAAAATAATTTAAATGTAAATCTAACATTTTGTATTAATAATTATTTTTTATAATTTTTTATTAATTTAATTTTTCTATGTTCTTGTAAAAAATAATAAATTTTTGCTTTAAATTATTGCAATTTTATTTATAAACTAGAACCTCAATGTGTTTTTATTATCTGATGTACTTAATGAACTTAAAAATTACTATATATATATATAGTAATGGTACCTATATAGGTACCATTTAAAAAATTCTGCAACCCGCCGCCCGCGGGGAGGGGTTAGAAATTTGTTATTCTCATATTCCCCATAGGCATTTGTGATTAGCAGAGCCCGGGGATATGGAAGCTATGATTCATATTTGTCATCTTTTTAGGTTTTATTAAAGATACACTGGCCTTGCGTTGTTGTAGGGACAGACGTATTGCGGTCGTTTCTAATCAGTGCTGAATTTATGCTACGGTTATTAACAAACGAAAAGCCAGGGCCTGCCTTTGCATTTTAGAAAGAAGTTTGTATCACATAAAATTTTGATTGATTGACTAAAAAAAAAACTCATCTCTGAAAAAAGCTTTACCCCTGTCAGAAATAGTTTATGACTAAAAAAAAGGGGCCTCACCTCTAAAAAATAGGCTTAACCCTGCCAGAAAAAACTTTGATCACTAAAAACAATACCGAATTATTTAAAACGCCCCTCGACGGCGCCCTTCTGGGCTAGCGTCATAAAGCAAGGGGTTCACTTAATTCTTGCAAAGATCAGCTCTGCGAACAGCCTCCTAATCCGCGAGGTATGGTGATTAGTATGGCAATATTCACGACAGGGCCGTAGCTAAGACACTTTTGAAAGGGGGCGAGCCTAAGGTTTTGGGTATATATGCAGCTTTAAATACTAGGGGGTGCTTAGCACCCCCATAGGGGGTGCTTAGGCCGCGGCATCGCATTGTTATGTATTATGTTCATTTGCGAGCCTGTGAATAGGCACTAAGCCAATCACGGTATCGCATTCTTATGTTTTATGTTTTTATACAAGCTTCTGGATAGGCCTTAAGAATTTAGTCTAGTAAAAAATCATATTTGGTTTTGGTTGGGCAGCCACAGTAGCTAGCACCCATTTCTCATACGCAGAAGAAGAAGAAAAAGAAAACAAACAAAAAAATGAGGTTATGCACTGACAGGGTGATTTTAGAATAAAATAGTTAAAGATTGTATATAGTTTGTGATAAAATGACTAAATAATTACAAACATGACTGATAAATATCTAAGAAATATCATTGAGGAAGTGTGCAAGGCGGCTCAAGAGAATAACATTGGAATTTGCGAATTTATTGAACAGGAAGACACAGAAACAATTTGTGAAACTGGAGGCGCTAGATGCATTATCGATTTAAATAGAGACTCCATTGTTATTGATACGAACAGTGTTGAGTTTACACTAAACGTAAGTCCATTTTTATGTCATTTAGCTGAAAGTTTATTGTTGTGGGTCTCTGGCACCTTGTCACATTAAAATAGCCAAGTCCAAATAGTTTGGACCAAACTGATTCAATACTACAAGCTTTTATGTTAGTAGAATAGCATTTAACATTGTCAGCCTGTTGCATCAGTCAATGTGGAATTGGCTGTTTTTCAATTTATACCTACGATTAAAATAAATTTAGTTCTGCCTTTCCATGCAGTATTGGTACTTTCATGTAATCTGCTCGATTTATCGTTCAAGTAGAAAACAATTTTTTTTCAGCGTACCACATGCTTTATATGCAATGGATACTATGGGCCATGCTTTGATGATCCTTTATGCTCAACATGCCATGCATTTCTTTATCCCAATCAAACACTAAACATAGAAATTCCATCTGCGATCTACGAGGTAAGATATACCTTTGTATTTTATTTTGTTAAGAGTTTAAACTCTTTGCAAATTTCTAGTGGTGGAATAGTCTGGGAAATAATAATAAATATTTACAGCCTGATAGTGACAGTGATTCGGGAAATGATGAAGAACTGGATGATGGCCAAGAGAGCCTGTCTACTCAGGATAGTGCTGATAATTTGCTGTCTTCATTATATGAGTTTGATGATGTACGTAGCTATGTACCAATTGGTGTTGAAACTTTGGCAATTGAGCTTCAAAGGCTTTCAGAGTTTTCGCCTTCACTGGACAGGGTTAATATTGAACTGCTTCCACCAGAAGGTATGTTATTTTACTTTTTACAGCTCTAACTCTCTCTAAAAAATTACATTTTAATATCCGATATAAATAACTTCATATTAACATCATTCATTAAACATTTCATGTACTTAAATGCCCCAAAATCATCAAAAAATATATGATAATGTGGTTTATGTAATTTGGGCTATAATATCTTTACTTATTTTAAATTTCCAGTTTTCATCTAAGATAATTTTTTAATAAAACTGCTTCTAATCAAATTCTTATCAATGTGGAATTTTTTTTTTCTCCCTTTCATTTAAGCTGCCAGCAGTTTTTCATTAGTCAATTCTTTTCCTTAAACACTTACATACACACACATCTTGACGAATTTCCACCTTTAGTCAAAATTCACTTCAAATTTATTATATTTTTTTTTCATCGTTTGGACTTTTTGCTCATTAATGTATGTTTTCAGTTTTGATGCACATGTTCGAGTATTTGGATGAGATATCATTATGGAGTATGGGCCAAGTTTGCTCCAGATGGAAGGAAATTTTGTTTATGTGTGTCAAACCAGAACGCTGGAGGCATTATACCCTTTTAAGATGGCCATTATTACCTCTCATGCATGTGCAACAAGATTGGTATGAGGTACGTTTTATTTAAAATATATATGTTTATATACAGTGTGTGTCAAAAGCCTATCCCCCCCTTTAACTCTTGAACGGCTTAAGATATTAAATATTGAGAAACTTCGAAAAATGCAAAAAAAATTGACAAACATTTTTACAACATCAAAAGTCTTAAAAAAAAATGATTTTTTTGAAATTTTTTTCCCATTAATATAAATAATTTCGTCGCACATTTTTTTTCTAAAATGCATAGTATTCGAGATATTTGAAAGTTTCAGGTTAAAAAAAAAACACCCGGTATAAAAGAATCCATAGCATTACATATATTCTTCTTCTTCCTTTATTTTGGCCTTTTCTCAGTGAGATAATTAGCCAGATCCCTCTTAGTTACTCAATTCACCAAGAGTGGTTCTTGTCTGGCTTTTCACCATGCCCACTCCTGTTTTAATTATATAAAATTTCCAGTCTTCTGTAAGACCTTTTCTTTTTCTTTTCCTTCTTTCCTTTTCATGTTTACTGTTGGTTGTGTTAGCTGTTGCCAAGGCAGTTTTTTCTAATTTGTAATTATATTTGCGCATGCGCTAGTATATAAAAATTTTTTTACGTATAAAATCTTCTTCACATGTTAGTTGCTTCCAAATCAAAATTTATCAGCATTATAAATGATTAAAAAACATAAAATTCCCTTCTTACTCCAATATAATCACATGTTCGTCATTTTACTGCACATCTTCCATACAATCACTATAAAATATATAAAATCGATTCTGGAGCATATCTAAGATAGCAAATAAATAAATAAATAAATAACTAATACTAAAAGACTTGATGCTAAAAAATTAAACGCGTTTAACGTATTACTAATTCCAGCCGAAAGTACATGTTACTCGTTTCACGGATGAAAAGCAACTGGATTACATACAGTGCGGTCCAAAAGTCACCCCCCCTTTTAACTTTTGAACGAGTTGAGATATCGACTTTTTAGACAAATTTAGAACTCTTAAATAAGACAACTTAAACTATCTTTAAGCATATATTTGATATTTTCAGCTCTTAAAATGTGGGCAGGGGGGCATGGGGGGACATTTTTTTAAATGGGGTCGTGTGATACATCATTTTAAAGCTTATAAAATTCTCTATTTAAATTAACATTTTTAATTTTTTTAAAGATGTTTTTTAAGGTTTTGATTTTTCAATTTTTTGTGCTAAAACATTCGATTTTTTAAGTTTTTTTTTTATAAATTTTTATTTATGTCAACTTAAATTAGTTTAAAAGTATAATTAACATTTTTTTATGATGAAATTAGGCATTTTTAAAAAAATTTTGACATTAATACCAATTTTCAACCCCATTTTAAACCCAAAAAAAATTGTTTTTTTAAATTTAAAAATATGGAGTTAAATGGAGAATTTTATAAGCTTTAAAATGATGTATTATACGACCCCCCTTTCCATTTAAAAAAATGTGCCCCCATGCCCCCCTGCCCACATTTTAAGAGCTGAAAGTATTAAATATATGCTAAAAGATAGTTTAAGTTGTCTTATTTAAAATTTCCAAATTTGAAGTCGATATCTCAACTGGTTCAAAAGTTAAGAGGGGGGGGGGGTGACTTTTGGACAGCTCTGTATATTCACAGATTGTTATTTTCAGCTGTACACTGCATTGATGTTAAGTGCATGTTGCCTAAAATGTGTCAAATTAATGGCTTCCCATGATATGAATAGCTGGGAAGAGAACTCTTGGAGGCGTCATAGATTAAACACTGAAGTCCGGGCAATGAGAAATGACCCCCTAGATGGAATTGATGCGAAGCCATTAGATCACACTTGCGGACATTGGCAGGTAATTAAATATCGTTCTCCTAAATACACTACACTGAAAAAAATCCGTCTCGAATGAGGGAAAGCACTTTTTCATAACAAAATTAATTTTTTACATTTTAGGCCCCCTTCCCCCCCATGGAAAGAAATTGTTATAACATTTTTTGTGTAATTTTTATTTACCTTTTAGGTGGTTTTTAAATTTTTGTCCTATTTTAAATATTAAAAAAGTTAAGGCCAAAAGAAAAATTTAACTCCCCTTTACTTTATTTTCAGGCAACTATTGAGGGCCCTTCAGGAAGTCCCTATGAAGGGGGACTGTTCTTCTTGTATATTCAAGTCCCGTCAACTTACCCATTGCACCCACCAGTTGTGAGATTTATAACAAAAATCTTCCATCCAAACGTTTCTAGACATGGAGATATTGGTATTGATTCGATTTACCATAATTGGTCTTTGGCACTAACTATCAGTAAACTATTGATATCAATACAGTCCCTCTTGACAGATCCATTTTGTGAAGTAAGTAAACCTTCAATTTTTTTTTGCTTTAATTTATTTAAGAAGTGATTTTAACGTCCGTAAATATAAGACATCCTGCGACAATATAGGTCCTTTTCTGGCTGGACTCCACATAAACTGATCGAAAAAAGTTAAGGATATTGTTAAAAATGGTGCTTTCTCTGAAAAAAAAAACACTTTAGAATAAAAAATCATAAAATGTCCATATTCTCATCATTTCTAAAAAACAATTAAATTTAATCAATTCAAAAATAGTTATATAGCGATTTAACTGATCTTTGTCCAAGATATCGCATAATTCCGGAAGAACTTACTAGTTTCCTTACGTCATAAAAATATGGTTGACGATCAATTACTGCTCTACCAAGCATGTCCCAGACATATTCAATACAATTAAACAAGATAATGGGACAGCGGCGGGCCATTTTTTGTTTTTCGATTTTTTTTTTAGAAAAACCAAAATATCCTTAACTTTTTTCGATCAGTTTATGTTCCTAGTTTACTTAGACACGAATAAAAAAAAAATAACCAAGAGACTGTCATTGCTGATTTTAAATTATATTATTAAATTTAATTTAGGTATGTATGGAACCTGCTGTTGGTGAGATGTACATGAAGAACCGTAAGAAATTTGAAGAGTACGCAAAATTATGGACCATCAAGTACGCCATGCACGATTTAATGCCTCATTAAGTCTCCAAGTTAAAATTACGTCAAGTTCAAGATTTTACATTCTTCTTGCCACATCAGAGATTTTTATAATTTCAATAATTTATTATTAGTATTTTTTGCTATTATGGCAGGGCTTGTATTTATATGATATCTCTAGATCTTAGTGGTTCCTGTAGCAGCCCAAGCATAGCTTTAATCATCTTTTTGCATTTTTCCTATTTCAGTTCTGCACCCCATATTTCTTACATCTTCTTCGACTTTTTTCAGTTGCAATCCCTCCTACTACTTTTCATCCGAGAGGCTGTAATTATTACCTAGTAATTTTATCCTTTATAACTATTATTGGCTACTTGTTATTTTTTTTGCCCTTATTTAGACTTTATTTTCGTTTTTTCTTAATATCTTTCTTTCCTAAAGCAACATGTTTTATTGTTCCCTTTTCTTCTCCATACTTCGTTTTCCCAATTCCCATCAAATATTTTCCTTAAAATATTTATTTTCCGAATTTCCAACATGTTTTTAGTAAATATTTTATTTTTTACATCCGTGATTGAATTATTGTATTCAATGTGCCTGTCGAGTTTCTGTTCCCCATTATTTCAGTGATCCAACACTACTACTTCCTTTTATAAGTCTTTATCTACAGTCTTTAAATTCCGTACAGATTGTACTTCAAATAATGTTTAAATAAATAGCAAATTTATGCCTCATATAAAAATTACTTGACCAAAACAATTTTGAATCTTACCAAAACTGGTATAAGAGCAAATTTCACTAATAATACTGAAATATTTGTGGTTATACATACCAAATAAATGGAAATAAATACTAAAAGTGCAATATGTATATGTGACCCTGCACAAAGAAACCCACGTAGTGTTTCAAATTTACGTATTTCTTTTTTTGTCGGATTTTCTTTACAGAAGAATCCAATAAATAAATAAAATTTAAATTTGACACCCTAACTGGGTTTCTTTGTGTCACATATACTAAAAAAAATTGCTAGAGTTTTAACCATAAGATTGTAATGGACCATCATACTGAATAGATCCCTGACAGCGTGACGTAATTTGTGCTTGATCCATGACGTTATTTGATATTGTGTTTCAATGTTTAAATTTACTGTTGACAGTACTAAGAGTTTATGTATTACAAAAAATATATCTATTAATAATTTAAAGTAATTAATTACTTTAAGTTTTGTTCATGTGATTTAATATAGTTTAAGACTGTTTAGAGATTTTTATTGAAAAAAAGAATGCTTTAAATATTTAATATAGAATGTCGGACATTATTGAAGCCTTTTGGTATTTAACATTAATATAACCACGTTTGACTGTAATATTTAATTAAGAAAGTCACTCCAGTGGTGTTTTATCTTGGATGACGATGGCACAATGGATCTTGGATCTGAGTGCCGTGGCCATTACTTTGTAGCACATACTGCTGCTGCTGTTGACAATGATAATGATGATGATGATAATCACGATGATAATTTTAGGATATTGTATATTTAAATTATAAATATCATAGGGTATATGAGTTATTTTCGTTTGGACATTTTTACAAACATGGTGTTGTCTTTTGGTCTAATAGTGTTTGTGTCTATTTTCTGTATTTAAAAAAGTGGATATATGTAAAATGTTTTACACAAGAGGCTTTATTTTTATGTTAACTTGTTTATATATATATATATATATGTTACGTAATAATGTACATTATAAATTATATCACAATCAGTAACTATACAGGTTTTTTTTTTAACAATCCACCATTCGCAACTCTCCCATTTTAAAAGACAGATCTTTAGTTCTTTGAGCAAAATTTTATGGTAAAATAAAAATATTTGATGGCCATCACTTCCGGTTTTTCATTTTGGAGTTACGCCCATGTTAATGGTATAGGAAAATAGCGTTACAGGGGGGGTGGGGGTCCAAAATGATCAAAATTTGCGTTACGTAATACTTGAACGTTCCCTTAGACACTAATATTGTGATAAATAATTTATAATAGTACACATTAATGTCCGATTTCTAAAAACTTACCATTTTTGCCTTTTTGATATACTTTGTTCTTGTTCTCTTTGAAAAATAATTATTGTTTCTGTTTTATTTTGTATACTATACGCATATAAATAAATGTCCTAATATAAATGCTTTTATTTTCCCTCCATTGCTGACCGCGGTATGCGTACCATTAATTTTCTGTTTGTATTTATTGGGTTAACCCATTAGTAGCTATAAAAAACAAGCCTTGAAGATATGCAATGCTACGCATTCCATTATATACTATTCACAGTAACTGTTATCTATATTGCATTTTCCCAAATACTTGAAAAAAAAAAATTTCAAAAAAAATTATTTTCTTTCTGCGAAAGACCAAAAATTGTCGAAAAAAAAATAAAAAGTCCAAAATGATCAAAATTTGCGTTACGTAATACTTGAACGTTCCCCTACGGGCTGTGAATAGTATAACAAGCTGTAAATGTGCGGTCCAAAAGACGCCCCCCTCTTAACTTTTGAGCGAGTTGAGATATATGGCAACCGGGAGAGCTTCAGTCCACGGACACCCCTAAAATTGAATTTTTTTCAATCAGGGCCGTAGCGAAGAATATTTTGTGGGGAAGGTTAAAAATTTCCATTTTTTTTAGCCCTGAAGATTCGTGAAATATACAACTTTTGTATTTTGAATCCATAAAATATATTTTATGTATATATACAACTTTTGTTTTGGATCAATGAAATATACAAGTTTTCAAGACCATAAAATATACGACTTTTGTTTTGGATCAATAAAATATACAACTTTTTAAGATAAGTGGGGGGTGACGCTCCCCCCATCCCCCCATAGCTATGGCCCTGTTTTCAATCCGATCAAAGCCAATTTTTTGTAGCTTATACCCAGTCAGCACATAATAACCATTAGATAACCATTGGACTGAACGTCCAGTCCATGATGGATCTCTAATGGATATCCAATGGATATACTCAACGTCCAGTCCTTGATGGATCTCTAATGGATATCCAGTGGATATTATAATACCTATCCAAATAGATATCTATATGGATATCCAGCGGACATCTGCTATATCCTGGACGTAGGAGGACAATTGGATATCCATGGGATATCTACTGTCAATCCAGGATATCCACTGGAAATACTGGATATCCAGAAAGTATATCTCCTTGATATCTACTAGATAGTTAACGTAAAAAAATATATTTTTTTCTTGTTTAAAAAATAGATTTTTTTACGTAGTGTAGTAGATTTTTAGTCGTCACTTTTAGAGAAAAGTCGATGGAAAAAAGTTTAAAAATGTTGAAAACTTCGACATACACAACAACAATAGTTTTCTTTCACCACGGACGGTCCGTGGTTTTAAATTATCATGTTTACAATATATTATTCCATCAATCTATTTTCTAATCATCGTACAGAGTGATATTGGTAGACTGACAGTTTCGGGCTGCTGGCCCTCTTCAGTACCAAGAGTCAACTCTGCTGATTAAGAAAACGTTTTTAGACTTTACTCGCAAAAGGAATATAGCCATTAGATTGATGTAGACTTGTGCGCCATCTATTTCTAGATGTAGACAACTACTCATACCTCTCCTTATCTGGAGACTTTGAATGGTAGCAAGTTGAAGACTTGTGTGTCTCAAGCACATAGTACCACTAACGGGTGGTTAGACGTAAAATTAGTAAGGACAGAAATTTTTAATTTTAAACAAAATTATAAAAATATTAATTTATTATTCCATCAATCTATTTTCTAATCATCGTACAGAGTGATATTGGTAGACTGACAGTTTCGGGCTGCTGGCCCTCTTCAGTACCAAGAGTCAACTCTGCACGCTGATTAAGAAAACGTTTTTAGACTTTACTTTAATAATAAATTAATATTTTTTTAATTTTGTTTAAAATTAAAAATTTCTGTCCTTATGTTTACAGTATTTACAACGAATAGAATTGTTTTTATTTGCGGAAATGAGGTATTTTGCATATAAAATACCCTAAAACATAAAAGTATCGCCTTAATGGGAATTGCCATGTTTTATTAGTAGATAAAAACATATATACAGGAGACTCAGAAAATGGGTAAATATTTTAGGACGATTCTACGTAAAGAAATATGAAAATATTTTTAAAAAAACAAAGGCATCTACTAAAATGGAATCCAAGGTAGATAATGTTAACTAGCTCCCTTAAAAATCCATTGTACTCCATGAAAACTTTTTCTTTTTTTTTTCTATGTAGAACCAACCAGCAAAATAGCCTAAAAAATTATGTTATTAATTAAATACTACATAGCGACATTTTTATTTACTGTTTTAAAGCTGCGGATTGATTCTTTACATGTATTTTAAAATCGATCGATCGTACGCTTCTTTAATTAATTACTTTACTAGAAATTGAAATATATAAATTTAAAAAATTATGTTGAAAAAGATTCCCACAAAAAAATTTGTCCTTCGGTTTGTCTGTACAGAATTTTTGACCACAATTATTCAAAAACCCTTTGACTTAAAGACTTAAAATTTGAAACAAAGGTTTCTTTGCCAAAGTTCTCAGCTGGAATCAAAGTGGGCCATTTTTTTTCTAATTTGAGATTTTTTGCAGTTGTTGATTTTTTATAGGTATTCTTTTGTTAGCAGTAGTATTTTTTTCGCGTTCTCGTACATATAAGTCATGTTCAGATTTTTCTTGTACACTTTTTATGAATCACCCTGTATCGAAAATATGAAAAAATAAATTATACAAATTATGATGAAGAAAAATTAGAAAATGCCATGCAAGGTATGCGTGGGTGATTAAGCTATATATAGGTTTAAACCTGATGTGATTTGATCGATAAAAGGTATACCTATACAGGGTTATTCTTAAAAAAAAACTTGAAATTTGGAATATGCATATCACACAACAAAAACTATCATTTGTCATATTTTTCAATTTTTTATTCGGTAAGGCGGCGCCAGGGGGGCAAGTGATACGTCATTTTAAAGAGTTTAAAATTCTCCATTTAACCATGTAACTATTTATTTTTTAATAGTGTTTTAGAAGATTTTTTTTCTTCAAAATTGTTGAAATTTTCAATAAAAAAATAATTTTGGAAATTTTACGCAAAAAGGTAAAATAGTTAATACATGGTGTAGGTATTATCATTTTAAGACTAATTATTTTTTATTTTCATGTAAAATTCTTAAAATTTATGCACAAAACATTAAAAAATTGAATAATTTTGAATAAAAAAAATTCTTCAGTTAAATAGAGAATTTTAAGCTCTTTAAAATGACTTATCACAAGGGTGCCATTTAAAATATTGTCCCCTATTGCCCCCCTGGCGCCGGCTTACTGAATAAAAATTTGAAAAATATTGCAAATGATAGATTTTATTGTGTGATATACATATTCCAAATTTGAAGTTTAAAACGCATTGCATTCAAAAGTTGCGGGGGTGTGCTATTTAAAAGAATAACCTTGTATACCTAAGGATTCTTGAATTTTTCCATAACAAGTAAAAAGTTTAAAAATGTATCGATGGCATTTGAAATCAGGTTGACCATTCTGGTCATTTATATTCCTTCATAAATAAGACATGACTTCAAATAGACTGACCCAAAACAGTTTTTTGGAAAGACAATTTTTAAAATCATCATGTTTTATCGTTTATTTAAGAGTAATTTCAATATTTTATTTTCTTTTGGTTTCAAATAAGAATATTAAAACATACCAACTTATACAGGGTGATACAGGACAATTTAAAAATAGTTTGATACATATTAAAACATTTTTTTTAATAAAACATGACAAAAGCTGTCAAAATTTAACAAAAACTAAAGATAATACACAAAATTTAATGGAGAATCCAAGTATGTGACAAAAAATACGTTACATGATTTAATTCAAAATATAGTCTTGTAGACACCCTGTAAATTTTATTATTTTACCTCTAGAAATAAAAAAGTTATAGGTTGGAAAAATGTCGTGAAACTAAAAAGTTGTTCGTGATATCGGTATCTTTTAAAATCGTCGTTTATTATTCGAAAAGCTGTTAATTATATTTGTTGAAAACACCTATTTGTGGTGTCAAATACTTTCTTTCAAACCCATATTTATCCTCACAAACCTCACAAACCTCAACATCATCAAGAAGAATTCAGCCATGTGCACATGGACACCAAGAACATCGGATCAGGAACCACAAGGTTAGTGAAATCCCTATTATCCCTTTTACCCTTAATTACAACCCCCTAAGCAGCCCACTATCGCTCCTTTCGTTTTCGTTAATTTAAAGTCGCTATATGCCATAATGGAGAGCTATTGAAGGGATACATTTTTTATCTAACCTGGACATATATTTTGAAAAACACCCGGTATGTCAAGTTTGACTATATGATATTACATGGCGAAAAATTTATGTGGTGCTGTATAATCCATTTAAATAAAAAGCATGGCTTTCACATATTTTTATAAAAATAGGATTTTGTATACAGAAATGCATGGAGAATACAGTATGTATGCTAATAAATCGTATACCACATTGATTTTTTTGCCTCTTTGAATTTTTACATGAACTTTAAGCTAGAATTTCGTGCTTCGATTGAATCTGCCAATGCAAATTATTAAATTACACACACCAGCCAACATGTCAATACAGACTGACAGACACATTTTACTTTTCCCTAGGAATGTCCTGCATTAGTAAAAACATGATTTTTTTTCTTACTTTTTTTTACGTTTCTCGACGTTTTATATCGTCGCTGATACTGCAATACGTGATAGCAATTGGACAGTATTCAACATTTTTTGTTTTTTTAGGAGAGTAAAAAAACGTTATAATTTTTTTCCTATTAATATAATGATTAAGAAAGTGTTTTTTTTTTATTTTTAGTTTACGGCCTAAGTAACGACCATACCTCGGCCATGAACGAAAAACAGCTCGCTTATCCCCGACCTATGGTAATGAAAATAATCAAGAGCCGCAGGCGAATTTTTTTTCTTAATTTCATGTAAAATGATAATGTTAAATTCTTCAATTTTCTTGTTTTTGGCGCCCCTCTTAAGTGTTGCGCCCGTGCCAAATTCCACCTTCGCCACGCCCTAGTTACGGTTCTGCAAGACTGTCTGGTAATTAAACAAATAACAGATTATATAAGTCGTATACATTCTTAACCTATTGATGTTTGCTTAGGTTTTTAGTCCTTACTCTTTCTCAAAGTCATCATCTTTTTCTTGTGGTAAGTTAAAAAAATATTCATACTTCATGAAGTTCCTAAAATGTTTCCCTTCTTTGTCTCAATCATATATTTAATGTGTTACTGGGGCATAATAGTTTGTGATATGTTTACTTTTTTTGTGTCAACAGATGCGTTTCAAAGCAAAGAACAAAATGTCTCTCTCAGTCAATTTCGTCCAAAAATTGCAATATTTCCCTTCTTGCTCTCACCGGTTTAATTAGATACTTAGGATAAATAGTTATTTTAATAAGGCTAATAAATATATTATAGCCCCAAATTAATATATAATAGCCCTTAATAAATGACTATTAGGGCCGTAACGAAGAAGATTTGGTGGTAGAGGGGGGGGGAGAAGGTCGAAAATCACGCTCCGTCTCCTCCCCCTCACGGCCCTGATGACTATGAAATAACAGATTTATTAATCTACAGGTATTAGAGAATGTTAAAAACGTGGTATATTTGTCGATTTTTCTCGGTGTTTAATACAAATTTTAATAGTATTTGCAAATGGCGTAATAGACATACATAACTGTACGGTATTTGATTTCACCACTAGTAGTTTACTTACTAAGTTATTTGCAATTGCCAATAAAAGCCAGTATTTCGAAATCCATGTTTTTGCGGTTTTCCATTAAAAAGTTGGAGTAAAAACAATATTCGACTGTCTCCTACCGGAAATCGAACCCAGGATGGTTTGATTTAGGAATGGGATTATTGATCATCGCTGATATGTAAGCCAAAACTTTATAACTTTAGTTCTTTATTGAATACGTTTCGATGCAAAATTGTTAATAATTTTTAACACGTTCGCGACGTCGTGACTCACCGGTAAGTCACTTTGGGTTTTGCACGGGTTATAGTCCGGAAGCCCACGCCCAGTAGATTTTTTTATTACCTCACCGTTGAGACTTTGTATATGTGTTCTTTATGTCCAGTCAAACAACTTCATTCTCGGTAGCGGGGCGTTTTTTTTTGGGACCAACTTAAAAGTCAAACCGTTGTCGGACACCCTAAAGTTAAGGGTTGGTTCAAAAAAAAAAAACGCCCAGCTACCGAGAATTTTCTTGTGTAAGAAGTTGTTTGACTGGAAATAAAGAATACATATACAAAGTCTCAACGGTGAGGTAATAAAAAAATTCTAGTGGGCGTGGGCTCCCGGACTATTAGTCTTGCAGGCCGTATTTTGCCTATATTAGTCTTACAGCCCTACTCATAATATCAAAAGCCTTCGAAATTAACGTAGATTTTTACAAGCAAATGCAACACTAGTATATGTTCGATTCGCTGTAGGAATTTATTAGCATAGCCCGGTGAGAATCCAATTATGAGTCATGACCGTCGAAAATAAACATACACTATGTGTATGTATGTTTCTGTATTTATTTTCAACGTTTATGACTCATAACTGGATTCTCGTCGGGATATAAAAACTAAATAATTTATCATATGTTTTTCTATTTATTTGCCGACTTCTTATAAAGTGTCAGTTTTTTGCGCTATCCCATAAAATAACTTGATGGAAGATTTTAGGGTTTGATCCTAGTGGCTTCAAATAAACTATGAAAAATTTAGGGAACGACGCACTGTGAGATTTGTAGGCTTAAGGTTTATCCCTGGATAAGGCATTTTTCCACATGGGCGTCGTTAATTTTTTATAAAATATTTTATCCTCGATTTTATCTATTTTTATTAAAAATACACATATAAAATGGCTTTCTCATTTCTCACAAAAATTGAATTTATAGTTTATGTTTATGTTTATGTTTGTTTTTAACCTCGTACTATTCTACTTAATTAAGCATCCCCTAAGTCCAGGACTTGTGTGGGCTAGTAGTAGAGGGAACCACCGGCTTTAATTGACTTTCGAACCAATATATCTAGGGAGTACGCCTTCGCCAAATTTCAATTATTAATTAACTGAAAAAGGCAATCGGCGCCAGTGAGGTTTGAACTCACGATCATTAGATCAGTGTCAGGCTATATCGATGCCATTGACCGCAGAGCTAAATCTCCCATAGTCAAATTAAAGTGCAAGCAAGTTGCAAAACAACTTTACTCTACGATATTTCAAGAACGCTTTGATCCAGACTTGAAATTTGGAACATGTCTCTATGATAAAGCGTCTTGAAATATCGTAGTGTAAAGTTGTTTTGCATCTTGCTTGCCACTTTAATTTGACTATATTACGTAATTTACCTACTAACACGATTATTTTAATTGTTAACTAATAACTCCGGTCTAGAAAAAAAAAGCCGTGAAGAAATAATGCTACGCGTTCCATTATTCGTTCTTTAGTTAACAAAAATCGTGCCATCGGACAGGCGGACAGACAGAAAAAAAATTATATCCAAAAGTTTTTTGTCTAGGATGATTTTTGAAAATTTTTGAAAATTCGAAACTACCGCATAATATTATTCTAGCGCAGGCGAATAATATTATAACGCCAACTACTATTTTAAAACCAGATTTTATTTTCTTAATTATTTTTGGGCGCTAAAAACGAAGTTGGTAGTGAAAAGCTCGTTGACACGATAGTTTTTTCAAAACAATGCAGTAAAGGACATTACACCATATATTTTGATCAATTTGCAATTTTGGTGGATGCACCACATTCTGTTCTATGTAATTTGTGCAGTAAAAAAAGCTTAAAATAATCCCCGACAAAAGCCAGCGGAATAAATGTATAGAGGTTAAAACAATATAATTCAAACTTTTAATGCAGAACATTATATTTTATACAAGGATTAAATTTAGGGTAAGTTTTGATGATTTTATAAATTTTAAATCTATTGTTCTATTGCTACTTAAGCGTTAAAACCACAAAGAAAATGAGAATAAACTAAAGTTTCCGAATAAAGATTATATTTACCATTTGTTGTCAACGAAGAATTCAAAAACTGTAAGTAAGTGCTATCTTGGTTAGGGAACGTTCAAGTATTACGTAACGCAAATTTTGATCATTTTGGACTTCGAGGGGGGCCCGGCGTCAATTTCCTGCTAGGGGTAAAGCCTTTTTTTCAGAGGAAAATAATTTTTTTTGCGAAAATAGGGGGCCTGGGATTAAAGTTTCCCCGGGGCCCGGGCTGGCTGTGTCCGGCCCTGCCTGTGCGTATATAAATATTAGAAATCTGCATAATAACGGATAAGCTATAGCAAAATCAACAAACGCGTAAAGAGTCAAAGCACTCGGTTGATTAACAACTAAGACATATTCTTTTTTACCTCATTTCAAGAAATCTCACAGATATATTTTTTATGAATTCGGAACGGGGAATGGTTAATTTTTGTGAAATTTTAAATTAAAAAAGACAATTTTAACAGAATTCGTAAAAATTGTCTACTGCGTAACGTTATTGTCAGGGGGGCGCCACTCAAAACCAGATCCCCTTGTACAAGTGACTTAGGTACGGCTCTGGAGGTAGAAAACCTTTTTTTAGTCATCAACTTTTTGCTGTCCCAAACAAAAATCTAAAATTACGCCCCTGAAAACTTTAAAGTTTAAATATGCAAAGTGTTAATAAACTAAAAGTAATTTAAAAAGACTGTATTTGCTTTCTGTATAACACAATATACGTATAATAAGCCCAACAAGATAATTAATATTAAAATTAATGATTTGTGGGGAAGATTTTGCAATGACAAGAATGCTTGCGCTTTCAACAAAGAAAATTAATATTAATAATTTTATAATGAGTCTTATTATTAAAAATTTGGACTTTTTTATTACTATTGCAATATATTGTTTAACGATTTTTTAACACAAAAAAAAATGCAAATTGTTCACACACTTCGTTTTTGTGTTATAATTTACTCAAGAAAATGCGGCACAGATTGACGAAAACACTGACAGTTCTTTAGAATTTGATAAAAAATATATAACATGTGTGCAAATAACACAGGACTACAAAAAAATTAAGTTAGTTTTTCATAAACCAGACTATATTTTTTCTACGTATTTTTGGGCGCTGAAACGAATATGGCAATGAAAAAAATTCTTGCAAAAAAAAATCCGCTAAATAAAAAAATGTATGGAAATATTGCTAAATAAAAATTATTCATGCTATTACTTGCAGATTGTAAATATCTACCGTAGTTAATTTTTTACAGGGCCACAAATTCCAAATATGGTAATTTTTTCGTGTTTTTTCGATATATTTCATTAAAAATTTTATATAAATAATACAGATACAGCCAAAAAAATTATATATTTAATACTACTACATACATGCTTTATAAAAAAAATACATATTTTTTTATGTACAGTGGTGGAGAGTCTGGGGTGTTTAACATTGCACATGTCACAAGAAATATCATAAAATTGTCTAATGCCCAAAACCGGACTGTTTTTCTCAAGTTTTTTTTTAACGATTTAAACAAATTTGAAAATAAAGGACCTCCCTGACCCATAATTTGTTTTAAAACCACACAGTTCATAAAGCTGGTAAAAACATAACATTTTACGGTGTTTCACCAGGGAGTCGAAGGGGGTCAAAATTGACCAAAAAGTGCGCTACGTAATACTTGAAAGGCACTATTTTATGTTTCATTAATAAAGATACAAAAAATGTAATAATGCTTTTCCGTAAAAATAAAATGTGAAAATCGTAAACTATGTTTACGCCCTGAATGGCGAGGGGTAGTTATCGTGAAGATTGGTATATTGGGATTTTTAAGGTTGCTGAAAGTGAATCTAATAATTAACAATTCTAACCACCAACTTTGGGCGGGGGGTAGTTTTCTTGAAAATTGATATATTGGGGTTTTTGAGGTCGTTAAAACTGAATCTTAGAAGAAAGTGTTTCCAAATCCACCCACTGAGAGGCGGGGGGTAGTTTTCGTGAAAATTGGCATATTGGGTATTTTAAGGTTACTTAAATCTGATAATTACGCGCGCGGAAATGAAAAATGGCAAAGGTCTTTTACTTGGAAGTGTATTTTGTTATAATTTACACAAGAAAACGTGGCACAGATAGAAAAAAATACAGTCTTCTAAAATTTGACAAAAAGCTTATAACATATGTGTAAACACTTGTTAGACATAGGCATAATGAGACATTAGCCATAGCGAAAGTCAGAATACTCGCGAAGATCCTCGGTTGCTTAATATCTAGAGGCAAACACAAATATCATGCTACTGGCTCACAAGAATATAAATAAAACTTTTAAAGTCAGTTATTAATTACATAAAAAAATGATATAAGATAATTTTTCTTTAATACTTTTATAGCTTTAGAACTATTACATGTTTACATTACATGTTTGTTTAACCTCATACTATTCTACTTAATTAAGCATCCCCTAAGTCCAGGACTTGTGTGGGCTAGTAGTAGAGGGAACCACCCGCTTATACTGACTTTCGAACCAGTTTTTATAGAACTATTTTATTAGAACTATTAAGAATTAATAAACCAAAGAATATGTATAAAGAGTATATGCCGTCTGTTTAATACACCATATTTATAAGCCCAACAAGATAATTAATGTTATGATTAATGATTAATTTGCGGAGAAGATTTTTTAATGACAAGAACGCTTGCGCCTTTAACATTGTTCTTAAACAGCAGGTGGCCGCGTTCTTGCATTCTCGCTTTGCTCTTGCATCAAAACCGAATCGGACCCACCCCCGTTATTGGTCTCTGACTAGCGCTCCAACTCTCACAACCCTCGAGTTAAATTTTAGTCCCGTACCGGTTTTTCCACGCACCAGTCGTGTTTAACAACTCCTCTTTACGCATTCCGAACTTCCGATAAAACTCTATGATTTAATTTTTAAAAATGAAACTTTTACCAGGACAACACGGAATAGTTAGATTAAGAATTAATTTAGATAGTTTTCATCCATTCATTTAAAAAACTAAACATTAAAAATTGACAATGAAGTTGTTAGTGTGTGGAAAATGCGTGTGGATGTTAATAGTAATAAGTTTTATATTATTACCTTATATTTTTGCTCAAACAAATATTAGACACAGTCGGTCACGTCTCCTGAGAGGCCGGCGTCATGGAGATGAAGTCCATGTGGAGATGACTACATATAATCCATATTTCCAAAGTCCTTTAATTAAAAGCAAATTAATTAATGATAATTATACTGGCATATCTACAATAATAGATTTTGAGCCTGTACCTACTACCTTGGCGACCAAAAAAAGTGTAACAAGTCATAAAGTAAAGTATAATAATAATAATAATAAGAAGAAAAACAGACGCGTGACAGTAGGAGCGACGATAGGATCGCATGCAAACAATAGTTGGCAACATGTGGATAAAAGTGTGTTGTACATGGGCGAACGTGCTCTAAATCAAATCGATACCAAAAAGAAAAATAAAACAAATGGCCAAAATGATTGGAAGAAAACGATGATTCCAGGCGAATCACCAGACGAATCATTTGAGCAAAAACTCCTGGACAAAGATTTTGAGGAAGTAGATGATTTAGATAGGCAAGAAATACCAATAATAACAGAAACTGCCCCTAGAACTGTAGATATAGTTACACGTTTTCTACACATTGTTGAATCCCAACATTTGCTAGGCGAAAATTGCACAGCTGGAACAGACCTAAACTTAGGAGAAGGAGTTGTGGACCGATATGCCCAAGAGCGTTTTCGCGTGGAAGCAGACGTAGCTGTGAACAGAGCTAATATGTTAACTCGCCTGTGGAAATATGCGGATCCCCAAGTCGTTTTATCCGAATATCTCCTTCATGCGTCTGTTTTTTCAATGGTCGAATTTGATGATGATATTTTTGCCGCCGGTAACTGTTATGACCAGTATCAATATAAAGACTATTGGCTTTTCTGTCCCTATGCTTATCGTTTGCCCGAGGGAAGCATTTTGGTCAAAGACCTGGCGGTCGAATACAAATATCTTAGCAACACGTCTGAATGGTTTTACATCGCACGAAAAAATGCCCAGAATGTGATTCGTAACTTTAACCAATTCAGCAAAGGTAAGATTCAGTTATACTACTTTAGGCATATACCTACCAAAAAGGAAATGGGGCAATTATTACAGGAATTACCTGCCTATTAACGAGTTATATATTGAACTAAAAAACCATAAAAAATAAAATTAAAATAAAAGTTTATTAGATAACAACTAATATTAAATGATATTTTTTTATCAAGTTGGTTAAAATACAATATTAAAAGTATAAAATATTTTGGTCTTTCTCCAGTTTTCTCACATTAAATAAACCGATTAATATTATGTTTATATTTTAAATGGAGAGTCTGGTGTACGAATAATATTATTATTAATATAATAATATTAATTTCAAAACATATGATACGAATATATAATCATGAATATACACTCTATAAATAAACATATCATACATAAATACAGCTCCAGGTCTTTAAAAATAAAAACAAAATTAAACAAAACAAATTCATTACATTAAAAAAACTGAATTTAAAAATTAATGTAAGAAATAAGTTAATTTTAAGCCTGTTTCATTATCAAAGTATTCAAAAATATTGTAAGGCTCTAAAACTAAAAAGGTTAAAATGCATCTCTTGTAAAATTGTTTAATGACATAAAAATAAAAAAATATAAATTAAAAAAACTGAAGTGTAAATTAAAAACTTTTAATAAGAAAGTTTATTTAAAACGTGTTTTATCATCAAAGTATTCGGAAATATGATAAGGTTTTAAAATTAAAAAAGTTAAAATGCATATTAAAATTTGTTATAGATTATATTTCATCCTGTAGCTGGAAACCGCTATATAGAAACACAAGGACCCTTTTCAAATTTGACCAGTCTGTGTCTGGGAAAGTTATAATTTAAGTTTCCATTTCTACTCAGAACGATTTTTCGGTCAAAATTACCATTGAAATCCAGTAAACACACAAAGAAAAACCTACACGGAAAGAAATTAGTGGGCTCTGCGCTATACATTATAAGATATTTGGTAACAGTGGCAAATTATAGTGATTTAAGCTATAGATTATAAGGGACACAATAACTAATAATGTTAAAAATAAATTGGAAACGATTATATATATTACAGACACGATTATATTTATTACAGGCACTATTATAAATTTACAGAAATTTTATTATATTATAAAAATTATTAGCACGGACAATAATTAAATCTATTTAAGCTATAAATGCCATACTATTTGTTATATTTTATTATTCACTAAACAATTAAAGTATTTCATATAAATTTTTACACTGACTGCCATAATTGTAAGAGAAAGCCTTGTATTTATATAATAAGCGATTATAATTTGCTTGGTATGTGTGTTATAGCGCTCCTAGCTATATATTTTTTTTCCGTGTATGTTTAAACCAACAATACTGTTTTTACTTTTATATTTTTTTGATATGGTTACTTAAACTATCCTTTAGATTTAGATTTAACAACTCCGTATGCTTGATTTAATCATATAATGTTTAATTTTAACTATTGAATAGCATATATTCGCAACTATACCATATATTTATAGGATATAGGAATATCTATATGCTATGGTATAATTATACCATAATTATAATTATAATTAAATCAAACGTTATGTGAATAAATTCAGCATTCGGTATTGTTAAATCAAGTTAAATGTTGGACTGACTATACCATAAGGCTAAATTAACCATATCAAAAAACAGTTTTGTTGCTTTAAACATACGTTTGTTTGTGTGGTCAATACATAATAAGATACAAAGATTTTTTAACATAGAGTACCGTAAAAATATATAAATATTCAGTATTTTTTTACATACCTAACCAGTAAATTTTATCCAAGCTAGAAAAAAGGGTTTTATTAGGTCTCGAACTTTTTTTTATTTGATTTCAACGGTAATTCTTACTAAAAATTAATCTCTGAGTAAAGAACCCTGAATCTTAGAGAATGGAGTAACTTTTAAAGACGAAAATCAGTACATTTTTTCGACAAGACTTATTATCACAGACTGGGGACTTGCTAGCTATGACTCATCTTTTGCCATCTTTTGTCATTATTTAAACTTTTTTTATACACCAATAATAAGGAATTATTTGAATATGACCAATTAAATTATTTGGTTGTAACAAATTTTGAGTCAAATAAATATTTAGCTCTTGTAAACAAATATTTTAATTTCAAAATGATTTATTAATGAGAATAAAATTTATTTGTCACAGCCAAATAATTCAATTGGCCATATCCAACCAAATATTTAGTTGGCACAAATAATCTGTTTTATCAGTGTAGATACACTGGCGGGCGCGGTGTTATAGAGTGGGGACAGCTGTCCGACAGCCATCTTCGTCGCTTCTTAGCAGTGTTAAAATTGTGCCACGCTCATGAACGTATTATAAATGTGTTCTTAGTTTTTATAACTTTGAACTTAAGGGTTTTAGAGTCTACTTAATCTTCTAAATAAGAGTAGTTTAGGAATAAACAAAAATTAAAAAGTTCCATTTTAAAATAGCTCCAAGGATTTTGCAAAAATGTTGCAGGTTAATAGTAAATTATAAATATAACAGCAAGTCATTACTGGGTTTTCCCAGAAAAATGACGTAACGAAGTATTTTTTTGCAATTTTGGCGAAGGCGCGAAAAAAAAATTACATTTGACGGTGACTTTTTCGTAATTACCGAAAATAAAAGTTAATAAACAAATTTTATAAAAATAAAAACATAATCAAAATCTCAAAAATTATCTGCAAATTTTCGTGAGAAAGTTTCACCGCACCATTTTTTATTTACTAGTGTCGTCACAAAATGCTTTTTTTTTTCGATTAAATTATGTTTAATTTTGGATTTATTACCGAAATTGAAATGAAATAAAGCGGCAAGTGGATGAAGGTAACATTTTTTTCCTATGACCTAGTTAGTAGTTAGTGCCTATTTCTCACCCGTTGCCTATGACAACGGTTGGGAAGTGACAATTAGCTGATTTTACATATCTGCTGTCAGAAAATTAGTAAAAGTCAAACACATAACCTCAAATTGACAAACTAATTTTAAGATCATTTTTGCGTTTTTTTTTATGTTTAGATGTTGGGTAGTAGGAAAAATAGTATACGCACCTGGACGCAAACCATACCTACCTCCTTCATTCATTCAAAATTATTTTTTTTAATGTTACATAACACCTTTATCCACTTGCTGCTTCAAATATTTAACATATTTTGTTTCTTAGTATATAATATAATTTGCACGTATGAGGGGAACAGAGGCATATCTAAGACCCAATTAGATTACCCCATAGATTTCAATATGCTGCAGCGGGACTGTCTTATGTAGAATTCTACAGTCACGACTATACGTTTGACAAATAAAATTGCGCATATAGTAGTCAAATATATAGAAATGAGTCCACAATATACGAATGTAAATTTTCGGTAAAACTTACCGTTAAAAAATAAAATGAATATAAAAAATGGCACATACGGTAAAGTAGGTAAGCACAAAAAAAATTGTATTCCTATGCGTTTTGAGACTCTGAATCCAAATTTGAGTTCAAAATGAAACCTTATCTGATAAGTTTTGGAGAATCATTTTTAGATACATGTTCTTAGAATAAATTATTAAATAACCAAGTATTAAAAACAATCTCTAATAGGTATACCTTTATATCAGAGTTCCTTATATTTTTATTTTTTCAAAAATTTTAAGAAAAATTTTATCAAAATTTAAATAAATTAATCTAGAATTATACAATTCGGATAAAAAAGTTCATATAATCAAAAATATAGCCTGGTTTATAAAAAACTAAGTTTATTTTTTTTGTGGTCCTGTGTAATTAACAAAAACATCCCTTTTATCCGAAAGCAGACAGAAAACATAATTTAGTTACCCTGTTTAATATATTAAATGGAAAATCTCTTCATTATAATTTACCTAAACAAATCTAAACTGCTTGTTTGCGATAATAATGATGAGAACTGTTAGATGTAAACTTAAATATCTCATGCCTATAAACTATAAACAAGTATAAACTGTAAACCCAGTTTTAACAGCACAACAACTATCCCTTACCCACATACTTAATAAAGTTAAAATAAATAGCTAATGGCTATTACCTGATAACTTAACTTTTATATTATTAAATATTTTACCAAATATACCCTAAAGTTGGTTGTTATCCAGTTCAAATAGTTTTTTTTTTAATTAATGACAAGCAAATTTATGTAGCACGGTGCGGTAGATGGGATATTTAGTTTGACTTTAAATTAACTCAATTTTTTAACAAATAGATTCTCACAATCTTTTAAGGCAAAAATAAAGAAAATCTATCAAACTGTTTATTTTTTATACCGCGTCACATTTTTATTTGACGGACAGGCCCTTTTCTATTGCATTAATCGATAAATCTTACGTTTCTAAGCAATTTTGCTATTTAGAGTTTTTTTTACAGCTTTAACTGTTTTTAAGCTGTTCGCGATTAAGGAAAAAAATAGTCCATCTTTGACTTTTTCAAGTAAGTCAGAAACAAATAACGAAATAAAAAAAAATCATAAAACAAAGTTGTTCAGACAAATGAGCTTAATTGACTTGTGTAATAGAAAAAGGTTTAACTACCATTATTTTATAGCTCTACTGATCATCTTATTGGACTTAAAAAGTCTAAATACCTATTAAAGAAAATTTTTGGTGGTTAGCCTCTCTTTTCATTACATCAGTCCATAAAGCCCATTTTCTGAAAACTTTTTAGTCCTCACATTACCTTTTACTGGAAGTTAATAATACCCGATTACATTACATTTTTTACATATAAAAATCTTTATGCCGTGATTTTGTTAAAATTCAGCTTGTGATTGCCATTTAAATAACAATCTTAACAAGTCTACTCATGAAATTGTGTCGTACAAATACCTTTTATCGGTAAAAAATCGAATACATATCGCAGAGACGCAACTGTTCTGTTGGTTGGACTAAACAGAAAAATAGATGTGCTATATTTTACGGTTTTTCTGGTTGGAGCAATCAGATTGTTCTTTTTTCTGTTTAAAACCAAAAAATAATCAATTAAATGTATATTTTTTAGTAAAACAGATTGCATCGTTACTATAAAACGAAAATATATTCCCATTAGGCCAATTAAAAACGAAAAATATCTACATTAATTTAGATTAATTTTTTTTGCCTTTTAATGTGCGGCTATTTTGTTAAATCATTTATTTTCATGCTAGATTTTGTTTTAATATGACATTACATACATGTGTGTATGTATTTAAAGTCGTATTAAAAAAACTCTTTATACAGGATGTTATATACAATGTATATTATATTTTAAACATGGCGAAAACTGTAATGCCAACCCGAAACAAAAATTCATAAATCAGTCATCAATTTAAATGTAAGTGCTTTAAAATTTTAGAGCAAAATAGAAAAAATTGTATAAAGCACTCGTTTCATAACACGTTTTTAGCGCACTCGTGCGCTAAAAACGTATGTTATGAATCTACTACTTAATATACTATTAAAGATGACACACCTTGACGGCAGAAGGTGTGTCCAGCTCAAAAAAAAACTGACCTGCCTGAGAAACTTTTTTAAAAAATATTTTTAAGGTTATAAATTTAATTATTTTAAAAACTCAACCAGACCAATATTTTTTAAAACAATTTTTGATACGCTTTGAAGTAAAATTACCCCTTGAAATATTGATCACTACTGATTAATCATCCAGTATATTTATATCTAATTATGATAATAGGATTAAAATAAAAATAATTGGATTGACTTAATTATAAATTATTACATAGACTTATATAGGTAAAGTTTGGTTCATTTTATTGGTACATGAAAATATGTAATATACAAGGTGGTGAACCAAACTTTTTCTTTATTTTAAAGCTTTAGTAATAAAGCTAATTTAATTATTATTTATATTATAAAAGTAGTATAGTGTAATGATCACCCAGTGAGGTTTTTCAATTCATCGATAGTTGTCTTGATAGTTTAAGTTGTCTTGATAATTTTTTTTGAATTTGTAGTTTATGCAGGAAAGACACAAAATTTAAATTGAACTAAAACCTTAGGATTTTTATTATAATAATGTACTCTTGTTTTGTAAAAGTCGCTATGATGCACCGTTTCGAGAAAAATCCAAAAACATAACTTTTATATTAAATTAAGAAATAAAGTAAAAAGGCCCTAGCACCGCAGGCGAAGATTTTTACTTACTTACTCCCCCCGTGGATCCGCCCCTGTTTACAGTGGTCGATTCATCATTAGAAGCTAAGTTACTGTGCCAAGTTTGAAATTTTGAAATAACGGATTTTTCGAGATATTTGAAAAAAAAAATAGCCCTAGCTCCCTTAGGTAGCATTTTTGATAAAGGTAATTTCGGTTAAATCGACCTAAAATCACGTCTAGTATCTAGTAAATAGTTCAAAAATTAAGAGAAGGGCTGACTTTTGGACTGCACTCTATATGATTGAAGAGAAAAGCATGTAAAATATTCTTTATTTCTTTTTTTTTTTGCTAAGAGAAGAAATTTTAGTACATAAGTTTAACATTTCTACAAGAAACTCTTTTTCATGTTGGTTCGAAGTTTGGAAGTCATTTTATTACTTTTATGTACTTGTATCTGTTAGCATCTAGGTGCCTTATATATAATTAAATTGAACAGAAATTAAATACTTCGGTCAGTCTCAAATTTAATTAAATTAGTGACGTTTCTCTAGAACAAATCCTGTATTTTTAAGCCACAATTAAACCTCATGAGAACAACAAGGCGTGAAGATATACGGGGTTGCACAGACTCCATTACTCAGGCTGTATCTCATAGACGGCCTGAGATAATCAAATTGCACATATATAATTTTTAAATCTCTTTAATAAATTTACAAAAAAACTACACCCAAATTAACTACCCCCAGGTTACTACCCTCATCCTTAAAAAGTTATCTAAAATTACTTAGATACTTATCTAAAGATCTAAAAACAGGTAAAATTCGTATAAAATAATAATTAAGATGTATGTTTTCTGTTGTTTTGTATGTGATTTTGAGGTTTGTTTAATTTTGTGTCAGTTAAGACCAAGTTACTCTCAGGTAAGGTCCAACCACTAAAAGTGGAAGTGCTCGGCTGGCAGAATAAAAGCATTTGAGATGCTTCTATATACCGGAGTACATGCCAGTTCTTTCTCATCCATTTTTGTTCAAAATAACTATAAAAATAAACTTAAAACTTTAAAAGTTTGTAATTAAAAAAGACAGATGAAAATTTTTAAATTTAAGTGTCATTTTCACCAATATAAATACATACAAGTATATATTTTTATCTAGCGTAATTTTTAAGAATTTGTAAAAAGGTCATTTAGAAACTCGCCTGTTGCTCGCTTCGTATTATTCGTTTCTCCTTTTTTTGGCTAATTCAGAAAAGCTCTTCTTTCAAGCTTTGGTAAACCGATGCGGGTAAACGTAACATATTTTTTGAATAGTTGAACTTTGACAGTTTACGACAAGCATACGGGTGTACCCGTAATTAATAAAATTTACAACTTAGTGACTTAATATTAAATGTCCAGCGAGTGTTGTAGACATTGTTTACTAGACAACGCATAAAAAGAAAGGTAAACAGTAGTTATATTATAAGTAACTTATAAGTTTTACTTTATATACAAATTTGGTAAATGAATACAAAATGTCCGATCCCTAACTATAACAAACCTATACTTTGATGCACGGATCTGTGGCTACGGGAAATATGTTTGGAATGTGTGTGCAAGTGGAAGGCCCGTTGCAGGCACGCACGCCTTATAACGCTTTTGACGGAAAGAAGAGAGCGCGAATGATGCCTCTCCCTTTCGTCGGAGCCTTTGTTTCATGCGGAGAACTATACCTATAAGTAAAATAATCAAATGACAATTTAAAAATAACAAAGTATAACAAGTTTGTAATACAGTAATAATAATATAAACAAGTTTTGAAATAAAAAATGGCGTGATAGAAAGTCACACTAAATCTTCGTTCCCAACGCTTTAAGTTACCCAAAAGTTTTATGTCTTAAAAACACAGTTCATTTTTTTAAAAGATGGATAGGTACTCTAAATGCTTCTAAATGTTCCCTAAGGTCCAAATACTTGCTAAGTATTTTTATTTTGTTTTTAATGTCTGCGTATGCGAATAAAAATGTGCCATGTGCGACCATAAAAATGACAAAACGGTTACTAAGTCGTCACACATTTAGAGACGGATTTAGATATTTTTCAGAAAGGGCAATCCGCCAAATATATAATACGACATTGTTTTATGTTTTGACTAATTTTGAGTGAAGTGCCACACGGTTAACCTAGGCCGATTTTTGGAAAATATTTTTTTTTGATCATGCTAAGAACATTAAAAATATTAGGCCATAATATTAAAAAAATGTACATTTGGCAGTTTTTTAAATTTTTTATATATTTAAACCAAATCAACTTTGTTGCATGTTCCCATGCTTGTTTTTTATGTTTTGTGATGTAGAATCATCCGCTTTATTTTCCTCTAAAAGTCTGCAAACACAGTGTATTTTTCCGATTTTTCTCGGTGTAATAATTTAGCAGATAACTTTGGTTAGAAACTTATGTTATTAAAATATAAACTAATTAGATTAAAATTTATACAGTATTATCGTAATGATAGGGCATATTGAGAAACGACAGCTAAAGTGATAGAGACAGTTCTTTGACCAAAGTTTTATCTAAGAACCTAATTTACTTGCTCGGATGATTTTTGGAAACTTATAAGTTGGGTACCTTTTTTATAGAAATAAATGATTTTATTTGATATCTACGTGGTTATTTATAAAAAGAGACATATACAGTGCGATTATAAAGTTCCGAACAGTTTGAAAAGAAAATACTCTTCGTTTGAACCATGCCTCTGTTAGTGTTGTGCGCGACAAGCCCATGTGACTGTCACCTCCCGGCAACGGTCGTAGGAAAACTAAGTTTTCATCAAAGGGCACTTTTCGAAAAAAAAACTTCTACTTTTATTTAATATCTGAGAAACTGCTATAAGCTACAAAAAAAGTTGCATGTAGGTAATCTGACATTTAAGTGCGTTTTTGTTTAATGTTATCCCAATCAGAAAAATTCAAACCGTGCGTGCAAAATGGGATTTTTTCACACGATTAAGTTTATTTTAATCGAAACAACATAGTAGTACCAACCATTTTTGAAAACATGCATCTGGCTTTCCCATTTTAAAATTTTGAAATTTGGTAATCTTGTAATCGTGCCAAATTTTCTTTTTTTTTTGCTTATTATATTAATCACAGCGGCTAAAATAAGTAAAAATATATAAATCAATCCATGGAAAAAAGTCATGTTACCCTGTGTAATCGATTTTTTAAGATATTCATAAAAGATATAGTTTTACATCATTAAAACTAAATAAATAAATCTTAAATTAATAATTAAATAGTATATTACGCACCGAGTACGCGAGCCTAGTTTTTAGCGCAGCCGAGTAAAAAAAGCACGCGAAGTGCAGTGAAATGGTTTACGACGAGGTGCGTATACTATTTTTTTCTACGACCTAACACCTAAGTATAAAAAAAATCAACAATTATATTAAAATTAGATTGTCAATTTGAGGTTATTTGTTTGACTTTTACTAATTTTCTGACAGCAGGTATGTAAAATCAGATGATCGTCACTTCCCATCCGTTGTCATAGGCAACGCATGGGAAATACGCACTAACTACTAACTAGGTCGTAGGAAAAATACTAACGCATTTTATTGGTCGGTTCTTAGTTAATGTAAAGTTCTTTTTAATTCGACTGAAATATTTCGACAAACGACTTAAAAATATATAGCCGAATTATACCCACAGGGACTCTGATTAACAATATACTTCAATATTTTATATCATATTTTAATATTTTCACAACTAAAAAATAAAGATGTGTGTTTTTACAGAACATTTGGCGATTTTCACCCTGTAGAGAATCTTACGATAAGTTTTTGAATGTCCAAACTATTTAAGATTTTTATATGTCATGACCTGCATGCATAATCAGGTGCCCGTTCTGCCATCCTCAATGAAAAAGCGATGTCTGGAGGCTAAGTGAAATTGAGAAATTGGCGTTAAACTTTTTTACTTTTATTGAATTATATGCTAAACTCAAAACTTTTCATCAATTTTACCAGTTAAAACGGGAATAACGCATTTAAACATACACAGAAAAAAACGGCTTTAAAACTAAGTTGAAAACTGTAATTACGCAATAAATTATAATTTACACGAGAATAATCAATTATGACTTACAGGGCAAAAAATTAAAGTTTTTCAATTTGCAAAAGGTTTTATACCGATTTTTGTCTTTCGTAAATTGTAGCCAAGGAAACTGAAATAAATTTGAAATCTTTTTGAGTAGACGAGTTCAGTTTTTAAAATATCAGATTACTCCCTAGGGAGTGTTACGCCCATGTTAATGGTATAGGAAAATAGCGTTACAGGGGGGGTCCAAAATGATCAAAATTTGCTTTACGTAATATTTGAACGTTCCCCTATAGATATAGGGTTATTCAGATATAATTTTGAGAAATTTAAGAGGTGATTCTACCTTAAAAAATATGAAAAAAGTTCCTATAAAAAAGGTTGGTCCGGAAATGAGCCCGAACTTATTTCTGAATAACCTTGTATAAGTGCACCAGAAGATCGATCTCATCTATATTTAAATAATACTTATCGAATATCTACAATAATATTATTATACAGTACAGTTGTGAAGCTTGAATAATAGGAATAACAGATAAGGTTAGGTTAAAATGGAGTCCTTTGAAATGTGGTGCTACAGGAAGGTGTTAAGGTAAAATGGTCAGATAGAGTTTAAAACGATAGTGTTTTGGAGGGATCTGGGAGAAAGCATATCTTATAAAAAGGGTTAGTTTATACCTTACTTAACTTTTAGGCTGCCGCAAGAGCTCCTTTCGGGGCTTTAAATTATTTGAACGAAATTACTGTTTTTGGGTATGGAAAAACGTCTTGACTTTGGTTTGGAATTAAAAAGTAATAACATGGCAGGTACATCTGTAAAGTCTTGGCATTGCCTAATTACAAAACCACACATTCTAAGGGCTCTATTAACTATATTTTCTATATGAGGGACAAAAGTTAATTTGTTATCAAATAACACACCCAAGTCAATGATACTGAAAACTCTCTCAAGCTCATCATTATTAATAACGTAATTAAATTCATACGAAGTTAGCCTTTTAGAAAAAGATATAACTTTGCACTTACTAATATTAAGCTCTAAAAAGTTCTCATCACACCACCTAGAAATACGATCCAGATTTGATTGTAAAATTAAATAATCAATGGTAGATGATACTTTTCTAAAAATCTTCATATCATCGGCAAACAAAAGTATTTCGCAATCTTCAACACATGCCATGATATCGTTGATAAAAAGTAGAAAAATTATGGGACCTAAGTGAGACCCTTGAGGCACACCAGAAGTAACATCAATAAAATGCGAAAAAAATCCAAGAATAACTACAATTTGTTTGCGATCTGTTAAATAACTTTTTAACCAATTAAAAAGTGGCCCTGTTATACCATATCTTTTAAGTTTTAAGAGTAACAGACCGATATCGACCCTATCAAAGGCTTTTTTAAAGTCTGTGTAGATCGAATCTACTTGAATACCTAGCTCTAATGCAGTTAATATATAATTAGAGTAAATTAGCAAGTTAGTAACAGTCGATTTCCCTTTGGAAAACCCATGTTGTTTAGAATTGATTGTTGGCAATAGTGTTTCCCTGGCTAAAATAATTTTATTAAAATTTATTATACGTATATTTGCGAAATAATTTTATTAAATTTGAATATAGTAAGTATGCAAATTCAAGTTAAAATAGCTAATGCTACCTCACCATTGTTAGTGTTTTAATTGATTTAATTACTCACTGGGCCATTTATGGTCATTATTACAAGGGCTTTAACCTTTGCTTTATTATAAAACCAGTTGGTTATAGATGAATCATGTGATTATGAAACAAAAGTGCCAATGGAGATTTCTCCATTTAGATTAGACAGGGACAAAAGTTCTACCCAAAAAGGATAGAAGTAATATCACCAACATAAAGAAAAAAAAAATCTACTAGGTTTTATGTTGGCTGCACTGTCAGTAACGCCATTTTCGTTAGCCACTGTCATTGTGTGAGCTGCGTTTGATATTGTTTTGATTTCAGTTTTTTGTGTGTTTTACTAAATATTGTGTTTTTATTGACTATTATAGTACTTTTACGAATTTTGATATTTAAATATTGTTTACCAAAGGTAAGTTCTTTCTTTATACCTTAGATTTAAAGCCTAGGCGAAATTCGTTTGGACTTTTTCAACCCTTGTAAAAACATCTTGGCATTTTGGTAGCTATAACAGAAATAACGCTCGTCATAAAATTAATTTCTTGAAATGTAGAAACTGGTAACGATATTAAAATATATAATAATAATATATAGTTAATAATAAATATGATAAACGTTAAATAAATTCATATTTACCTTTTCATATTTGAGGTTATGTTTTGTAAATAAATAAACAGATTAAGCAACCAACCTAAGAACAATTAATAGGATTTATATTTCATTCTTTATTTTACTATTAAATCGTCAGTGTTATTTCTTAGCAAAAAATATTCATTTCTTTAGGTTTATTTACAAAAATCAACGGTAATTGTTGATAAAAATTGAAAAAAATGCAATATTTTTTTAATTTATCTAAGTTGGTAGTGGTGTGCCGTGCACAAATGAGATAGAGATAGGGTAGACGTCTTCTGTTTCATAATTCTAGTTGTACAGACCTCTATTGTTTTTAAAATTACTTTATTGCGGTACACCACGGGCTGGAAGACTCATCGTTGTGGCCAAGAGTCAATTTATGGTACTGCTTTTACGAACATTGCCTTAAAACTTGGCACTTTAAAAGTTATACATTTTTAATAGCGAATATAGAAAAATATTAATAGTTATATTAGAAAAATTGGTACTGGAGGGTTTTTGTGACTGCTAAAAACCAAACAGGGAAAATAATACTAGATACTAGATTACTTGAATATTTTTTTTTTAACAATGGCGATTTCTCCCGTTAGATTAGACAGGGACAAAAGTTCTACCCAAAAAGGATAGAAGACATACATACACTCCCACTTCCACCCAACCAAACAAATTCTGTATTTGTTCTTTGTTGAACAAATACAATATTTACTTGGCCGGGCGAAAAGTGTAACAATTTAATTTTTATTAAAGAAATTACTGGCGCCATCTAAATTTTAGTAGAATTATCTTATTCTACAGATTCACATTAGCTATGTTCGTTCGTTGTATGAAAAACAAGTACAGTATTTATTTGGTTGGCTGGAAAGTGTAGCACAAATGAGATAGAGATAGGGTAGACGTCTTTTGTTTCATAATTCTAGTTGTAGAGATCTCCATTGAGGAAAATCATCACTGAAAACAATTTTTGTGTGGAACTTTCTGTTTCTGTAAAAAAATATGGAAAAATGTGAGCGGTGACGCAAAAAGGAACCACAAGGGGGGAACTAAATTTGTTTGGATAAATTTACTAATCAATTCCTATGTATTTTTAGCCGCTGAATCCGAATCTGAGGTCGTATTTTAAAAATTAGCTCCCATTTTTAACATAACCTCAAAAAACATACTTTTCGCAATGATATGATATGTTTTTTGATTTTATGTTAAAAATACACCCGGGTAAGGAAAAGCAATTGACATCAGAATTAATTTATTGATCAATTAATATAAACATATCCTGCTTGCAGATTTTTAAATTTTTTTTGTTGCAATTTTTTGAAAAAGGGGTAAGCCAGCTTTTTTATTGTCAATTTCCTTTTCAGAGCCCAAAAATACGTAAAAAAATATAGTCTGGTTAACACGTTCCTACCTAACATATGAGCCACGACAATTTTTCAAATAGACCGATGTCTCATATATGAGCCTACGATCTTAAAAAGTGATTTGTAGGAAGGTGCGGCTCATATAAGGGACGTGCATGGCTGATACCGTTAGTAACCTAGTAAACACGTGCCTTTTACATGTTTGTTTAACCTTGTACTATTCTACTTAATTAAGTATCCCCCAAGTCCAGGACTAGTGGCTAGTGGTAGTATTGTTTCTTGTTTGTAATTATGCTTGGTCTGTGTGGTCGAAACTCAAATAAACCCCTGGTAGCGAACGTGTTAAGAGTTATTAAACCTTTTTTTGTGAGCCTGTGTAACTGCTTTAAGCACACAAAAAATAAAGTAGGTACTTATGTATTTGTGCAATTTGTGCAAAATTATATAAATTAAATGTGGGAACTAGATGAAACGTTGCAAGCACCTTGTCAAAACATCGGCACTATTTCTATAATTTCAAACTAGGCGTTTTGTTTGATTTTAAATTCTGTATCTTTAAAACATTATATTCTAGCAAAAAACTGTATATAACATTTTTTATAGGGCTTAAAATATATATTAAAAATATAATTTTTTGAAATCGGGTTATAAATATGTGAGATATGTTAAAAAAACCTGTTACGCCAATATCTCGAAAACAATGCGTTTTAGGAAAACGTTGTTTATAACATTTTTTGACCAATTTAAAATTATCTTTTATATAAGTGCTAAATTAACCAAATACAATAATGCCTTAATTATAAACAAAAAACGCTAAAAATAGGAATTTTACCCTATTTTTACCCCCTTACCCCCAATCGTTTACCCCCAAAATCTAATCAGCTCTTCGGAATATGATAAGAAACAATATGCAAAAAAACCGCAAGTCGATATCTCATGTAGAAATGGAGTTAGAGAGTTTACACCCAGACAGACAGACAGACGGACGCAAACATTTTTTTTACTGATTTTGACTCAGAATGGTCTAAAACGTCGAGAAATGTGAAAAAAACGTGGTCAAAGATTTTGACTTTTCGGCGAAGATTTCTATACATCGGCACTTTTAGTAGCACTAAGTGCCGATGTAAACAGTAAAAATCGACCATACTTTTTACGCTAGTTTACGTGTTCTAGGAAGGTTCATTTATCATACTTAAGCAAAGATTATTAAAAGTTTTGAAAGAAACACGAATTCCATTATATTCTCTCCATAAAAATATTTCAATATGTTTAATTGACTACGGTTGTATATTTTCTAGCTTTTGTAATAAAGTGCGTTTTATAACCTAAAAAAAACTGGTTACGTGACCTGCTTACATCTTTATTTTCCCTATAAAAACATACACGCCTCGTAAACATTGAAAAATGGATTTTCTACAAAGTTTTTCGTAACATGGTCTTTATACTTTTACTTATTTCAAATATTAAAGGAAACCATTTTAACATTATCTTACTTTGTAATATGCTTTATACAGAATATTAATCATATATAGTTTGACGCACGGATCTGCGCACACGTGAGAGCGCGAATGATTCCTCCCCCTTTCGTCGGAAACTTTCTTTCATGCGGAGAACTATACCAAGGTAGGGAGCGAGCGTATTATATCCAAACACGCGCAGCATTGAGGAATATGAAAGTACCAGGCTATAATCGTCTTCCCTACCCTGGTTTATATATTACTTTTTTCACTACTAGCACATTTATTTTTATTATTTATTTTTTTTTTGTCAATAATAAAGTAAAATGTTTGCTGAATTTAACCGAAAAAAAAACATAATTGTGGCAGGTTACTAGATCATAGAAAAAATAATGTATTTTTAACAAAAAATAAGTGTATTTTTAACAAAAACAGAATTTTAATTTCTTATTACATTTAGGGCTCTTATTTTTATATTTAAAATGAAATACGATCTAGCTCCCGGATATTTATCAGATAAAATAAAGTTAAACAATAAAATTCATGAACATAATACTAGGCAAATAAGATATTTATATATAGATAGGGCAACATCAAATAAACATAGAAAAACAATTTTTTATAATGGGTTAGTAATATTCAATAAGTTACCATTAGAAATTAGGAACTGTGAAAATTTTAATGGGTTTAAAAAATTATTGAAAAATTATGTATTAAAGGAATATTAAAAGTTTTGAATTTGTACATAAGCTTAAAAGTAATAATATTAAGGTTGTAAATATAACATGTAACAAAAACAATACATACTAAATACAGATTATTATTATTATTATTATTATTATTCGAATAAAAATAGCGTCTGAAACACGGACAAAACGCATTTTTCGGTCTTACACGTTTGTCTGCCTCGATCACAAGCTCGTTCGTGCGGCAAGCTACGTGCAAATATTCTAGCGGCGAACTATTAAATGGAATATGGGACTAAAATTTTGAGTCAAAAGTTTTGATAGCTAGTTTACAGTTAATAGTATAAACCTCCTTAAAGGAGGTAAATTTATTATAATAAAGGGAAGATTATAAAGTTTTGAATAATACTCCGGATTTCATTAGATTTTCTTAGTATTAAAATTTTTTCAATAAAAACAAATATACGTACCTCGTAAATATCGAAAAATGGATTTGCGCTGAAGAAGCTTTTCATAACGTTTTCGTTTCAACTTGAACTTTACTATATTAGGCCCCGCACAATTTTTTTAAGATAAAATTTCAGGCAGAAGTAACTTATTATTCTTTTCACAGAACTCTAGCACACAGAGGACGATTTTCAAAACTAGGGGGATTTAAATAATTACTGAATTAAATCACAAAAATGTGTACGAAACGATAACTATTTGATAAGATACATGCCATTCTTTAATATTATTTTTTTTTAAGTAAATAATTCATCAAAAAAACAGGAAATAGAATTTTTAAAAGCTACGCCACTGGTTTATCTTTCATTATTTAAAGCTACTATTTTAGAAATTAATTAGTCACACATTAAAGAACATGTTTATGTTAAAATTAGTGCCTATTTTACATTTTTTTACTAAAATCCCCCTGTTTTAAAAATCGTCCTCTGTGCAGCGGTAAAAGATTACAATAGGGCGGTTTTAAATTTTCCATATACGCGAAAAAATTCCCCAGACCATAATTCTTGAATATAAATGTGATCCATGAAGAAATAATTATCCGTCTGTCAGTCCTTTTATTTAAAACAATGGAAAATAGCTGAAGGAAAAGGGATTAACGCATTTTTTTGAAAAAAAAATAACTTTTAGTATTTTGAGAAAATCCATTCAAAAACAAAAAATATAGAGGCGCAACTTAATAAGTATTTTTACTATACCTTAAAAACCGTTATCTAACAATTTTTAGACATAATTTTTACAACTTTTGACATTTGTGTCAGCCATATTGGATTTTTCAGGGAAATTCCAGAAAGAGTGTATTTGAAAGTTATAGTGGTTACTTTTTTGGACAAATTGACTAACAGAAAACGATACTATATAGATTTAAATATATGCCCCTTGGAATGAATACATTTTAGGCACTATATTTTTTTATCTTTATGGGAGAACTATCCAAGATGGTTAACGCCGGCTAGCGCGATTGCCTTTCAGTTAATTAATAATTGAAATTTGGCGAAGGCGATAAGTAAAACGGACACTCCCTATAAACTGGTTCGAAAGTCAGTTAAAGCCGGTGGTTCCCTCTACTACTAGCCCACACAAGTCCTGGACTTAGGGGATGCTTAATTAAGTAGAATAGTACAAGGTTAAACAAACATGTAATGTTTTACTTATTAAAATTAAATCCTATTTGTGGTCCACCCTGTATTTCAGACATTTGCCAAAAGATCCTACTTATTTCTTTTTACGTTTAAAACTTTCTGAGAAATAAACATTCTAGGATAGTTTATAAGAAAACAAGCACGGTTGTGTCCGTAGCAGTATTTAATACAACTTTTAATTAAATACAAACCCTGAAGATATATGATGCTTCGCATTTTATAATATAATCTACACAATGATTTAAACTTTCACTTTCTTAAATAATATACAAAACATTTTATTTAAATATAATAGTTTGACTCACGGATCTGTGGCTACGGGAAATATGTTTGGAATGTGTGTGCAAGTGGGAGGCCCACTTTTGGGAAAGCATTGTATTCGTGCAAAAAATTTCAATTTTCAAGGTTTTCATTTTCATTTTTTTTACTAAAAAATATGAATTTTTAAGATTTTATCTATCGCGGCTCGGGTGACAAACATCCACTCTTTCGGAATATGCATCATTCTACACTTGTTACAGAATATACTATTTTGGAACAGTCTAATATTATATCTTTTAAAATAAAAATAAAGTGAGTAAGTAGCAGACAAGTCAGACATAATAAAGCTTTAGGCACTATTTTAATTAGGTAGTACCAAGTATAATATTTTTGCTATTTTAAGGTAGGTTAATTTAAATTAATTTAAGATAAGATTTTAATAGAAAATATTTATTATCTTTTATGATTAAATAAAGGGATTATTTAAGCCAATATAATTAGGTTTGTTCATATTTCTAAGGAAAAGTGAAGTCTAAATGAAAATATAGAACAAGATTGAACTTTTAAAATCGCTTCAATGGTTTCTCCTTTATGATTAAAATGATCTTTAATATTTTTCTATTTTTCTATTCAAACCATCTTTCTTCTTATATTGTACTAGTTAATAGTGTATAGCAAGCTTCATCGTTTAAAAAAATTAATAAATTTGTAACAAAATCGGAGAATTAAACAACTTTTTTACTCATTTAAAAGGACGCTTTTCAGGCAATGTGATTAAAGTACCCTGCACGTTTCTTATTTAAAAGGTTTTTCGTTTTTTTTTTGCTATAAGCTATAATAAATAGATAATAAATCACAAAATGTCAAATCGGTAAACTGATTTTCGAACCTAGATGTATACGAGATTTTTTTTACAGTTTTTGATGTAGAATCGCCCTACATTATTGACATTTTTATTGGCGCATTTTTTAGTTCCTATTTTAAATGCTCAGAACGTGAAATTTTTTATTATGTTATTTATTTTTTTGTGGAAATTTACCCACAACATTTTTTGTAAAAAATTATTTTACATAGGAGAAATTTTACACAATATATTTTAAAAAATTTTTCATGGCAACAATTTTTACATATTTTTTCTCTCTGTAGAAAAACTATTAATTTGACTATAAAAAACGTGCGTATTTCTTAATTTAAAAGAACAACGCTAAAAATTAAAAAAAAAAATTGTTTTTCCACTTTTAATTTGTGAAAACACTTTTACCAAAAGGCAAAACCAAAAGAAACTAGAGATCAGTGCAATGTCACGTAGTGTTTCCGGAACACACGTTTTACCCTCGTTGTTAATTGAGCGTGCTATATAAATGAGATATTTCAAAAGTACATGTCTCCTCTCACTATAGGACTTTAATTTTTTTTTCGACGAACCAAAATGAGTCGATCAGGCGTGTCCCTAGAGTTATTTTGGGTGAACATTAAAAAATCTATCAGGCGCTTTTTTTTAATTTGATTTTTTAACGTTTTTTTCTACGTATAAATTCGGAAAATTTATACCGGCATTGTTAATCCTTAAACGGGCACTCGCTTATAGAAAATAAAACCACAATTGTGTTATTTTTTTTTTACTTAGGACAACATACAAAATACAAAATACACTGCCCAGTAAAAGAGATTTTCTATTTTTCACCTCCGACCGTAAAATGGATCTCTTATTATCAGATTCACTTTTAGCAATCTTAAAAATATACCAATTTTCACGAAAACTACCCCCGCCTCTAAGGGGGTGGAGAATTTTTATATTATCAGATTCTTTTTCAGCAACCATAAAAACCCAAATATACCAATTTCCACAAAAACTACCCCCACACCTCAGGGGGTGAAATTAGAAAATGTTATTATAAAAAAGTTCAAATTTTATAATGAGACCATATATTTACATACATATACATATAAACACTTAAATATATATAAATATAATATGTGTTTATACACTACATATAAACATAAATAAACCATTAGTTACCTCAATAAACTTACGCTAAAACATAAATCTCCTTGGGTGGTATCGTAGTCGGGTAAAAACAATAAAAAAAACGTTTTATTTTCCAGCTCAATTAAGCTTTGGGAAAAAGCAAATACAATCTCATAAGATAGACTAATCTTTTATTTTTTTTTAATAAAAACGGGCTTTTATTGGGGTGTTATATTGATCTACTAAAAGCAGTATTCTAAAAAAAAGCCATAATCATTAAACTGATATATGAAGTTGGCGCAGGAAAAACAATCCAAGTCCGTGAATCAAAAATGTTTAGAAATAGGAATTTATATTTGACAGACTCATAGATCAAAGGATTGCTTAATTGCTTTATCCTATCATAACAGATAAAAAGTGGAAAAGCCCCGCGCTATTAAATTTTTACTTTTGAGCGACCTCGGAGAGAAGGATGTATTGCTATGGCAAAAAAAAACCAAACTTTAAACTTTAAATTTTTAGGGCATTGCTTAGAATGAGTTTTATTTATCTTTCTCTACTCTTACAAATAAGGGTAGTTTATTTACTTTTGGGGGCTAATTTTTCATAATTACCAAAAATAAATGGACACTAATTATAACAATAACAACAATGTAAAAACTGAGGCTTAAATACGAAAAAATTGAATTGTAATTAAGGCCCAGCGCTAGATAAAGATATTTAGTATTTAGTATTTCTTTATAGTGACCTTATTACCTTTGCAAGCTCTTCTGACTAGATATAGTATCTGGAATGCTGTAGATACACCTTTATCCTAGTGCGCGCGATAGAATTTGTGGTGAGCAGTTTGACTGTATATTCATAGAAAGTTTATAGCTTTGATGTGATTTTCGTGCGAAAAGAACAATACACGAAGTAAACACACCGTACGTGTTGTGTAGCAATTGAATACTAATTACTGACTGACTTCGGTTCGCTGACCGGAATGAACGCTACTGTTTGAAGGTCAAGCGCCAACAAAAAAATCAAATAAATATATATATATATATATATATATATATATATATATATATTATATATATATATAAAGAAATAAGGAAATATTAAACAAACAAAATAATTGAAATTTCAAAATGTGACGATTAAACTTTTGTGAGAAAGTAAATGCAGCGGAATAGTACCATTTTCAGTTTATTTTTATTGCTTTTATGCGTTTACAACATTTAAATATGCAAGAAGCTGCTGCTAGCTGGTGTGATAAAACCCTATGAAAATGTTTGAATTACTTATTATTACTTATTATTTACACCTCATTTTTCCATTTGATTGACTGTTGTCATTTCTCTTTTCTTTTCATAAATTTACATAATGGTCGGTTGGTCGGGATCTCGTTCTGTACGGGAAATCTTGTGAGCACAATAACTCAAGAACGGTTTGAGCTTAAAACATATTTGTTACCAAAAGTTTTCTGTTGGATTGTTTTCGATTAAAATTGGTGGACAAATGAGGAAAATAAAATATATTTCGAAAAAATAATAAAATTGGTATATAGAAGTTTTTTAGGTCCCTGTAACTGAATTTGTCACTGGTTTCTTAACTCCAACCCCAGGGGCGGCCGGGGGTAATCATTTTTAAATATTTACAATTTACGTTTTTGAGGTCGCTGAAACCGAATCTGATCATATATTAAATATAAACAATATTTTCGTAAAAAGTGGTAGGGGGTAATTAAGTCAAAACTAAATTTTAGAATAAACTCCAGGCTGAAGTGTCCAGCCCCTGGTAAGGGGAAATCATTTTTAAATGTCAATAATTTTTAAATCTACAATATTTTTGTGGGTAAATAAGGGTGTTTGAGGTCGCTGAAACTGTTACTGATAATAAAAAAATCGAACTTTGCCCGGGGGGCGGGGAAAATGTGGAAAAATGGTCGTTCTTTTGCATCTTTTTTTTTACTTATCCTTGGATTTTTATACTTTTCACACCGTGCATGCACCAGAAGAGTATTATTCGGCGGAATTGAATATTCAGAAATTGCCAAAAAACGTCCTAGATAAAAAATTGCAAATTAAGGCATCTTAATATCCAAAAGCCTTACGTGGGATCAAGACGTCAAAATCACCCTTCAAATAGGCAACGGCCGTCTTCAACTACTAAAAACAAACTTACTAAAAACAAACTTCTTCTCTAAAAACAAACCTAAAACAAGTACTACTTTACGAGGTCCCAGCCTGGAACAAAATTATACAATTATGACAAAAAACGTTTATCCAAATGTCAGGCCTTTCAAAATAAGGTACTCAGAATATGCCACAATGCCTCTTGGTTTATGAGGAATGCGGTAATATGCTTGGCTATAAAAAGTTCTTCTCTAACTTGGTATATAATTACTAGTAGTTAAATTAAGTTAATAAAAAGATAAATGAATGTGTTTTTCTTAAAGATTAAAATGGACTTAAATCGTTTTTCCTTCGTTACCTTCAATCTCTATAAGGCGAGGCTTTCAAGTAAAAACCGATAAATCCAGAATCTAAGTATAATCCAATAAACTTTTTGTGACATCTGTGATCTGCAATTTTCTTGTTTAACTTCGTTTTTAAAATCTTTGTTTTTTTTTTTGCATTAAAAACTTATATGTGTATTTAGGCCAAAAAAGAACGTATAACTCGGCTTTTAGTAATATATGGGTATTTTTTTTTAATCCATTTTTTTTGTATTGGATGGTTAAGCAGGGCCAGTGCATAATAGAAATTGTCCTTTTTTTTGCTAAAATTTATATTTGAGCAAATCAACAGGAGGTTCTGGATAACTTTTTTCCCCTATCAACATTCTATGTATGATAATTTCCTCCACTTATTTCCAAACCTTTTAGTTAAAAATATAATTTATAACACAACAATAAAAACTGGAAAATTTTGTTTAAAAAATGTGTATTTCAATAATTTTAGTTTTAGAAATCTATATTATAATATATTATAAAACACCATAAAGAAAAAAATACTAATATGGGAGAGTCGTCAAATTTACCATCAATAAATCATTAAAGGGATAAATATTTTAAAAATCGCACGTATCACTGTTTAGAAAGAATAAGAACTTTGAAGACTTAAACCATGCGTAGTAAAATTTACGCTAGACCCGTTATCTAGGGTTAAACTTCTAAAAACGTAAAAAAAAACAAAAAAAAAACAGTTTTTTACTAACGCAGGACTATTCTAGGGGGAAAATACCGTCAATAAGGGATAGAAGTATTTTTCATCAATCCAATTGATTTACAGAGGTTTATCTTCGATTTTTTTGTGGTTATTTTAATACAGATATATGATAAATTTATACGTCAGTCGTTTTATTTGTTTTGTTGAATGTTTGACTATTATTTGAAGACTAAAATAAAAATAATAGTTCAGTTTTCAAGCAAAGTTTTGTTTTTATTTTTTAGGTTTACTGTTTAGTGGGTACTAAAATTTTATTACGGATATCGTAAGAATTTATTTTTCTAAATAATATTATTATTATGTTTTTAATGAAGCATCATACCGAGTTATATTCAGGAAATTTGGTTGTACAAGGGCGAACAGAAAATATATTTATAAAACGTTTTTGTGTTTTATTGAAAACAAAGTTGACATCATTTCGGGTTAGGCCGAGAGTAATATTTTTTAAAGCTATGTGTGTGTTTTAAGGGTTCATATTAGCTTTGCAAATTTCAAAATTTTAGCTCTTATGATTATGGAGATAACTCTATTTACCCAGAGATTTTCTCGAAAACTAAAAGAGATAATCAAGTTCTGCGAAAACCATCTTAAATTAGACAACTAAACTATCTTTTAGCATATATTTGACACTTTCAGCTCTTAAAATGTGAGCAGGCGGGCATGGGGGGGTGTTTTTTTAACCGAAAGGGGGTTTGTGTAATACATCATTTTAAAGAAAATAAAATTCTCTATTGAACCGTATATTTTTTTATTATTTAAACAATTTTTTTTTAAGTTCTGATTCTTTAATTTTTTGTGCTAAAAAATGCGATTTTTTTTATTTATGTCAATTAAAAAGTTTAATTTACGTTTTTTCATCATCACCCCCTTTCCATTTAAAAAAATGCCCCCCTATGCCCCCCTGTCCACATTTTAAGAGCTGAAAGTATCAAATATATGCTTAAAGATAGTTTAAATTGTCTTATTTAGGATGGTTTTTGCAGAATTTAATTATCTCTTTAAGTTTTTGAGAAAATCGTTGGGTAAATAGAGTTGGGACACCTGGTATATAAATATAAAATAAATATTTTTGGTCCATCTTAATCTCTAATCCATCAATCAGTGTAATAAAATTTGCATAATTTACAGGATTATCGTGTAAAGTAAAGTAAAGTTTTTGGCGATTTCCCAAAAATTACACCGTGCATTTATCGGCTTTAGCATGATTGCTTCTCAAATAGGTAATTTATATATTCAAGGCTTATTAATAGCCCTGAGAAAGTACGATTTAATGCGGGATAAATTGCCCTGAATTATATGTATACATATGCCAAAAAGGTCCTTGCTTGTCGGTTACAGATATGTAAAAATCACTTGCTATAAAATGTATTTTGGAATATTTGCTCATAAAAAATCTGTATCTGGGTTTTTAAGATTTACAAAATTTTTAAAACATTTTTTTAAACCTTCCGTCCCCGCCGAAAATATACCTGGTGTTCCACCAGGTACATGACAAGCTTTATCTCCGTTATTTGAAAATATATAAAATTTTGCAAAAAAAAACGTTAAATGGGAGACAAAGAAGATTTTATTGATATATCCAAAACCGCCCCTTGCTTACCACCCTCATTGCATTGTTATCAAAGAAAATGAAAGTACATTTCATTCTGAATTCAGCCATGTATTATATCTTTTATTTTAAGGGGCTCCAAATAACAATTATTATTTATCATTTTGGAGTGTTACGCCCATGTTAATGGTATAGAAAAATAGCGTTACAGGAGGGGATGGGGGTCCAAAATGATCAAAATTTGCGTTACGTAATACTTGAACGTTCCCTTAATATTATTACATTAGATACAATAAAATATAACACAATATTTACATCAAACCCAAAATTTTACAATGGCAATGATTTCTATACGTGTTATATTTTTTACATAGTGGCGCCTTCGCCATAATTGCAAATATATTGTCAATTTTTGATTCAATGTTGAAATTTTTGTACTTTTTTTTTAATTTACGACTTTAGCCAACGGATTCTGGCTATACCTTATTCCTAGTTACTAGTCTGATAACTAAACACAGCGACCTCAAAAATACTTAATCAATTAATTTTTTTTTTAAATTTCTTCGCCATATTGGAACAACATATTTTGTAAACTGTCAAAATTCTAATAAATTTGTCTATTTTAACAAGTTTGGAATCAATTATCTTTAAAACGGTATGTAGTTGAAAACTGTAAGTAGTAAATAGGCAATAGGTAGATGCAGAATCCGTTGAAAGAACCCATGTACCTTGATATTTTGTAGAGCTGTGTTGCTTTAAAATAATTAAAAGATAAAGTTAAATAGAAGAAAGAAATATTGTACAGTGAAAAAGTTATGTGAAATAAAATTTTACGGAACATATTCTGTAAAAATTTGTGTAAAAAAAAAAAATTTTACAGAACATATTCTGTAAAAATCACATAACTTAACGTTGGAAATATTCTTACCTACGTTATGTTCTGTGAATAAAGAGCGCCAAAAATTACATAATATATTCTTTGAAAATACATATGTTAAACATATTACGTGAAACTTAAAAATTACATAATAAGATATGTGAAAATACATAATAATATTATGTAAATTTTAAAAATATAGCAATAAGTTCTGTGAAATTTTACTTAACTTATTGTGCGATGTGTGATTTTTATCTGTGTTGTATTTAAAAATAAAACTCTGTGTAACAAACTAACAAGACCCTTTTAAGACCCTAGTACAATTTTATTTTTGTTTGCTGATTATAGTTTATTTTAGACAATACAAAAATAGATGGCCAAAAAAATCAATCCTATTTTTGCGAAAACCTTTAAAAACTGAAATCATATATGTCACGCACAAACATCAAAAAAGTTTAGCAAGCGAGAAATAAAGCCACAATTCATTGCGATGAGGTCCATGCCAAATCAGTCACTTTTGATTTTGAAAAGGTTTACACAGTTCATTTTTATCGAGCAAAATATATGTTTGACGAGAACCAATAACTAATGTGCTCTTTTTAATATAAAACGAATTTGCTGTAAGCAAGAAAAACGAATTTCATTTGTATTAATAAGAAAAATACGGGATTTAAAAAAAAATTATTTGAGAACTGATTTTACTAATAAAGTATTTTTGGAGAAGATAATTTCTTTATATTAATATTTAATAAAAATAGAACCATAAATATATTATGTTTTATTTGGGGTTTCAGCAACGCCCACTTTAATGGAATAATTGCCTTAAATTTAATATAATGTGACTTACTTTTTTTAAATATTTTTTGGGTCTGTGGTCCAGTTTTCGGGATAATTAGAGCTAACTTGATCCAGCTACCCAAAATCTACGTGTTATAGGTTTAATTTTGGATTTGGGAAAACAAATTTTATAAATGTTGTAAAATACACAACAAAATTTATATGTAACACAGTTATACAAAATATTAATATTAAAAAAAAGAGCTCAGCCTAAATAAGAGTGATTTGACATGGATTCTGTCTTATGTAGTATTGGATGACAAAATATTTAAATCAGATACATTTTTTTCTTTATGGTCATCCTTTTTAGTCCATAACGTGCAGTTTGTAATTGAGAGATGGTCAAAACACGCTTTGGACACGATTTAGAATAGTCACAGATCAAAACTTGACGTTTTTATAATTCTCTGTTTGTCTGTATCACTATTTCAGGCTTACCATAAATTTAGGAGATTTTACACCACTATACCAGTTTTTTTTATATCATAAGCTTTATCGAAATCTGACCAAAATATTTTTTTATTAGGCAAATGTATTTTATGTCAAAATATTGTTGGTCATTGAAATTTTGGTTTTCAACATTTTAGTATTTAATTTTTCGTCTTCGAACCTTGAAATTTCACCTTCAAATAAATTTTACTCGAAAACGGTTAATCCTACAGTATTACAACAAGAAAACTTTTTTATGTATTTTGACCTGAGGAATGATGTTCCAATAATAAACTTACAAAAAAGTTACACAGAAAAAAGTTTGGGACAAAAATCTGATAAGGCACCCCCGTTTCGCAAGCCTGGTTAAAATAAGTACATGAAGATAACATACGAAGATGGGCCTTAATAAGATTAGTTCACATTCAAAACCTAGTTGCTGTATATATTTATTAAATAAGAACCGACGCATTTTCAGACATATGTTTATAGGGTTTTTTTTTTCATATTTTCCTCAGTATAATCAACTCTTAAAATTATTGACCCTATTTCTGAATAGCCCTGTATAGATAGTTTATTTGATTTATTCCGAAATAGCGAATAGAATGTATAATTAAGGTAGTCAATCTACTTAATTACCACAATTCAACTTTACAATTGAAGTAAAAATTCTAAAGGGTCTATGTGCCAAAAATGTCAAATCGATAAACCATTATAATATAATTGCGCATGATATTAGGACCCTTTATATAACTCAAAATATCTAATTTTGGCACATAGACCCATTCGAACTTACACTCTTCAATTAAAGGTTAATTTACCCAATCGTTAACAGTAAACGAAATGAAAAGTTAACCAATAAAATAAAATGTGTCAAATAATTCTAACATTTCATTGGTCATATTCTTAGTTGGTTAAGTATTAATGACTGGATAAACCCTCAATTAAATATTAGTGATAAAGATAGTGAGAAGTCACTTTTTACTTGACGCTTTTTTTTCGGTGTATTCGTTTTCCGCACGTTAAATTATCCAAAAAAAGTGCAGAACTCATGAGGGGAAAAATAAATAAAATTAGTAATATTTTCACAAAGTGGAAATCATTTTTTTACATGTATTTTAAAAATTATATTAAACCAGATGAAATTGCAGCAAACATTTTAAAATAAAATAATTTTGTCAAAATAATACTAAAATATTAAAATACTGTTATTTTAATGCATGAAAAATGTATTATGTATATTGCAGTAATATTATCTGATAAAATGTAACATCTGTAATATTGAAAATCGACACAATGTACCTACTATTGCAGCTATATTAATACACTGTTAAAAGTACAATAAGAATTCGTTATTTATTAAATACGGAACGACTTTTTAATAAATAAATTTGAGTAAACCTTAAACAACAGAAAACGTTAGGTTTTTCCCTAGCCCAAGATTTTACCATTTTGGGAAAAGAAGCCTTTTATCAAAGTTTAACTTTAGGTTTGTTTTCCTTCTCGAAAAACGCAGGCCTGAACTGGTTTGGAACGTGCGCAGTTGCGATTGAGCACTGCCCACTGGGCACTGGGCAGTGCCCAGTTGCAACTGCGCAGTGACCAGCTGCAACTGCGCTGGTTCTAAACAGCTCTAAATTGCATTTTTCGCTCATGTTAAATCCCTATAACGGAATTTACCTATTTTCGCAGCTTTTGGCGCAGGATATTTAGGAGATAGAGAATCGCCATTTTGATACCCTGCTTATTTTCCAGATCTCATGTTTTTCCTCAAAGTATTTTGTTTTCTCTATCTCGGCCGAATAATACATGTTTACAAAAATTTGTCAACAAGCGGAAACGCTGTCTAGACAAGTGTTGTGTCTACTTTTAAAGGTGACGTTTTCGAGTTTTTTAAAAAATTTTTTCATTTTTGAATTTTTATAATCATATAAGTGTTGTCTATAGACCGATAGCTAGAAATATACCATATAAATTTAAATATTATAATAGGTGATATATTTGTCGTTTTTCTTTAAGAAAAACAAACCTTTTATATCGAGCCTTAGCGCAAAAATGTTTGTGAACGAACCCTTCACTTAACCGGTTGACGGTATTTCAAATATTCAGCTACTTTTTCCCTCGGTTATTTTTTAACAGTGTACTGTACTGTGAAAAGATTATCAGAATATCACCATGTCAATTGGATGTCGTTTCAATTTTACTTCTGTGAACATACACGTCGGCTGCTGCCTTCTAAAACAAAGTATCTGCTTTTGATTTAGTTCGGAGAAAATTAGCAAAAACTTTGATTTGGCTTTTTTGGAATATAATATAATAGGTATTAGTGATATTATGAAAAACTTATGGGTATAAAATTACTTTTTATTAGTGTATAATTTTTTGTATATATTTAAATTTGAATAAAAATGCCCCTCAAAGGGAAAAATGCAAAAGTTTGTTTTAAAGCAAATATTAGAGAAAAAAATGTTTCTTTTTATAAGCAAAACAAAGTATGTAGATACAAATTAAAACAGTGCTACAAACTTTGTTTTGGAATGCAGCAGCCGAGATTGTTGCGAATATAGAAATTAATTTTATTTTCAAAAAATATTATATATCATACCCTCTAAATTTGTCCGTCAATCTTTCAGTAGTATTAACTGTAATAATTAAAGCAAATTTACCATGCCAGAATGTGTATTTACAATATTTTTTAAATAAACCTTAATATTACTCGGTTTAGTAAAATCTCAGCTCTTTTCCTGTCGGTACAATAATTTTGCATTAAAATTCATGCATGTGGTCCAAAAACACGGCACTTTTACAGACAGTCCCGAAAATTACCATAATTATAGCTTACATTCTACAAAAGATAGCAGTAAAATTACCAAAATAAAAATTCACATTTTTAAAGATAACAGTGAATTTATAGTACTGATTTAAATTTACCACTTTCTTTGCTGGTAACATATGACCTACTTTATTTGCTGTGAAATTACCATATGTTCATTTACAGTGTATATTTTGTTTAGGATGAAATATCATAGTTACGTATTTTTATTAATTTTTCATTTTCAAAACCTAGTAATTCTTGTTTTGGATAGGAGTTTTGATAAAAGTGATGCAAATACTGTGTAGAAGTATAAATATATCTAATATACGTGATATAAGTACTTTACTAAAATAGGTAAATACAAAATGAAATTCTGGGGCGACATGTGGAAAAAACTTGGTTACTTTGTTTTGGAATGTGGCAGCCGAATTGGATGTCGCTTCAATTTTACTTCTGTGAACATACACGTCTGTTAACAACATTTTTCGTGATATTTCTATGAAACTGAATTATTTAATGAAAATGTTTACATAATTTATCTTGCTTTTGTTTTCAATGCCAAGAATAATTATATTTTTAAAATTGTGACAATTAACAAAGGGATGGTTTTAATTTAATGTTTTTTATAAACGCAGTCAAATATTTTTTGAAAAGTGTAATTAAAAAAATACGTATTTTGGTTTTAATAATAATTAATTACACTGTGCGACAAAATCCAGGTTGATCTTTTAGGCAAGAGATCTGTCAAACGTCATTCGAAAATAATCTAGAGTAGCGAAACCCCTTGGGGACTTGACTATAGTTGTTCTTTAAACTGAAAATAAAAATCGACCTGACCTATGATTTTTTTAACAATATAATTTTCTTTATTATCAGATTTATTAATTTGAAAATTTTGTAGTGTAAGCGCCTTCGCCAAAATTTCAAATAATTTAAATTATTTATGGGTATAAAAAAGTAATATATTTAATTTTATGTTGTTTATTTATTTACTTATAAATTTTTAGGGGTTTCTTCTTAAAAGTTTAAATGAAATTGATTTCATGGCTATGACACCGAAAAACATAAACAGTTTTTCTGCGAAATTTATGAGGCCATTTAAAGTTTTAAAGTATCTTTGAAAAGAACATTTAAAACCCAGTAGACAAGAAAAAAATCATGAGTTGTTTACAAACACATAGAGATATTAAAGCTAGCCTTTCAATTGTTTATAACTTGATAAACTAAACTATACCGCTGGTATCGAAATAATACTTTCCCCTATAGTTAAAAAAAATATTTAAAAAAACATGTTTTTTAATCGAAAAAAAAAACATGTTTTTTAATCGAAAAAAAAACATGTTTTTTAATCGAAAAAAAATATATTTTTTTTAGAAAACTCCTTTAACCCCTTACTTATTTTTACCTTTTTTTATTTTTAGTTTAATTTTTTATATTTTTGTTTTTTATTTTTTATTTTTTAACTTCTTTCCCCACAACCTTAACTACCAAAAACCATCCCAGCCAAGAACTTTGGATAAGAAATTTAGAAGTATTTAGCATCAAAGCATTCTCGAGTAGTTGTGGTCACAATGTTACCCAGAGAAGGCCACAGACCTGTCGACCAAACGTCAGACATACCGACAGAAAACTAATTAAAAGAAAATATTAAAACGTTGCATGGACTGCTTAATTTTTTGTAAAAAAATGATATTATTACATACAGTGCGTCAAAAAGTTACCCTTTAACTTCTAAACGAGTGGAGATATTAACTTTAAATTTAGTAAACAAAAATAGAAAAATATATACAATTTTTTGGTACATACTTGATATTTTTAATTTATAAAATTTGGACAGCGTAGGAAGGATTTTTTTTAATGGAAAGAGGAACATTGTTAAGCTAATAAAATCCTCTATATGACAATGTATTTTTAATTTTTTTAAAGCATTTTTTGACAGGATTAATATAGTGCAAGCCAGTACACAATTTAGAAGCTTAAAATATTACAAGTATGCAAAAAGTTTTCTTATTTACGTATTTTGAATTTGAGGTTTATATTTTAACTCGTTCAAATTTAGATGAGGGGGTGACTTTTGGACCGTACTGTATAAGCAAGTTACTTAAAGCAACTATGTGTTGATAAATACAAAATTTTATTTTTCGACGTGTAAGTACATTTTGCAATAAAAGTAAAAAGTAACGAAAATTGACATTATTATGGTTTTTTTTTAGCAATACGTGCGCTACGTGGTGCAGACACATTGCGATCATTTTTATTTTTTACTAGGGAATAAACAGTTGAAAATCGATATCCTGTAACAAAGATAGGCAAAAGTGCCGATTACCGATTTTCAATTGTTTATATCTCTAAAACTACTGCATTTGCATGCATGGTGTGATATATCGTTTCTGTCTATAGAATTTCACAGATAATTAAAAATGCAGTCAAATGTACGTCATTGGAAACCATTGGCGCTGACTTTTTAAAATTGCAGGGGGCCCAATTTTTTTTAATAAAATAATATAAAAAATTATAAATTTTTACTAAATAAAAAAAATATATATCTGTGGCTTGGTTCTAAAAGGGCCAATGTCACTTTGTCAATAGCAGCGTTTTCACGTCAATTAATGTAATATTTTAAAAACGAAAAAGCCGCAAAAGCAATCATAGTCAAAAACTTTAAATAATAAAGTTGTGTATGAATTACAAGTCTTTAGCTTAGGCGTTCTCAAGTTATTGTGGTCACATATTTTTTCCAGAGAGACAGACAAAAACAGACCAACGGACAATTTTTTTTTGCGAAATCACCTTTATTTTATATAAAACGTCGAGAAACACAAAAAGCAATAAAAAATTATCAAAACTTTTTAAATAAAATATATTATGTTAATATTAAGTTAAAATAAAAAAGAACAGTATACAAAAATTACATATAAAACAAATGATACACTGATAGAAAAATCTAAAAATAGTATAACCAATTGTTTTTGTAAGAAGTTTGAGGTATATAACACACACAGACAGGTCAGATAAATTGCCTGCATTTAAAAAGCGAGGATCGTGACATAGTAGTTCAATCAAACAACTGCACTAATTTGTAAATACCTAACACGTTTATTTTGTTGTTGGTTGTTGTTGTTGTTGTTGTTGTTGTTGTTGTTGTTGTTGTTGTTGTTGTTGTTGTTGTTGTTGTTGTTGTTGTTGTTGTTGTTGTTGTTGTTGTTGTTGTTGTTGTTGTTGTTGTTGTTGTTGTTGTTGTTGTTGTTGTTGTTGTTGTTGTTGTTGTTGTTGTTGTTGTTGTTGTTGTTGTTGTTGTTGTTGTTGTTGTTGTATTCTATGTAATATATAGTGGTTGGCGCATATACAACTATTTATTGTTGTATACTATAACCTAATTACGTTATTAATTACGGTTTTATCAGTGTATGAACCTCAGAGAGCCTTGTGGTATATTTTTTTCGTTTTTCGTTTAGTCTTTTTCTCTGATGAATCATGAATAAGGATAAGTGTAAAATTTTATTATCTCTACTCAGCGTAAAAAAACATTATTTCGAAATAAACTTGAAGTTAGCTAATATAACACGAGATAAAATTTAAAAATTATATTTTTTGGAAAATTAATGAAAACTGATGGAGTTTTTCTATATTTTTCTTATAATTATTACTAAAATAGATACAGAAATCAGTAATTAGTTTTTAAAAGGGGAAACCATTATTGGCCTGTATAATGCATAAAAAGTGTAAATTTCAAAGAGGTATTTGCAAATCTCGAACTGAACTGAAAATCCTTTTCTCGGTATTAAACATATTACAATAAACTCCAAAAAAGAAATAAAGCGTTTATGTTTAACAGAAATGTTTAATACAGAACATACCATAAAGGAATATTTTTAAATTTAAAATTCCTTTCAATGCATCACATTATTTGATTTACATGTTAATATTGCAACGGCGCATCATTTGCGAGAAGGAATAACATTTTTGACTTAATAAAAGTGCTTTCACAGATCTACGTAGATGGTACCATTTAAATGATAACAATTTTTTCTCTGGAGTTCACAGATTTTGAGAAAACTATATTTACGCCCCTTTGTGCCTCATTAAACCCTATTTTTTCATGTTAGGATTTTGCTCTCAACGGGTTTTAATCTGTCACGTCCATTTTTCAGTGTCAAACTTCTCTATATTTTATGAGCTATTTGTTAAAGTAGTTAAAGAAATAAAAAAGTATTTTATAGACCATTATCTTTAATATTGAATTTTTATTTGTTGTCTAGTCATTTTAAGATATCCTTAAAAACCTAATTTGTTAAATTAAAGAAATTAATTGAAATTACATTTTATATTATAACATTTAAAGCACTATATCTTCTAAAATAATGTAGCTATTAGAATTAGTAAAAAAAACGTTTTTTGGTAAATTATTATTGTTTTGTTAGTCTTATCGGTTTGGACTTCATTTGAAAAAATTTAAATAATCTGTACGACTTATAAGTCAAATATTAAGAAACATAAGGCACTTTCAAAATTTAAAATTTTAAAGTGGAGAAGCAATACATAATATATTAATATGTTTTATTATTATTTTCGATTAGATCAATTAAGTCGCGATCACAGCACATCCACTTGAAGTGTGAATCGCTCTCCAGGTGTGTTTAATTTTTTTCATCGAAACTTTTTACATATTTTAATATTTTCTATTTAAAGACCAGAGGGGAAAAACGATCAGTCTCGTTGTTGTTGTTGTTGTTGTTGTTGTTGTTGTTGTTGTTGTTGTTGTTGTTGTTGTTGTTGTTGTTGTTGTTGTTGTTGTTGTTGTTGTTGTTGTTGTTGTTGTTGTTGTTGTTGTTGTTGTTGTATTCTATGTAATATATAGTGGTTGGCGCATATACAACTATTTATTGTTGTATACTATAACCTAATTACGTTATTAATTACGGTTTTATCAGTGTATGAACCTCAGAGAGCCTTGTGGTATATTTTTTTCGTTTTTCGTTTAGTCTTTTTCTCTGATGAATCATGAATAAGGATAAGTGTAAAATTTTATTATCTCTACTCAGCGTAAAAAAACATTATTTCGAAATAAACTTGAAGTTAGCTAATATAACACGAGATAAAATTTAAAAATTATATTTTTTGGAAAATTAATGAAAACTGATGGAGTTTTTCTATATTTTTCTTATAATTATTACTAAAATAGATACAGAAATCAGTAATTAGTTTTTAAAAGGGGAAACCATTATTGGCCTGTATAATGCATAAAAAGTGTAAATTTCAAAGAGGTATTTGCAAATCTCGAACTGAACTGAAAATCCTTTTCTCGGTATTAAACATATTACAATAAACTCCAAAAAAGAAATAAAGCGTTTATGTTTAACAGAAATGTTTAATACAGAACATACCATAAAGGAATATTTTTAAATTTAAAATTCCTTTCAATGCATCACATTATTTGATTTACATGTTAATATTGCAACGGCGCATCATTTGCGAGAAGGAATAACATTTTTGACTTAATAAAAGTGCTTTCACAGATCTACGTAGATGGTACCATTTAAATGATAACAATTTTTTCTCTGGAGTTCACAGATTTTGAGAAAACTATATTTACGCCCCTTTGTGCCTCATTAAACCCTATTTTTTCATGTTAGGATTTTGCTCTCAACGGGTTTTAATCTGTCACGTCCATTTTTCAGTGTCAAACTTCTCTATATTTTATGAGCTATTTGTTAAAGTAGTTAAAGAAATAAAAAAGTATTTTATAGACCATTATCTTTAATATTGAATTTTTATTTGTTGTCTAGTCATTTTAAGATATCCTTAAAAACCTAATTTGTTAAATTAAAGAAATTAATTGAAATTACATTTTATATTATAACATTTAAAGCACTATATCTTCTAAAATAATGTAGCTATTAGAATTAGTAAAAAAAACGTTTTTTGGTAAATTATTATTGTTTTGTTAGTCTTATCGGTTTGGACTTCATTTGAAAAAATTTAAATAATCTGTACGACTTATAAGTCAAATATTAAGAAACATAAGGCACTTTCAAAATTTAAAATTTTAAAGTGGAGAAGCAATACATAATATATTAATATGTTTTATTATTATTTTCGATTAGATCAATTAAGTCGCGATCACAGCACATCCACTTGAAGTGTGAATCGCTCTCCAGGTGTGTTTAATTTTTTTCATCGAAACTTTTTACATATTTTAATATTTTCTATTTAAAGACCAGAGGGGAAAAACGATCAGTCTCGTTTTCTTGAATATGAGATTTTAGTGGCAATAAATAAGGCACATCTGTCTCCAATATTTGGCGAAAGCGAATTTGCAAAAACTTCACTTGTGTAATTTTTATGCGCCTTTTATAAACGCTGTCTTGAGAAAAACTGTTTATTCACAATCATTTGGAAATAAGCTAATTAAATACATATGTAAAAGTTGAAAAAATAATTATTGTTAACTTCTACTACCTAAAAAGTTTGAAACACCACATTTCCATCCCTTGGTCGGGAACCGTATTTTGACTAACTTCACTTCAGATATGTCAAAAACTTAAATGTATTAAAATATTATGGAAAAAATAGTTTTAATTACTTTTTTTTTTAAATAACCTCAGACACATTTAAATTATAATGTTTTTTTTAGATCTATTAGACTTTAAACTTTCAATTTTGTTTCCTGAACGTTTTTAGTTTTGCGACTTAAATTGTTTTTACCCTGTAGTCTTTATTTTAAATGAGATTCTTTGATTAAAATTACATTAAACAGGTGCATTCTGTTACAGCATAGAATAATCTTTTCCCAGAAAAATTAATTTAAAGAAAGATTTTATTCATCCCTAGATTTAAAACCAGTTATAAGACTGCACTTCACTGCGCTTCAGAGTATGTAGTTACCTAAAACACCATAGTAAAGTTCCTCAAGAAATAAAAAGTCCAAACCATATTTCGTATTTTTTTACAGTGGATAGTTTATTGCATTTTGTTCTCGATAAAAAGAATATTTTTTACGGTTTTATAAAGTGTCACGCCCTTTAATTTTTGCTCTTGTTGTTTTGTTGTATTTTTTCAAAATTGATATGGGGATATTTCTATAAACTCTAGTTGAACACAAATACATTTTAAATTAGGACTCCCAACCTACAGCCTAGACATTTTAGAACCTCAGAAGTTTCTTCACATTTTTTTAATCTAAAAAAATATCTTTAAAAACTATTTCTTAGTCACCTAGCATTTAAACAATTGGTATTTAAATATTCAACTCTTACCATACATTAACGTTAAAAATGTCATACAATTAAAATTTTTATATATTTTTAAAGCAAATACTGTCCAAGCGCTTTTAACTAGTACAAATAGGACATTATTAAGGCTATAACACACTGAAAAAGTAATTAAATGTTAAAAAGCCTATTTACATTGCATTGCCCTATAGCTCGAATGGTGACCTATTTATATTTGTTAAAAGTACCACACGGAAAAAATTCAGATATACCAGACTTTTTCTTTAATATGCGATTTTTTGACCTACATGTATAGAAACTTTTTTTACTAGTTTTTGATATAGAACAACCCTGCATCATTGAATTTTGGGTTTCAACATTTTATTATCCGTGTCTGAATTGGACTACAGTGACTCATTTGCGAATGTGTACTAAAAAGCGAGGATCATACTGGGTTCGGTTCGCATAACTCCGACTGAGGGGAATCCCTTATAAGAGAGCAGCATAATACGTTTTAGGTATGAGTCACTGCAGTCTAATTCAGGCAAGGATAATAGTATTTAATTTTTCGTCCTCGAACCGTGAAATTTCACCTTAAAATTATTTTTTCTCGATAACGGTTAATCCTAAAGTATTACAACAAGAGTACCTTTTTTATGTATTTTGACCTAAGGAGTCATATTTCAAACCAGAATTAGAAAAAAATTACACAGAAAAAGTTTGGGACAAAAAACTGATAAGGCCCCCCCGTTTCGCACAACCCTGATCAAAATAAGTACATGAAAATAACATACGAAGATGGCCTTATTAAGATTAGTTCACCCGCAAAACCTCGTTGCTATATCTCAAAAGGTTCCTGAGTTATTAAATAAAAACCGATTTTTTTAGCAACTTTCAAAGGGGCTTAGCTCCCTTACGACGCATTTTTAGACATAGGTTTATAGAAACCTTTTGTCATATTTTATGATACAAAATCACCCCTTAAAATTTTGGACCCTATTTCAAATATAGCCTGTATATTACAACAACATTTCCATCCGTGTAAGTTTACTTCGAACCCGGAAATAAAAAAAAAATCCGAAAATTAAAAAAAAATTGTACCGAAGTGTTATATTCAATTACAAGCAAGTTTTTAAAATGTCCGTCTGTCTGTTCGTCTGTCCGTATGTCACTGCTAAAAAGTTGAAAATAATCTATTAAGTATAACTTAATTATTTATTATATCCCAACACAATTCAATTAAGTTTAAATTAAAACCTCACCAGTAAAAAAAATTACAACTGCCAGAAGTATTACATATTCCTCGAGTATACTATTGAGTGCGAAGCATTATGTATATCTTCAAGGCTTGTGTGCTTTAAAAAAATTGCTTAAATTTGAATCAAACTTTATTTTTAATTTAAACCATACTACACAAATACAAAATAAATTAAGTAATAATGTGTTTGTTTATTTATTTAAGAAGTAATTTACTACAAAAAAAGAAAATTGGTATATTATTCTTTCACAAGAGGGAACAAATAAAAGTATTGTTGATTTATTTATTATTTATTTACTAATGCTGTACCCTCGATTGTACGATATTTACTTTTTTATAATATTCATAACCTGTCCACAAAAAGTAATTTGGGAAACATTTGCGTAGTACATTAGAAAAGGGTATTATTTGTTAGATTGGGGTATACATAGAAAAAACGGTTTCCTTGAACCAAGGACACGTGTCTTTGTATATGTGCAAAGCCATATTCTCTTGTTTCAAGGCTGGCATTTTCTTGAACCAAAGTCAATGTCCTTGAATGAAGACCACGGGTTTTGGAATAAAAATCCGCGCTCTTTATTCAAGGACATTGACTTTGGTCCAAGAAAATGCCAGCCTTGAAACAAGAGAATATGGTTTTGAACATATCCAAAGACACGTGTCCTTGGTTCAAGGAATCCGTTTTTTCTAGGTACAGTTAGATATTCTATTATATATTTTTATTCAATAATATTACACCATTTCCTTTTTAAAACCCTTCTATTCACTTCACTTTCATACACACGGTGTATTTGAAATAGGGTCCGAAAGAGAAAGGCGATTCTACATCAGAAAATAAGACAAAAAGTTCCTATTAACATATGTCTAAAAATGCGTCGTAAGGGAGCTACGCCCCTTTAAAAGTGGCTAAAAAAAGTCAATTAGAAAGTTCAAAAATACCGTGGGACAAGTTACGTTTTTTTTAATGCTTGTTGTTTTTGTAAAAATAAATAGTTCTATTTTCAAATATGATAACTAAAAAAAATACTTATAAAAGATTAAAAATAAAATTTGGCAGCCGTTAAAAAAAAAGTGCCCCATTCATGGTGATCTTCCCCTATCTCCTGAACAGAAACCGACAAATGCCACCCCTTTCTTTTGGAGATCAACATTTATTCTTATAAGGCAACTTTTTGATTTCATTGAAATAAAAAGTCAGCACACGACAGCTCCATTTATTATATGCTTATTCGTTTTGAACCACATTCTAAAGGGCCGGAAAAACGTGTGACCTTGAAAAAAAATCGCTAGAGTTGACAAAAACTGCGGGGGTAATTAGGCTGGCTTCCTAAAATTCAAACTCTAAGATTTTACCCTATTTTTTTCTTAAAAAAACGACACTGTTCTATTTCTATTAAATTTAATTTCGAGCACCTACACTGTAACAAGATTATGTTGATTTGCATTATTTATAATGTTATATCACAGTATTTTAGAAGGTAATTTTTAATTTTATATCGCACGAGAAAATTACACTAGATAAGTCAGAAACGTCTCGCATAGTTTATTGTAAATTTACATAATTATCGTTACAGTGTATCACAATAGTGTATTATTCAACGAGCGTATAATAATTGATATTAATCAATGAGGGTGAATTTTGGGACACGAGCTGATAGGCGAGTGGCCTAATCACCCGAATTATTAATAGCTATTATACGCAAATAGAATACTATACTTTATCCACGGCCGTTTTAAAGTTTAAACGATTTTATTTACAGACTCGTGATTAATAGGCATACATATTGAAATGTATCCCCTCAGGGCCCAATAGATTATAAAAATATATCAGTTCCGAATTTTAAGTCCATATCTTACGCCGTTTAAAAGGTAAAGGTACTGTATCATATAAAAGAATAACCTTGTATATATTTAATTTTAATTAAAATATTTTTTTCTAATTTTTGAGTATGACAGTGTCACTGTAATAAATAATGTCAAGCATTATTTAAAACTGATCAGAAATTATTTTCTAGTTAAGCGGAAAATTTCATTAAACGGCTCGACTAATTAGTACACGTTTAAAACTTCAAACCTATTAATATGTTCAAAGCATTAAACGTTTAATTTTAAACAGGTAATTTATTGATTTGAATTTATTGAATCTAATAAAATAAATATCGACACATTCATCGGATAATATAATAATAATGTACATTTTAATTTCACAAATAAAGAATCGTTTACCATGGGGAAAAATATAGAGGTCGCCACAGGGCCAACGAGTATTATTATGAAAGCGTCATTCTGTATTTAACTTGTAGTACAGGTGAGACTATAAAACACGGTTTTTGATTTTTTTTTAATATTCCTTGCCATTTTCGAGAAAAATGAGGGCGGGAATTCTGGATCCCCCTGTACACTTTCCCCGTGGTGCACCATGGTGCAAGATACTTTCCATCTGCCATTATACGGTATAATTTATACGCTTTCAGCATCTAAACTAAAATAGAAATAAATTTAAAAGCATAATGCCTACTCTTCATGCGTCAACCCAAAATTAATATAAGCTTAGATACAAAATTTAGTTTAAAAACATAAATACGTTTTCCAGCAACGTTGACAAGGTAAACAAAAAGTTTCTAACCCTAAGTCAATAACTTTTTGGTTTGCATTAGGATTTCACAGTAAATTGGACCCAAAAACTCAAACTTCTCTGAATTAAAAAGTATGCTTATAAAAGTTGCTATACATAAATATTTAAAATTAATATGTCAGTATTTGCAGGTTTATTTTTGAAATCCTAAAATATAAAGTAGTTATTATTGAGACGAAAGTAATAGTTTTTTTAGGCCAGTGCTTTGGTTGCTGGGTAAGATTCAGTGTGGCAGTTAACTAGTTAAAAGCGTCAGTCCGATATAATTGTTTTTCGTCCGTGTTATTCTTTTTTAAATAAAATCTACAAAAATTAAATTTTAATGGAGATCTCTACAACTAGAATTATGAAACAAAAGACGTCTACCCTATCTCTATCTCATTTGTGCTACACTTTCCAGCCAACCAAATAAATACTGTATTTGTTTTTCATACAACAAATACAGTATTTATTTGGTTGGCCGGAAAGTGTAGCACTGAGCGGTACGAACGAACATAGCTAATGTGAATCTGTAGAATAAGATAAATCTACTAAAATTTAGATGGCGCCAGTAACTTCTTTAATAAAAATTAAATTGTTACACTTTTCGCCCGGCCAAGTAAATATTGTATTTGTTCAACAAAGAACAAATTCAGAATTTGTTTGGTTGGGTGGAAGTGGGAGTGTATGTATCTTCTATCCTTTTTGGGTAGAACTTTTGTCCCTGTCTAATCTAACGGGAGAAATCGCCATTGCAATGATAATAGTAGGTACATCGGTCCCCAATACCAGGCGAAATCAAAGCTGCAAAAGGTTCGCTGTTATTTTTATAACCCTTTTAAAAAATGCTGTTTTATGGGAAACTGATCAAAGTCGCAGCACATTGCGAAAAAATCTTTGTCGCATTTCTCGCATTCATTAAAAAAAAAAGACCTTGGTAGAGTTTTAGGGAAGACTGCTCGAAGTTGCATAAAGACCTTTGCTCGATTGATGCGTAAAGTGTAGCTCCGAGCCTTGTCATTCGTAAAAAAGGTTATTTGTTTCATAATAATCCCAGAAAACCAAAATATCTTATATAAACATCCTTAAAATGTCCCCAAATGCACAGAACTAGCACTAATAATATAGCTTACATTTTTATTCCTATTTTTTTATCCATTTAGACCCTTAAAATAACATGCTATTTTCGACATATAATATATCAAAAATATGTACCTAAAGTAGTTCCTGAATATCATGCTATTTTCAAACAAAATAAATACTACTCTAAAATATTGCATGCATTAAGGGCGAAAAATGGAAGCTATATTAACGAGCTAAATGGAAGCAGTATATTTTCGACCTAAAATAGTTCATTATTAGTACTTTCTCAATTAAGTCAATATAAACTATATATATTTTCGACATAAAATCGGTAATTTTTAGGTCGTCCCAAATTTTATCAAATAAAGGCGTATATTATAGAGCTAAAATAGTTTATTAATTTACCGCCTAAAACTAGGAAGCATTTAGTATTTAAAACAAAACCTATGAAAATAAGACCTTTAATTAATATGAAATATCCTAGATACATTTTTCGATATAATTGTGAGTTCCTTTAGACGTACAATTATAGCATCCATTTTCCATTCAGTTTTTGAGAAATATTTTGAAGATCCAATTATTTATTCTATCTTTCTTGCTATATAAAAGCAAGTTTAGGATGCTATATACTAGACTTTCAATCTGGTTTTCTGGGAATACTATATACTCTAAACAATGTATAAGATATATTATTATCTACAATATTTTATCAAACTTTCAATTTCGTTTTATGAATATACCTAGTTTTGTTTTGCGATTTAAATCGCTTTTTACCTGTAGTCTCTAAATATAATCTATTTTAAAGGATAATTTATTATTTATTTTAAAATATTTAACAAATATTTACTGTTCCTTTCTTTTCTTTCATTTGGTAAATTCTGACAGGCGCAAATAAAGAAAAACAAATGAATACATTATAAAGCTTCTACAATTTTTCTTTTAGCGCGTTTTTTTGTTCTTCATTTGGATGAACAGGATTTCTGTTTTATTTATACAACATGAATTAAATTCTTATTTCTTGTACGGGCATTTAATTTATCTATACAATGTAAAGTACCTATACATTACTTGAGTCACGTAACATAATATTAGATTTTGTAACATAATACATTTTGTTAAAATGTTTTTTTTTTGGTTTGGTTTGGTTTGGTTTGGTTTGGTATATTAAACAGATGAATAGATTTAAAAATATGATGCCATGGTACATGCTAGTACTAAAACTTATTGAAGTTTGGTCAAAATCCGTGAGATGAGTGAAAAAAGGTAGCCCGCTAGGCGCGAAATGCCTCTTATACTGTAAGTATAATGAATAAAAATAATACTCCTCTCGCTTATAAGGTAGATTTTATCCGATTTCGCCACAGTCATTATTGTATGTATGGGAAAAGAGCATTATTTTGGCCTAATGTTGGATCTCTGTGGGCCTTTGTGGGCTGGATAATATTTACCCATATACGTGGTTAAGGATTGTTTAGAGTAACCACAATTTTGTCCGCTACTGTATACTTCGTTTGAAGTTTAAACGTCGACTTGACACCGGCTTCAAGTATCTGTGGCAGTAATCAGATCTTAGATGGCGCACTTATGTTTGTCTGGCTAACACCTAGTTAATGTTTGTATATTGATTTTTGAATCTGATAATAATCGAGCTCCAATTTTATAGAAAGAGGCCCAAGAGAGACCCCAGTCGGCATTTTCAATAGATGAGTCACTAAAACAAGATTAATTGATAATTAGTTTGGTTTAGGTGTAAAAAAAGTTTTTGGTTTTCGGCAAGTTTTAGGCGTGTCGACAAATTCGCAGAGGTGGAAGGCTTTTTTAGTGAAAAAAATAACAGAATGGCGGACGTTTTTCAAAAAACACGTCCAACCATTTTGTTATTTTTTAGCGACTTCAGTACTGAATAATATCCCGTTTTTTTTCTGTCGATACAAACCGTCAGAAACATGGCGACCACCGTTTTTTGATATATTTTTTTTTAATTATAGCTAAAAATGGCACTTTAAACATCTATTTTTTTTATTTTTGGAATATAAATAAACATATATATATATATATATATATAAAAAAGGTTTAAAAAAAAGTAAAACTTGAAGGTAGAAAGACTCCTTACTCTTCAATGAGACGGAGAAGGCTAATATCTAACCAGGATTTTTTTAACGACCCATATCGTCGCCTTGCATACGAAGGAGACTATCTCACTTTGTCAATATTCATGTTTTCACTGATGTAATATTTTGAAAACGCTGCTATTGACAAAGTGAGATACGCTCCTTCGTATGCAAGGCGACGATATCTGCGTCGATATTTTTTAATCTTTCAAGCAAAATATTGTTTATATTTGTAGTCGGAACTAAAAAAAACTAAAATCAGTCAATACCTTTAAGTTATAGACATAATTTTGAATTTAAAACGCGTGTTCTTGCAAACCAAATCATGGTTTCAGTCGTGCAAAAATATTGGTTATACATCATGAGTGAACTGCCTAGTTATGCTGCGGGACTGCGGGACTAAAACAGACAATTTAGTCCCATGTTATATAAAAAATTAACAAATGGTGCAATAAAATATAAAATCCCTCAGTTAAAAATTTAGTTCCAGCGCAATTTTATTTCCGAAACGGAAAACAATTCGAATGAGAGAAATTTTCAGCATTAATAGGCGACTCCGGTGTTACGTGTCTAACTCTCAAACCCAATTTTTTATGTTTTATTTAGCAGCTTTAGTCCGGGTAAATTAAGATTGAATTCTGTGAAAATTGGGATGAACCTTTTTCTTTTTATCTGACCACTGTAGTAATGTGGTTAAATATTACACGATGATTCGAAACGAATATTTTATGCCACTTTTTAATCAAATGTTCTGGGCTGAGATCGTTTTGGTAAAAATAGGTTGTTCAAAAACTTTTTTTTATTTAAAAATATTTTTTTTTTGTTGAAAAACTGATTTATCTAGTAAAATGGTCCGTATTTAAATATTGATCTGTTTGACCCAACCAGATTCCTTTTTTGAGGCACGCTTTTGGTGCCGAAGTGCTGCCTGATGCCTAAGTGCCACCAAACCTACAGGCTTGGTACCAGAAGGTTTTCGTTGGGATTGCTTTGGAAAAAAATTGATGTGTGGCAAGGGGAGCAACGAAGAAAAGTAGTAATATTTTTGTATATGGTCGTTTTTTATTTTTTTTATTAAGCAACCCTAAAAATAAATCAATTGAATTACCACTTTTCAAAAAAATATGCAATTTCTTCCAAAAAAATAAAATATGGTATATTTAAAAAAAGAAAAACAATATTCTCCACTGTAAGGATATGCCTTATGGAATGCGACACATACTAAATATTTTTTTAATTTTTTAACATATTTAACATACTTAATACTAATACGTTAAAAGGAAAAAAATGTCGCATTTTTTATGCAGAACTTAATCCTATAGGATTTAAGTATACTTTTTCTGGACTAAACAGTGAGTATACATTGTATTAAAGGAGATTATACTTTTGTTTTGGTATATTAAAACTAAAACAGGTTGGAAATAATTAAAAACCTTTATCAAGTAAGTTTTAATTGTGTTTTTTTTATATAATTAAATATTTTTTTGCTTGTTGCAGATAGTTACTACATAAGTACATGTATGTAAAACAACTGCATGCCGACAAAAGATGAAAGGCAGAATATTTTATTTGATTATCAAATTTTGATTAAAAAGGACTGAACTACCATACTATAACCTGTAAAAAATTGTTTTCGGTACGGATAACCGTACCGAACAGGATTTAAACTTTAGCGCATCCATTTTCCTATACAACACGTTTTGGGTTGCAAAATTGCAAGAGAATATTTAAATTTTGTGACGTCACATCGTAACGTGGTACGTTCCTTTGTATCATATACTCATCCACACGGCAGAAAACCTCCGACGCAAGGGGGAGGTATCACCGAACAGACAGCGCTCTCTCTCCTTTACGTCATAACCGTGCGTGCGTGCAAGTGAGACGCACTCACATTCTACACATATTTTCAATAGGCACACATCCGTGTGTCGAACAATATAATAATAATAATATCCTTTTGCTTCTTGTACAGAAAGTGCTATTTTGTACTTTGTTTCATTTCAAAGTTTGTTTGTTTGTTTTTAACCTCGTACTATTCTACTTAATTAAGCATCCCCTAAGTCCAGGACTTATGTGGGCTAGTAGTAGAGGGAACCACCGGCTTTAATTGACTTTCGAACCAATTTATAGGGAGTGTCCGCTTCACTTACGCCTTCGCCAAATTTCAATTATTATTTAACTGAAAAAGGAAAATCGGCGCCGGTGAGAATCGAACTCACGCTATTTGTGTAGTAAACTCGCCAAGTACGACGCGGTAGTCCACTACACTAATCCAAACATTACTGGATTTAATATATTTGGTGACTCTATTAATATATTGGTTCTAGGAATATGAATGAATCAAAATTAACAAAACATGTAATCTAGCAGTAACAAAAAATATGATTTCATGAATAAATGTGTACAGTCAATTAGGTTATTTATGAGCCTAAAAACAATTGATATTGACTATAGGATTCTTCTATAATCAAGTAATTAAACAGAAAACCTGTTGCATAAAACTTTTTCATCGAACATTTTAATGTATTGTTAAAAATATATGTTGCCTGGTGTTATAGGTAAATATGTTTGTAACTTTGATTGTTTTATATGTACTAATTGTATTTTGTTATAATTTTTACTTTTATATTTTAGAATTCTCAAATTAAAAGTATTGAAATACACATTTTTAGTATTGTTTTGTGCATGTTGTGCGTGCACAAACCCCTTGAACAATGTTCAGTGTTCAATGTTGAATGAACATGTCTTTTCCTTCCTCCATGTATTCTTAAAAAACTCTTACTCTCAGATCAGTCTTATTCTTAAAAATCCACAATCCCCGAGAAATCTTATTAAAAAGGACAAAGCTTTGCAGAGGCGCGAAATTTTCGCTACAACGCGCGCCTTCTGAAAGGTTGAAGTAGAAAATGTAAATGGTTACTGTCTTTCTCCTTTGTGTGGTAGAGTGTAACATACCTATATAATAAGAGAACAGTTGCGGTTTCATTCGACTTAAATTGTATTTTCAATGGGTTTGATTAGCTCATTCTGTTTGAATAAAAGGCATTATATGTACGTCTCTTTTTCGTATATAAAAGTGTTCTCAATAAAAAAGTTTCTAAAATAAAAGGGCACACTCAAAGAAAGAATATATTTGTTTGAGTAAACACTCTTTTTTTCAAATATTTGTTCAGTATAATTAAGAATATGGTACAACATCTTAAGAAGTGATTTTACATGAATAAAACAGAAAAAAAGGTTGCGAGAAACTACTAGCTTTAGAAACCACCATTATTTAGCTAGTTTTTTATTCGAGAAATTAAATTTTTTCACCTAGAGTGTTTTTTATACAATTTTTACTTATTAAACTCAAGAAACTAGCTTTTAATACCTTTTTTATCATAAAAATACTAAAAAACCCAAATTTTTAAACGTTAATTTAAAGAATAATATCATTAATAAAGGCTACTTGATTTTTATGAAACTTACAAAAACAGCATTCTTTTTAACCCTATACTACACGAATTATAAAATAGATGAAACAAAAATACAACAACTTACAACAATATTTTTTACTTTATTATCTTAATAAAATTAGTTAAATAGTGCTAGTAGTGAAAAAATAATATATAAACCACAGCAGAGAAGACTATTTAGTCCCGTACTCTTATATCCCTCAATGGTATGCATGTCGGTATATAATACCTTCTTTGTTGCAGATACTTTCAAAGTTGCGGTTTCATTTGACTTAAATTGTATTTTTAACGGGTTTGATTGGCTCATTCTGTTTAAATACGAGAAAAAGACATACTTATGTGTGTCTCTTTTTCGTATATTAAATTCGTTTCAGTAAAAAAGTTTCTAAATAAAAGAGAAAATGCAAAGGAAGCATTTAGATGTTGTAGTACAATATTATTTATTTTTTTTTTATTTTGTGTTAGTGCTTGTCCTTAGGGGGCACCCCATTTATTATTTTTTGCACTTTCTAAAACTAAAATTAGTTTTTTTTTTAAACTCTAGCCTCCCAAGTAACACAATAGTTATAAAGTATCTCTTACCGCTCTTTCGCAGCAATATTACATCCATATGGCTTCAATTTTGCTCCGAAAGAGCTGTGAGAGATATTTTATAGCTACTGTGTTACTTGGGCTTAGATATTTTCTGATATGAATTACCTCAAGTTGAACAAAACAAGTTATGAGCGTGCGACTTTTTAATACACTATGAAAAATAAAGTGCGCCCAGAGCTCAAATAAATTATATTTCATCGAAAAAAACGCAATAAAATATCCACTGTAAATAGTATACTACGGAATGGTAATCATCGCATGTCTTTACGACTTGTTTTAATGCATTTTGCTTTTAGCAGATAGTACAACATATATAATAAGAACACAGTTGCGGTTTCATTCGAGTTAAATTGTATTTTCAATGGTTTTGATAGGCTCATTCTCTCTGAATAAAAGACATACTTATGTGTACATCTATTTTTCGTATATATAAAAGTGTCCTTAATAAAGAATTTCGGTTAAAATAAAAGGAAATATACACTCTAAGAAAGAATACATTAGTCTAAGAACATAACAGGTTTACAGTTCTGTATAGGAAACTTATAAAAATATTTTAAGGCCCGATTTATTAAAAAAATTAAGAAACAACTTTCTATAAAGCGCTAAGAATTATATTTTTATTTTATCTCAGGAAGAGATGTTTGCAGTACACAGAGGTATTTCATCATGTAGACAATAGTCTATGTAAAAATCAGCCCGGAAAAAATAATAATAATAACTCGGTGAAAAGGTTGATTAATTCTCCAACTATAATGCCCACACCTCATAGGAGATCCCACGAAGGCGGAATAGCTGATACAGCGACGAGAATATGGTATAAGGCCCGGTGCACAGAAACGTTTTTTAAACGTAAGTTGTCGCAACGGCACCTGAATTACGTTTGAGATCAGAGACTACAACTACTACTACTCTGTTTGAGATAATATAAATTGTTAGAGGCAGTGCACACATATCTGTGGCAACGTTGCGATACCGTGCAACCTTGCGTGCAATATACCGCGTACTTCCCCTACCACGCAACCGATCCGTACAGGCAAAGTATATTACGCACGGAGTACGCGAACCTAGTTTTTATTGCACGAGGCGCAGCCGAGTAAAAAAACCACTCTATGTGCACTGAAATGGTTTGCGTCGAGATGTGTATACTATTTTTCCTACGAACTATTAGGTTAAACACCTAAACATAAAAAAAACGCAAAAATTATCTTAAAATTAGTTTGTCAGTTTCAGATTATGAATTTTACTAATTTTCTGACAGCAGATATGTAAAATCAGCTGATAGTCACTTTCCATCCGTTGTCATGGGCAACGGATGGGTAATACGCACTAACAACTAACTAGGTCGTAGGAAAACAAGATTATTTACGCGAAAAGAATGTTTTCTGTTTGTCTGTTAGTCTGTTCGACACTGAACTTTTTCGAGTTTACAACAATGGGAATTTAAATGTACCAGCACGGTCTCTATGTTAGTATGACAACATTTTGTATACAATGCACACATTGCAGTATTTAATATCACAAGTAAAGTATTAAATACGAATGGTGGCGATATAAATAAAATATATATATATTAACAAATAACATTCAGTATTAAAAAGTCCAACGAAATTTTCTGAGCGAAGGGAAATATTGCTGGATGGGAAATTATAATTTATTATTATAAGAAACCTTTTATCTTACATAAAAATCATCCTACTCCCTTATGGCCTATCCAGAAGCTTGCATAAGAACATAAAACATAAGAATGCGATGCCGTGATTCGCTTAGAAGATAGATTTCGGCACATCAAGCCAATCACTGCATCGCATTGTTATGTACCATGTTGTTATGTGAGCCTGTGGATATGCCCTTACTAAAAAGATAGATAAGGATCTCGTTTTTCTGTGTGCATGTAACATTGGATTGGATTAGATTTAGATTATAAATGGGTCGTTTGGTTTGTTTGCTTTATATATTCGGTCACTGCGACTTATAAGATGTATCGTGAATACCCTTAATCTTGTTAGTCCTATTTGTGCTTTAAGCTCCAATGGAAGCTTATTATTTTCCTGAAGGGCAATTGTGTGATATTCTCAGGTATATGGCCATATCCTACTGATACATGCCTATACAAGATGCTACTTTTAATGGATAGGTTACTTCAGCCCATATCTCCAAAACGAAGCATTTTTAGATAAATTTTTATGATTTTTTTTTTCTTAGAATAGATTATCATCAAATGGTAAAAAAATCACTAATAAGTAAATTTATGTGATATTTGCTTATATTTTTATTGTTTTAAAAATTTGAATGAATTTAGAGAAATTAAACAAGAAATATACCGGGTGAGTCTTATTTATGTCCACCCCTGAAATTAATACTAAATTTAATTCGACAAAATCGAAACTTTGGTGATTTATATAACTTTACATTGGCTATGAAATGGCCGATTAAATTTTTTTGTTTCACTTCCGGAAAGGACCTCAACTTTTGATTTTTAAATTGATCACCCTGTATATTTTTACATATTTTGATATAGAATTAAATTCTGAGTACTATGTATTATTTGTCAATTTTTGACAGATTATGTAATTTTTTATTTTAATTTTAATTTTAAATCTAGTTAGCTTTAATATATGCAAAATTATTCTTGGCTAAGTAATTTTCTTAAAAAAAATATGAAACAATATTATTAATATTATTTAATTCAAGTTCTTCAAAACTAGACAAATATTTTTTTTTAGCACCCCGTATTAACGTTAGGTTTTTATAAACATGTGTCTAAAAATGCTTAACTTTGGAGTTATGTGATTTTGCCTGGTAAAATGCCCGTCCGACACTGGGGTATTTTGCCCCCTAAAAAATAGAGAACCCAAACCTCCTAAAATTTCTCGATTTAAAATTTTATCTTGAACAGACTTATTCTCACCCTGTTCTATATCTCGCAACACTGTTGCAAAATGTTACCTCCTAAAAGCCGAAACCTTCAATAAAAGCCTATTATTTTCAGAAGGCCAATTGTCATATTTTCAAGTATAAGACCATTAAGTTGGGTCGAAAAAAAAATTTTTTCTCACTAATAGCGATATCTGCAAAAGTTTTCACTTAGTGTCCCATTTAAGAAATTATTTTTTTATAAAATTGTTTAATATCTTAACGTGCCAGCAGGTGAAAGAAAATTTCAAAAATAGGCCAACAATAGGTAGGTTTAGTTCTCCACATGACACAAAGTCTCCGACGAAAGTGGGAGGTATCATGCGCACTCTCTTCTTTCCGTCAAAAGCGTTATAAGGCGTGCGTGCCTGCAACGGGCCTCTCACTTGCACACACATTCTTCACATATCTGTGGCTACGGAAAAGCCACAGATCCGTGTGTCAAAGTATATAACATTACATTTTCTGGAATCTACTCTTAAATCATGCGCTCGGGTATAAGAAACACTTGAATGTATTTTTTTTTAATCGGTCAACATTTCGAAAAGCAGCGGGCTTAAATAAGCAAAAAAAACAAATATACTAAAAATATAATTTACGTGTTTCTAAAACCCAAGCATATTACATTTACATTACATGTTTGATTAACCTCGTACTATTCTACTTAAGCATCCCCTAAGTCCAGGACTTGTGTGGGCTAGTAGTGAAGGGAACCACCGGCTTATACTGACTTTCAAACCAGTTTCTAGGGAGTTTCCGTTTCACTTATCGCCTTCGCCAAATTTTACTGAAAAAGGCAAATCGGCGCCAGTGAGAATCGAACTCACGCTAGCTTGGCTAGTTGGGTTGTCATGTAGACGCGGTAGCCAACTAACCAAACCCTCCCATGATTTGTGTGTGATCACGCTAGTGAAGATGTATAGGCTCTTACAAGATCTTATTTTTAATGTGTAGATACTTTACCTTCTTTACTCTGTAAAGGTAATTTCTCTAACCACCTCGTACAATTATCTTGTACAGTGAATGTTCTTTACCCCGTCCTATACTGCAAGACTTTACCTTGTAAAATGTCTTGCAATTACCTTTACTTCTTTATTCCTGATTTCTACATGCTTTGGGAAAAAAAAGTTTTATTTTTCAGTGCAGTGTAATTATAAATTATAAGTTGTCTTTTAAAATAATGTAGTTTTATTAAAAAAAAATCGAGCACAACAAAAAGGATCTAAAAGCATTAATGGATTTTCAAAAAGGCAATGCAGTAAGAAAGTAGTTTCTCGAACTTATTTATTTTTGTCTCAATCTATTTAATTTCTGCTATAAAGTAGGTTAACTGAGCTGAACTGTACTATAGCGCCAATAAAAAATCTTGAAAATAATATTTTTCTTTTCACATTTGCAAAAATATCGCATAAACGTTTGAAATAAAATACGCTGTAAAGATGCATGAGGTCTACCGAGCGAACCTTTGTATTACCTAAGAAATACAATTATAAATAAAACTTATACTATCGGTTGATTTTAATTACATAACAAGAGTTGTAAATCAGCAATTACACACGCATGGACAATTTAGTAATATTTCAGTGAGAAACTAAAATATTTTAGAAATTATAAATTTTAGACCATGACTGTAATATGCTGATATTTTATACCAACATACATCATTCATAATATCTTCTGTTTCATTCATTATTCAACTATACAAATTTGGCAGCCTGATCTTTTTTGCGCTTTGTTGTCATGTTTATTTGGATAATGAATGAAACAGAAGATATTATGAATGATGTATGTTGGTATAACTGGTAAACTGAAATACTACATGTTGCCTTTAGTAAAAAAAACACTATATCAATTTTTTTATAATTTAATGTACTGTTTAAGCGGGTGATAAAAAACTATAGCATTCATTTCATTAGAAAAAAAACAAAGTAAGTTTTGGTCAGGCAAAAATTGAAGACCCTGTATAAATAAAAATATTTTTTTTTTTATGCGAATATAAGCTGTTTTGAAATAATTTTAATCTATTATTATGGAGTTATTTACACATTAGTATGACACCCCGTATACGTTACCAGTGCACTGCAGTTTATTGTTTATGTAAACTTACATATAATTGTAATTTTAAATAAAAAGTATGTATTTTTTTTCACAAATTTACATGGAAAATTTATGAAAAAATACAAAAACTACATATAAAACTGTAATATTACATTTATATACATGTAATATTATTGTAATGTTGCAATTATAAATGTCATGTTGCCCATTAAAGCAAGGCGTTACGTTACCGCTGCCTTCATAGGTAAAAGGTAAAATTTAATTGTGTTTTTGAACAGTCTGTAAATGCTGAACGCTGGTAAATCATAATCGCAGTTTTTTCTACACTCAAATTATCGTAAAGAATCTTTATTAAAGATTGTTATCAGAAGTTTTTGGAAGTTATCCCGTTTTAGTTTTTTTCTTTGTCGCTTTCTCCACAGTTATAAAATATGTTTGAGTTAACTTTTCCCATATTAAAAGAATATGAAGCGTTAACTTTTCTTTGATGGAAATTTTCTTATTTTCTTATTCAGGATCGACTTCTCCGTATTTTCTTCCATATCCTATATGTGATGTTTTATATCATATTAAATTTCAGTTTTGAATCTTATTACGTTTTTCTCTCCCCCTGTCTTATTTATATTAGTTTAAGCTCTTAATTTTTAATATTTTTCGTAAGACAATACTGCTTCCGGCATTATAATGCTTTTCCCTAAAATGTATTTAAATCGCTTATTCTCCGAAATTATCAAATGAACTAAAAGAATCATTTTTTATACAGGGCGAGGAAAAGTAATGACTATAGATATTAATTTTTAAATATGACTTTAAATAAAAAATGTTTCATACAAATTGTAACCATGGCATATTCTTTTTAAATATGACTTTAAATTAAAAAAAAATGTTTTATGAATAATGGTCACAATTATTGCATATATATATGTATATATTTATTTCTCGGTTTATTAGTTAGTGTTGGAACCACTGGATTCCTCTAGCTAATTATGTTGTTCTCCTAACCTCCTATTATACAAAAAAACTCTAGGATAAAAATGTGTTTTATGGAAAAGTAAACAACTTTGAAAATGTCCATCTGTCAGTTTGTCCGTCTGTCTGTTAGTTCGACTGTCTGTCTGTCCGTCCGTCCGATGTCACGTTTTTTGTGGACCCGATAACTTAAAAACGAATTATCCGATCGACTCGAAACTTTTAGGAAAAAAATTTAAAAACTCCCCGCAGGGGAGATACCATCTATAAAATAAAATCAAAGAGGTTATTTTTTTTTTCATGTTGACAAAGTTGCCACACATGCCGATATAGCGTGGCTTGAATTTTGTTTTTGGGTCAAAGTATAGATGATACCGAACGATTGTATTTTCAGTAGGCGTCTAACAATACTTTTTTACATGAAAAGTTATAAATCGTAAAAATACAATAAAAATGTTTTCATTTATTTTTATTTAGGTATATAAGGATTTTTCTGTTATTACCTGTTTAACAACCGTGTTAGTTAAAAAGTTCGATAAAATTCTGGAGGCCTGTTAAAACTTTATTGGCCCATTAAAACTTAAGTAAATGTATAAAGGCATGGCAACATATAATTTAAAAATACATCTTTATACACAATTATAAGAAACATATATAAAAGTTTATCGACCGCGGACTAACCAATGCAGCGATCGCAAGAGATTTAAAAGGCATATTAATCACGAATGCAGAAAGTGCATAAATGCTTTTAATTTAGAGTTCCTTACTAAACCTTTTCTGGAAGCATTTTTTTTTTGTTTTACCGATCTTTTTAATGATACTTAGCGATTTAAAAAAAATTATTTTTTTATACTTAAAGAAAACAATAAACAAACAACAATTCAGTTAAAATTCTTACAAAGTATCGGTATACAATTAAAGCCGGTGGTTCCCTCTACTACTAGCCCACACAAGTCCTGGACTTAGGTGATGCTTAATTAGGTAGAATAGTACGAGGTTAAAAATAAACATAAACTCGCGAATTAGGGGTTCTGTACATAGTTTTATTTTACTTTTTTTTTTTGCGCCATATCTCCAGGAGTTCTAGTCATCCTCAAAAATGTATATGACATTTTTTGTAGAAAACTATTTGAACTTTCTTTTGGTTTATTTTTTTTTCGTAATTAGTAACCGAGTTATCGATAAAAATATGTTTTTTTTTGCACTTTTGGCCCATTAACTCAACCTGATACTTCTCTATAAGTTGATTTCTTAAAAAAAATTCTCGTGTTTCATCCACATATATATTTTTTTAATATTAATTCTATTAGTTAAAAAAATAAACTTTTTTTGAAAATTTTATTGTAAAAAAAAATGTTTATTTTTTTATATAAGTACATTCTTGATATGTAGGTATAGTGAAAGACCTGTCGTACAATACACAACACAATGGGTTCTAAACAAAAATCAAATTTACCTTTCTGACAAAAAAAATATAATAAAAAATATACCTGGACTCGATTGTTGTTATGCAGTCTACTTGTACGCCAAATTTTAGATTCCTAGATTATATAGTTCCTAAAATAAACGGTTTTGACAGACGAACGGACGGACGGACGGACAACCATGCGACCCTATAAGTGTTCCATTTTAATTTTTAAGCTATGGAATGAGGAATATGCCCTTTAATTTTTAAGCATGTTTATATAAAACAGCTTGCAATTTATTCTCACCAAAAATCAATCAACGGAAATATTTTTTTTTGAAGAAACGACTTTAACCTTAAGTAGACCTGGGGGAATGAAAATAAATCAATTCCGCTTTTAAATTGCTTTTTGTGAATTTATCGCAATATTGTACGTAAAAATAAAACAACAAAATTACCACATGCTATGCTTTCCTACTTCTCATGGATATTAATTAGACCAATTTACGCAAAATTTTGACGTCCGTCAAATTAGGGCCCTGTCTGTAGTATGGAGTTATACAGGGTTATTAGAATGCGGATTCTAGAGAGTCCGCTATGCCCAGAGTGCGAAGAGGATGAAACATCCTCTCATTACTTAGCCGAGTGTGTCAGATACGACAGGATCAGGTTGCAAGTCTTTTAAACTCAAAGACTCAACCAAGAGGAACTAAGAGATCTCCCCTGGGCCAATATCCTGACCTTTATTGAAAGGACGGGCAGGTTCAAGGAGGACTCAAATTAGTAAATGGCTGCGATTGCCTGGGGTGACAAAAAGGGCCAGAAATGGCCTAGTTGTCCGGCTTTGGCCAACCCAAAAATTTACTACTACCACTATACAGGGTTATTCTTTTAAATGTATATTGCGTTTTCTCTCGGCATGCATGGGTCATATCAGGAGACCAACGAACTAATAACTCTTCTTTCTAGAATACGCATACCGTTAAAATAAAGTATTGCCAACATCTCGGTTTGTTTGTAAACAAATAGTAGGTATATTCAGGCCTGAACAATAACAATTACCAGTAACTGGTATTGTTGTCTCTGTTAGAACAAAGATGTGCCAGTAAGACAGACGAATGTTTATGTTGCCGATGTTTTTGTCAGTTTTAACGAATGCAATGCCTATTCTAGAGAGAAGAGTTATTAGTTCGTTGCAGTAGACCTATTCTTGATTTTCGGGGAGTAGGACAGCCTCAGACTCGTTCTATCAGTTGTTCTACATCCCGAAAATCAAGAATAGGTCCCCTAGGAAGAGAGCGGGCGAAAAGAAGCGCATGTCGTCAGCCACGCGTCAGTCAACACGATGCAGTACAGAAACGTGTTTTTGTGATAACCTAAAATTATTTCATGCGAGGTTTGTCGGTTACGGTGTTCCTCTATTACTCAAAATAGTTTATATGGCTAATATCTCGGCGAAATATTAAAATAACTGCTGATTTTAGAATTCGCTGTTTTTAAGGTTTCATTGAGGATCTGTGTTTATTTTAAATACTTTAAGCGTTGATCGTTTGTTTTTTTTTGCAGGTGCTTGGTGCTTTTTTATTTATTTAAAAGGAAAGCATTTCTTTAAATCCTGAGAAATCGAACGGTCGGCATACATTTATGTTTCTAATGTGTCATTCATTTCTTGCCGTGAAAACACCCTTTTGTCAGTGTAAATATATTTATTCTGTCGTGCAAATACCTATCCTGTCGTTGGAATCCTTTTTTTTGTGTTAATTTACTTTTTTGTCGTTCATTTACATTTTTTGTCGTGCATTTGCCTTTTTGTCGTTCATATACCTTTTTTGTTTGACGTTTGATTCTTTTTTTATCGTGGATATTTTTTTCTGTTGTTATTAACACTTTTTGGTCGGGCCCTTTATTGTAACTATTTATCTCCGTATATACTTTTTATAAAGCATTTAGTGAATTATTAATTTTATATACACATTTTTTTATTTATTTATTGGCTTAGAATGAACTTTTTCTATCGCTTTATAAACCACGACACTTTATTTTCCTCACGAAAAGCATTAGTCCATTTATAATAAATATAAATTACAATAAATGTACAGGGAGGGGCTAATATTTTTGAAAAACTAACAGCAGTGTTCTGTTACTATCCACAACTACCCTTTAAAATATCAGCCCGTGTACGTTTATTGCAATTTAACACAGGAATTTTTTGTTATTTACATATGTTTGAAGAAAAATTAAAAAGCTATGAAAACAAAGTCATATTTTTTTTGTTTCTACTAGAACAATTCCACTCTTGATCTGCAGTGCGGAGATAACAAAACAATCTAGTCAGCCGTTCCACGGGGAAACACAGTAACAATTAAAAAAAAAGTTTCTTTTGAAAACCTCAATATACCATTTTCAAAAAACTACCCTTCGCCCCTCACCCCCTGAGGAGTTAGATTTTTTTATTATAAGATTCAGTTTCGTCAACCCCTATATACTAATTTTTACGAAAATTGAAAACATTTAAAAATATTTACCCCCTCACCCCGCGGGGGATGAAGTAAAAAAATATATTATCATATTCAATATATCAATTTTTAAATGTTTGTAAAACAAATAATTTTTCCTCAATCTCGAGCGAGAACTTTTGGTAAAATACCTCTATGCCAAATTTTAAGCCTCTCAATCAAAGCGTTCCTAAATAATCGTGCATACAAGATTTCCCGGACAGACTGTTCAGCCGACCGATAGACCGATCGATAAACCGACCGATTGACCGAGCGACATTTTTTTTTGCTCAAAATTGATTTATATCGACATAAAACGTAAAAATACGCAAAAAAATAAAAGGCTTTCCCGAAATTTTAAAAATTTTCAAAATGGGAAAGCAAAAGGAATACCGGCCTTTTTCAAAACTGTATTGGCGCCTTCGCCATAATTGCAAATAAATGTAATTGAATATATTAATCTAATTTTATTTTTGTGGAACTATCTTTTATAATAAAAGTTAATAATTCTAGTTTTATTCAAGGAGTTGGCTAGAAGCAACCACCGTGTATCTTTTAAGTCGAAGATTACAATATATAGTATTTAATTTTATTAATTTATTTAATATAAAATATTATGTTAGTTATGACGTCAGAACATTTTGCTGATTTTTTCAGGATCGTTTAATAAATATATTTAAAATCAAGTGGTAACCTTGTCCGACAAAAATTTTCGGGCAATACCGTTCTGGGACGCCCTAAAGTTAAGGGTTGGTCCCAAAAAAAACGCCCCGCTACCGGGAATTTTATTATGTAAGCAGTTGTTTGATTTGACATAAAGAACACATATACAAAGTCACAATGGTGGGGTAATGAAAAAAATTCTACTGGGCGTGGGCTCCTGGACTATAAGGAGCCGTGAAAAAATCCCGGACAGTGATGTCACAACCCATCTTTAGCATGTGGCAGAAGCAGACACAGTATCAGCGTGAGCAGCTGGACATCACTACCAATTTGCTATGAAACCCAAACCAGTAATGAAATAAAGGTAAAACTGACAACTGAAGACCGAGGTTCGGATTCCTCGTTAAAAAGTGGGTAAAGCAAAAATGCTTGTTAAAACTAGAGTAGTATTCTCAGAGGCCCGCAAAAAGGACGAAATGGTCTACTTGCCATGCTTGACCTACCCATCCCTTATTTCTACTTTTGCTACTAGGTACTATACTAATACACAGCGAGAATAAAAAGGCCTTCTTATTCGTTCAAAATATTTAAATTTACTTCGGGCTTTAAGCAGACTTCACGGCTAGAAAAACGATTATTTTAAATTGTGTATAAGTACTTATGGGATAAAAGACATTCTTAGAGTATTTTACTAGTACCATTAAAACTACACTGTAAAAATAATGGGAAAAATACCATAAATATATGGTAAAACTTCAAAATATATGTTTTGATGTTACAGTATTTACTACGGCAACGAATTTTACTAAGCTTAAAACTAAGTATAAATTATTTGATGCAAAAAGCTTTAAATAGGTTTTGTATTTTTCGTTGGTCTTGCTGTACTGTTTAATAGTTTATTATAATTTATGGCAAAAATATGTCAAGTATCGGAAATAAAATAATAATGGAAAAATATTGAATCAATTTTAAATTTGAAACGATGCTTTTTAGTTTCGATAAAATGCATAAATTGTAGCTAATAGTTATAATATCCATTCTAGATGCTTTCAATAAATGCTGCCTTTCTAAACAAAAATACGGTATCTGCAAACAATATAAAAATATTAATTTGGGATTTTTGTGACGTAAAAAAAAGTCCAACCATACATTTAAATAAAATAATATTACAAATGGATAGGAAGTTATGATCTTATACAAATGTACTTTAATTTTTGTTAAAAACACTATAGTTCTAAAGTCACGTACTTTAATATTTAAGACGGACATGAAATGTTGCGTGTTTTTAACCAAAATGAAAGTACAATTGTAGAGGATAATAACTTCCGATTTCCTATTCATTTGTGACTGAATATTCAGTTTACTTTTTACAGTGTAGCTATAGTTAAGTACAATTTTTCAATAAAATAATATTTTTTGACAATTTTCTGAGTGTATGTCTACTTTATCTACTTTCATACAGGTAAAAATTATGTAAATGTGCTGAATTTAGCTTAAAATTTAAGCACTTTAACAGGTAATTTCTCAATTTCACTTTGCCTGCAGGCTTGCCTATAAGCATGTATACATGTGGATATATCTAGCGGTATACCGCTCTTTAATTTGGGTTGGCAGAATAAGCAACATATTTTCAGAATACTAGCTGGAAGCAAATATTTTGTGTCCTTCTGTTATATAACATTTAGTCGATATTCTTAGTCCAGGGCCGGACTAGGGGCTCAGGCCACTGGTGGCGTCAAAAGAAAGGCTAACATTTTAATTTCTTCTTTCGAGCCAGTTTTTAGGGAGGTGTATGTTTTACCAGTCGCCCTCGCCAAAATCAATTATTAAATAACTGAAAAACGCAATCGGCGCGAGTAAGAATCGAACTCACTCTAGCCTGCGTGTCGAGTATTTGAATTAGACGCCTAAACACACTCGAATAGTTCTCCCATAAATATTCTCGTATTTCGCATAATATATTATCATCAATTTTACCATGGCAATTTACTTTAAAGAATCATATGCAGCAAAAAATTACCATGGTAAAATGGGTAAAATGCAAAATAAGAAGGTCTTTGATAATTTTTATTTGATGACGTCAGTTCCCATAGTCGTGATTTTAAACGAACTCTAAGCAACACTTTGTGTCATTTAGTAAAATTTACACTGTAAGAAACTCTTTTTGCTTCATGATTCAAAAGCGGTCTAAACTTTTCCAAGTCTTATTTGGTTCATAAAAATTAGATTTAAATAAAAAATCAAATACTTTACGAATTCTTTCAAAAGTAGAGTTTTCTCTTTGATAATGTGACTAGATACAATAAATCTCGAAACGTTAGAAGTATAAAATTAATTAATGTTTTCTTTAATTCTATTTTTGAAGAACTTTTAAAAAAGAATTTTTATTAATATTTTTTCTTGTTAAATATTTTTTTTAACTTTTTTAAGTTTAAAAAAAAATCTTTAATGAGTAGCTGGAAAAACCACAATGCTTTTAGATGTTTTTGTAGACTGTTACAAAATAACTGAATATTCAGGGACTTTACTATAAGTTTGAAACTTACATAAAGGAGGGTATCGTATTTTGGACTAAATCGCCTCCAACGATAAGACTTTACATGCTTATAGATGCATAAAAAATAAATACTTAGCCAAAATTCCAGCCCTTTTTACATCCCGGAACATACTTTAATTAATTATTTTAATTACGAATTTTGACACATGTTAATGCTGGATTTGGAAATCCTAACGATAGTTGAACTGTCAAATGTCACGTCATATCAAAATAAAAATAACTTTCCAAAGTGTGCTTGTTTTTTATTAATTTAAAATGCTGTAAAATACACAATGTGTAAGTAGGCTAAAATTATCTGACTAGTTTCTTAAGTTTCAGTGAGATTATGGAGTTATTTTTGAGGTATTTATACTAATAACATTGTAAAGAAAGTTACACAGACAATTTCTCGGGCAATTTCAAGCTGTAGTTAAAAAAATTACATTTAATTAAGATTGTAGAGCTTTTTTATTTGAAATTGTAAATGAATCATTATGTTCAGGTAAACCAAAAATATCACTTTTTTTTAAAATAGTGCGTAGTTGTCACGTTTACTATAACATTAAATTGTTAATAAATTAAATGTTTATTTTAATCAATATTAACAAATAAACTTGGTAAACAGTTGTTCATCATTTATTTTCATCATTTTGCACTTCTTTTTTACACAAAAACATATTATTGTCATTTAGCTTAAAACAATTAAAACCATATATAAAGTCCATTTATTGTGACAATCCTTAATATTTTAATAACTGCTAGATATATAAAAAAAAGTTTTAATCCATAGTTATAAACGCCTAATGGAAGCACAAAATGGTGCAAATTATATGTTTATAACCGATGGGAACATGATATTTTTTTTATAAAAAATCCTAGAGAAGTAAAAGTTAATATAAAAAAAATAAAATATTTACATATGGCCTTAAGTTAAACAAATTTAGATATTTAGAAAAAACAAGTTAACCCCCTTCCTACTAACTTCCTATTTTCTATAACTTAAATAATGCCTGGCAATCCCCAGATAGATATCTATTGTACATAAAAAGCTAATACCTAAAAGTGTAATCCTTTTAAAAGAATTTTAGAAATAATCGTAATGCGGGGTGTTCCCCAGGTAGCTATTGTACATGAAAAGCTAAGGTTATATAACCTTGTTTATTTTTCGATATCTATACGCTACAATAAATAAAAAATGGGAAAGCAATTGACCATGGTAGGGAAAGCAATTGAGCATGGTATATCCGCATGAATTACAAGTATATCATAAAAAAGGTCCTTAGCAAATATGCAGGCCCGTAACGAAATTTAAATTCAATTTTACAATGCCTGATTCCCGTTTATACTTCAGAGGTCAGGTTGTTTTACCTAGAAATAATTCAGGGAGTTTTTATTTTGCCCTGCCCAATAAGCAGGGTTTAGGGCCGAAAAAAAAAAACAAATTTTGCGATCTTGAACTTGATTTGGAACTGTCATTTTTTTGACGTGTTTATCACAAAAAACGGATTTTTCAAAATATCTCAAGATTCTAGGACAAGACAGGTTTTTCATGAAAATAAAGAGGACCAAATTTTCGACATTTCTTGTCCTACGTATTTTTTTGTACGACTTATAACTAATTCACATGTTTTATCTTTACTATAAGTTACTTTTATATAACGTATATATAACCACAAAAACTCATGTCCCTTTATAACATTAGAATACATACAAAAGTTTTTTTTTTATCTCAAATTCCCACAAAGCTATTAAAGCTTGCTTGAAGCAAGAAGTGAGATTTTGGAACCATTCTCAGTGAACTGCAACAAACAGAAAAAATTCCGGAACCAGGATACTTTTGTCCACTTGTTCAGTAGGTACCTTAAGCTTAAGACCTTTATTAAATCGCCTTGTTCTGACATACTAAAATACAAAAATATCTGGTTGGGGAAACAATAGTTAAATATTGAACAACTATTGTTCTAGTGGCTGCAAACAATGTGTCTTCTTGCCCTTACCACATCCTCAAAAGTTTTCTTTTTGGTAACCACAAAAAGTTGTGTTGTTGACCTTATCAGATTTCTGGTTGCATCAACCAGAAAAATAGATGGTCCGTATTTAACTACTGATCCGGTTGCCCCAACTAGATCCTTTTTTCAGTGAGTCCGTTTAATAGTTTTTTAATGTTAAGGATTTACCACTTAAAATTAAAAAAACAAAGTTCCTGTTTTAGTTTAATCCTTTTTAGTGATAGTGTTTTATAGAGTTACATTTCGGATTTTATGTTATGAAAATAGATTTCCTAAATGAACGCTCATTTCCGTTATATAGAGATTTATTTGAAGCACATTTTCTTTATTCGATTGCAATTTTACTCGTTATATATTGATGTGATATAAAGAAAATCTGTTAAAAAGCAAGTGAAATTATTATCAAATATACGCAGAAAAAACTTTGTATCTTAAATTAATGAAATATTTTTATTTGAAGTAATATTTATTCCAAAAAATAAACCATATTATTCAGGGTTTGTGTTTTAAATGGTACATCCACCGTAACTTTTGAACGGTATGATATATAAAGTTTATATTTGAAATAATTTTGGAAATTTTGCGTAAAAAGGTCCAAATAGTTAATACATGGTGTATTATCATTTCCATGTAAAATGTTTAACATTTATGCACAAAATATTAAAAATTTGAACAATTTTGAAGAAAAAAAATCTCAAAAAAAAATAAAAAATATAAAACACAGTTAAATAGAGAATTTTAAGCTCTTTAAAATGACTTATTACAAGGGTGCCATTTGAAATGTTGTTCCCCATTGCCCCCCTGGCGCCACCTTACCGAATAAAAAATAGAAAAATATGAAAATGATAATTTTTATTATGTGATTTAAACATTCCAAATTTAAAGTTTATATTGCATTTCGTTCAAAAGTTATGGGTTACCTTTTAAAAGAATAACCCTGTATAGGTAGTTTATTCTTAGTCATACTGTTGCTAGAAAAATAAACTTTTTAGGATCACGTTTTTTAAATAAATATAGAAGCAAAAATTGTTTTAAATACTTAGTTTCAGTAGTAAAGCTTTAAATAGGGAATAAAAAATGGTTGTATGAAGTTATAAATTTTACAAATAGATTTGACATTAATCAGTGATTAATAATCACTCTGTAAATTGCAATAACATGATTCATTTGTTTACCGATAATGCTCGCTGTCGAATGATAATCACTTATAGCTACATTTGAACTCTTTTTACATTCCCCTATACTAACAGATAAAAAGTTGAATTTTTTTTCGTTATTATTAGCACATTATGTTAATAGGAGGAAAAGTATTTTTTTTCTGTATATGTTTTTTCGTTCTGGATTGTTTTAATTAAAACCGAGAGAGGTTAAGGGGCTTAAAGAGGGTATATGTTATAATAAATCAACATATCTTTTGAATTTTTGTTTTATGTTTCAAGAGCTGAAGTGGAAATCTTAAAAATATTATATTTTTCTGTCTAAAATCTGGAAAATCTAACAAAAATGTCCGAAGTCTATGTACAAATATTCTGTAGTTGGCTGATATGTTATTTATTTTTTTTAAATTTTTTATATTTTGCGAATTTTTTACATTTTTTTTTGCGATTAACTTTGTCGATTTGTTTTTTTCTTTATAAGTACAACATCCACATTTCTAAAGATCATATAAAACGTGATATATTATGATATAAGCTCTATGCCGCCATATTTTAATCAAATTTTGTCTTGAACTATTTTGGCAAAAATAAAAATAAATCTTTCTGACACTATGGTTTTCTTTGTGCATCACACGAGAATTTTAAATTGAAAAATACTGATTTACTTTACGCTGTTTACCTTAATAAAGAGTATTTTTCTCTCTGTGTATAAATAAACCATATTTATTACGTTGTTTTTACGTCTTGAATGGTTTTTATCTATCCAAACACAATCATCAGCTTTTATGAATCCTTATTCAATAAAGATTGACTGGCAAAGTTTCGTAATTGGTAACTAACCTCTTCAGGACCAAATACAAGAGCTATCAGAGATAAAAATATTGGTCAAGTGCACGTTAGACTCGGTCATTGAGGATTAGGTACTTTGTACAGAATTATTTGTGTTTTTTATACGAGTTAAAAAAAGAATTTTGTCCTCTTTGACCCTTATCCTACTTATACACTTCTTTATTGTTTTTCCTTAAAATTTTATTCCATCTTTACCCACACAGAAAAAAAATACTTGAACCAAGGACACGTGTTTTTCGATACGTTCAAATATTTATTTAAAAACCCGTACTCTTCATTTTCTGAACACCTTAGATTTTGAAACGCAAATTATTTTATAAAACCTTTTAATTAAAATTTTTTGCATGTGCGCTGCGGCGCATTTTCATGACTGCAAGTAGTGATTTCATTATCGGTAATTATGTAGCTGTAAGCAACAACTTTTATCAATCAAATTATTTTAAATACAAGTTTTCCAAAGGCATATTATTTAGAAATCTAAAGGACCAAACACCGTATTATATTAAAAGTGCATAGGTAGGTTACTTAAAAAACGCCAGGGGGGCTCAAAACAAGGCCGGGGTGTTTAGAAATAAGAATTTATAAAATTAAATTTTGATTAAATGGAAATTCTTTAGACTTTATAGTATTGACATGTGTCAAATGAACTTTTTAAAGTGTGTTTTTACGACTTGGACTGCTGAATTATTGTGTAAGCTGTGAAAATAGACTAATCTAAATGTAAAAAATGTAATAATGACTCGGTAAGTTAAAGATATATTTTTCGTATACTCCATTTCACTACCTTTTTGAAGATTTTAACACCCAAAGGAACCCGAACCAGGACCTAACGATTTGCAACCTGAATGTACATTAAAACATATATAAAATACAGCTGGGAGAAAATAATCACCAGCTCTTAGACTATAAGTTTAAATGTGGAATTGGCAGGTTGCCAGGGTAGCCGCTATAAGGCCTAATTTAACTAAAATAGTATTTATTATGATTTAAATGTCAGTTGTCAAGCTTACAAATTTTGAATAGCTTGCAACTTTAAATCTAGGTAAGTAATTATATTTCGTATTATATTATAGCATAAATGTCCATCTATCAGTGTCTACAGCGATTAGTTTGGTTTGCTAACGTGACAATCTCAATGAGTATCAATTTGTTGCTAGCATTATGAACATATACATACTAACTGCACCACACACGAGCACTAAATAAACATACGTATCGTTGTGTAAATTTTACGTGCGCTAGTAAATATTTTTTTTTTTATAAAATTTATTTTATATATACATTAATACAGTGCGATTATAAAGTGCCGAACAGTTTAAAAAGAAAATACTCTTCGTTTGAAGCCAGGCCCATGTGATTGCTACGTACAACAGCTCGGTGGCCAGTAAAACGCACACAGCTTTCTTGCATTTTACTCATCGCTAATGCCAGTTTTGCAATAAAAAGTGTTCGTCACTTTATAATCGCACGGTATATTACTATTATTAATATATATACATATGATTGACCCTTTTTCTTTTTCTTTTCGATTTTTTAAAAGCTTAGCCCTTTATATTTGTTGTTTTTGAAGGAATGTTGCTTTAATTTGGTATGACTGATATTTTTAATAAAAAAAAAGTTGATCCGAGATTTTCAATTTTTTTAAATGTTTAGCTCCCCATAAATTTATTATTTTTGAGGGGGTTCTTTTAAATTCCAAAAGGCTTCCTTTAAAGAGATTGATTTTTTTCTAAAGCAGATCGAATTATTCTTTCTTAAGTTATCGTGCAGACAAAAAAAAAACATACGGTCAGATGGACGGAAGGACGGACATTTTTAAAAGTAATTTAGAATAAGAAGCCCTGTAAACTGCGAGGAGTTAATACAAAAATATGACCCTTTACATAAAAACTTACTTTTAAATCATTACGTTGATTAAAAAAATACTACCAACTCCCCATAGGGGATTACTGCAATGAAAATTTAAAATGACGAGTGTGGCTCATGAAATCAATCATTTTTACTTTATGATTCTCTAAAAAAAATCCCTTACCTGCTACCAAGTTTCCCCTGGATAATAATACAAAGAAAATCTTAAACATCAAGTTGACACCTCAAACAAGAACTTCATACTCTTGGAATTAGCTAAAACAAATTTACCTGACTATATTTTTGTAAATTATTTATTTATTTAGCATATAACATTATTGCACAGAAATGGGTAACTTTAGTTTTGTTTTAGATAGTTACCGATGCCTACACTAAAACACCGATCTGGTTGGAGCAACCATATTAATATATAAATAAGGACCAACTATTTTTCTAGTTGCTATAAACAGAAATCTGGTAAGGGCAACAACACAGCTTGTTATGGTTACCAGAAACAAAACTTATGTTTTGAGGATATAGTTAATACAACAATAGGTCTAGTTGCCCTTTAAGGTAATACCAGATTAATAGTTGCAGCTATTATAGTTACACAACTTTTCTATGACAATATGGAAAAATACTGCTGAAAAAGAGCCTTTGTTTTAATATTTTGTTTTTTATTTCTCAAATGTTCAAACATAACCTAAGATAATTACTTATTTTAAAAAATATAACTTAGGCTAGAATATTTACTTATTTTGCATGGGCAAATTACCCCTACCTGTCTTATTTTTAGAAGCATCTAAGCCTCGAGGATTAAACCTTTCACAAAAAACAGCATGAATTTTTTGGGTAAAATTGTATTAGTGTAATACTATAGTAATTAAATCCCTTTTACAAGACTACTAATGCATTATAATGCGATGAAATAAATGATCTTGCTTTAGTTTGTGCGTTTCGTTTCGTCTAAGTAATTCAATTTTTCAGCCTTACTTGCTACGTGGATATATGATAATTTAAGCAATATTATTTAAACGGATCACGTAATCGTTTGTAAACCCTTCTGCCAAACGGAATAATGTTAAAATTACTTAAAAAAAAATAATTAAACAAGCTGTGAAGATACATACGTTATGCTACGCAATCCATTATATACTCTTTACAGTGGATGGTTTATGGCATTTTTAGAAATACCTAAAAAAGTCCAAAATGATCAAAATTTGCGTTACGTAATACTTGAACGTTCCCTAATACAATTTTACAGAAAAAACATGTGGGTTCATGGTATCTTCCATATTGCTTTTATGAAAAATTTTACGAATCGGTCTACCGAAAACAGTGGCATTGTTGCTTTACTGTGCATGTGGGCGTGATGTGATCATCACATCATATAGAATGTGAATCGCTACCCTGCCCAATATAAAAATCGACCTGTAGGATATTTTTAAAAATTTCACACTGTATAACCAAACATTCACCTCTATTTATTTGTGAATACCGAATAGACTGGGTATGAATCATTGTCATTTGCAGCTCTTTGCCATTTCTCTTTCCCTATTTTCTATTTCCTAACATAAAAATATACTGGGTGTCAACAAAATTAAGTTTTTTTTTCTTCAGTAAATTATAACCAAAAAGCGCTACAAAGTGTTTCTAGGCACAACTTCGTAGAAATTCATTTTACATTAGTTCATCAAAAAACAAACAAATTGGTGGTAAACATTGGTTAACTAAAAAATTAAAGTTAAGAAATTAATCTATTTAAAGAATGCATTCTTTAAAATTCATTAATGGATGATAGCAAATTTATTTTTTTTTGTTTAAGTTGAATCACTTTGCATACCTTTAAATTGGCGGGTAATTTATTATATCATTCCGTCCTCAAACAAATTGGGCCTTTCTCAACGAGAGCTAGGCGATGAATAGGAATAGAGAGATTTATGCCATACCTGGTCTCCAGGCCTGAAGATATTTTGGAGTTGCTAGTGAACAACGGTTTGTTTTCAATGTTGTATATCGCCAAATTATAGTAGGTACAATGATACTACTGTCATTATACCGTATTTTATAAACCACTTATTAAAAAGTTTGGTGAAAATTTTTTGCACTTCCCTGGTTAAGATTACCAAGTAAAAATTACATAGAAGGATAGGCTTGGTTGCTGTATCAATGTTAAGGCATGTGCAAAATATCGTTAATGTTCCAGAGATATTATATAAAAACTACCTTGTGCAGATGTACCCTTAGACTTTTTGGACCTAGAATCTGACCTTAAAATTTTGTACCTTATTTCAGAATCACACTGTATAAAACTTTTATGACTATTTCAAGTTTATTCAAAGTGATTAAGTGAGCTTTACTCTAACAGCTTTTTTAAATAACATAGTAAGAACACTGTTAAAATTTAACTGAATTTTTGAAGTTAAAAATAAATAAGTATATAAGTTAAATCATATAACATAGTGTTTTTAAGTAATTCAGCTGTATTTATACCCCCCCCTACACATTCAGTTTGACCATTCTACGGTACTTGAGGGTGACAGTATTTCCAGCGACGTACAGCACGTATTGCACTATAGGTTTTTAGCTTTTTAATTTTTTCTTTCGACAAACCAAAATTTTTTGGTATATAAGTATATAAGTGGCATTCTGCAAAGGCAAGCGATTTCGCAAGCCGGCTGCGGCTTCCGCCCGGCCGACCATACAGCCTAGCGTTCACGGGTGATGCTATCACACCATATCCACATGAGATATAAATTAATTCGCAGTGAGATTAGACTCGCTCTTGTTTACTTCTGCAGGAAACGCTTGAAATGGCACTGCCGATTTAATTGTCGCCTGTCCATAATCTTAAACAAGGTCATCGTCTTTGTCATATTGCTTATAACACTATGGTATGGTATTTAAAAAAATCCCCCCAGTGCCCCTTGCCACATTTGAAGGTCTGATAATATGCACTGTGTTTTTCAATAAGTTATTAAGCAAAAACACGTTACTGTCATCTTACAATATTGGTTAACACGTTAAGGCATAACATAAATTTCAATATTAGTCGCGACGTTAGGGTTTGGATGGGTAAACAGCTTCTTAAAGTTTGGTATGCGTTTTGTAAAAAAATTAACTGAAGTTCAAATACGGGAATTTTAGCAACTTTTCTACTTTCCTGTTTTCTCGTTTCAAACTTTTCCTTCAAGATGGTTAGGTTTTACTTTTATTTCAATTAATCACTCATAACCAAGTATTTAAATGATAAAATATATTATGGGCCGTAATTTATGAAGCTTTAATTAATTATTCAATATTTTTAAGTGAAGTTTTTACAATTTTTAACTTTTTCCCATTCTTTAAAATAAGGCTGTTTTATTTAAAACTCCCCCAGATTTTTTTTAACATAAAAAGAAATTTAAGATTTCATAAAAGCATTTGATATATATTTTTATGGGAGGATTGGTGTAGTGGACTACCGCGTCGTACTTGGCGAGTTTACTACACAAATAGCGTGAGTTCGATTCTCACCGGCGCCGATTTGCCTTTTTCAGTTAATTAATAATTGAAATTTGGCGAAGGCGTAAGTGAAGCGGACACTCCCTATATTGGTTCGAAAGTCAATTAAAGCCGGTGGTTCCCTCTACTACTAGCCCACACCTGGACTTAGGGCATGCTTAATTAAGTAGAATAGTACGAGGTTAAACAAAATGTAATGTAATGTAATATTATGTATGACTGGTACAAACTGGACCTAGCGAAGCCTCGCAAAATAGGCGTCGCGGTCCTTTAAAATAACTTTTCGATGCTGGCACGTTAAAAAGTGTTTTAACCGATAAAACGCTTAATTCTAAGTTTTATCATAAGATAAAACTGATATTTCCACTGGACTCTGAGATTTGACATTTTGGACATAAATATTTACATCTAAAATTGAAAATATCTTAAAAACTAAAAAATTTATCAATTTTAAGGTAATTACAAAAAAAATTATTAGAACTAACTTTGTAATCCAAGAAAAACTTTTTAAATTATTTTTAATTAACTGCTCAAATGCGTTGCGACGCGTCTATTTTTTTTTGTACCTGTATATTAACAAATTACGTTAAAGATTTTTTTTAATCGATCACTTTGTTATTTTCTGACATATTAACTATTTCATGTGGAATTTTTATGCTCAAAATGTCAGATACCTTGGAAATCAATAGTATATCAATTTTAGTCTAATAACAAAAATGCGAGCAAAATGCTTAGAATTGGGCGTTTTTTTTTTAAGTAATCGAAAAATTTTTTTAAAGCGTCGCTATGTACTACTACATATATTGTATTTGACTTGCCCGAACGAGATATTTATAAAATCTTGTTCGATTTGAAATAATTAAAATGTACTTGTATAATTTCTACACTCCCTAAATATTCAAGACTATTTTAACAGTGTAATTAAAGAAAATATTTTCTTATTTATGGGATATTATCAAGTTAAAACATAAATATGAAAGTTTTAAAATTAATTACGAAATAATTTTCTAAAATTTTATCTTAGCATTCAAAATTATTTAAAATTTTTATCATAATTCAGCAAATAACTTTGTTTGTAACTTTTAAGAAAAGTCAACTTTGCCGACAATCGTTTTGTTTTATTTACAATCTACTTTCTGAAATCTACCATCCAGAATATAAATAACACAACATTTACCTGAAATAAAGATATTTTGATGCATAAGCCATGGTAGTTCTGAAGCAAATTTAAATTTCAAGTATTGTCAAAGCAAACCACCAGTGGATACTGGTAGATGATCGATACGGATCTAAGCTATTCATGGTCATTAACAGCAAAATCGCAGCAGAATCATTTTCGGAAGATACTGTTAAAAATGCTTGATGGCCCTGTTTCTTTACAATTTTATGTATTTTTAGGGAAGTTTTGTAATAGTTTGGACTGTTTACAAACATTAATCCTAAATCAGCTGTAAGAAAGTTTATTATAGTTTTTGATGTAAAATTACTCTATAAAATTATTAACTGCATAAAAGCAGTTTTTTTAGTGATTAAAATTCTCTTTAAAAGCATTTTTGCTAAAACAAGTTGATTTTACACTGTTGTTATAGTATATTAGGACAATAGCGTAAAAGTGCACTGAAGCGTTTTACAAAAAAGAGTTTTTATACTATTCTTCTATCTGAGTGTTTTTCTTTACAAAATCTATCTATCTTTTAAAGTATAGAACAAATGACTGATTTAGATTTTTTTATGTAATTTTGCTTTTCCACTATTTTTTTTTTTTTAATGTTATCGTAGAGATTTTTTTTTATTTTTGTGAATGATCTCGTCTTGTAAAATGTAAAAAAATCGATTCTGAGCAAAGAAAATTGCCAGGAGTTCCGTCGGTCAGTTGGTCTGTACGATAAGTCAAGTAAGCTAGAGACTTGAAATTTGGAAAACAAGTTAGCTACTAAAAGTTCTAGTTTAGGATTCGTTATGGTAAAAATCGGAGTTTACCTTTCGGTGCCTTTTATCATGACCACTCATATTTACACTATTTTAAAAATGTTCCTGTTGCGTCAAAAAGTATAATATAATTATAAAATATTATAAAAAGCAAACGTTATAGGTTTATAGCTTACACAATAGTGCAAGAATACAGTCCCTGAAACATTCAACTTTATCTTGTCAAATATAGTCTTTTCGGCAACATTTCATTGAATAGCGGTAGAAAATTAAAATTTGAAACATCGGCTCTTATCATTTTCTTCACAGCGCACTAGTGCTAGAAAATTATAATACGGTAGTTTAATTTTTTCCAAAATCACCAAAAAATGTCCCATACAAAAAATTCTTGGATACAAAATACTTATTTCATAAAAAATAAGTAACTTTAAACATGTCCGCCTGTCCACCTGTCCGTCCGTCCGTCCTGTTGCACGTATTTTGTAAGCACAATAACTTAAGAACGAATTATCAAAGTCAACAGTAATATCCTTAATGCAAGTTGAGTTAATGACAGTTTTGTTTTTGATATAGGTATTACATGTAAATTGTTCCAGTGCATGACATGAACGAGAACACTTTCCTTAACCCTTACAAAGTTACGTGATCAGAGACCCCAAAAACCCACATATACAATCAGAGTTAACTTTACGAATTCGGTCCGTGATACTGGTTATTGAATTTTAAAAATCTGATAACAGAATCGTGACTAGTGGCCCCAAAAATCCATTTATACCAATTTCTATTATAGAGTTAATTTTACTAACTTAGTCTGCCATATTGGATCTACCATCTTTAATTTGGAAAATCTGATAACAGATTCGTGATCAGCGACCCCAAAAACCCACATATACCAATTCCTATTACAATCAGAGTTAATATTCGATCGGCCATTTTGATTTTTGTCCTGTTACAAATTATCAGTGTAATTTATAATTCTGAAATAGTATATTTCTAAATCAATCTGTATATAAGAATAGTTTGAGCAAACGTAGTTTTTTATTTACTGTTTCAGATCCGTGTGGCGAACTATGCATAAGTGTAGTTTTAAGAAACGATGTAATTGAAGGAGGAAGTGATGAAGATGTTTGTAACATTTTTTAAAATTTTGAAAATTTCAATGTATGAGACCCTTCTATGATAATATCCTGCCGCTATAATTTAAAATTAAATTTAAAAACTTGGAATCAACAAATTAACATTTTAATATAAGAAGTCAAAAACGAACCTATAAATTATTTTCACGGGAAGTTTTATTCAACAAATTTCACTTCTCTTGATTTACGGTCAGAAAATTTTCAAATTGTATCGTACCTGCTTGTTTAATTTATTTTCACTGTTCGGGGAAGTCGATAGGAAGTCACAAAATTTTAACTGTTTTCGTCTGATTTATTGCTGTTTTTTGCAAAAAATTTATTACTAATTTGCGAATGCGTCCAGAAAATACTCGCCCTACATAAAACAGACAACAGAAACCAGCCGTCTCGAATAAGCGAGAATACTTTCTCATAAAAAGTTATGTGCAATTTCTATTATTTGGAGGGGAGGCGTTTGTGAGGAAGAGGGTTTTTTTATCTTTTAGGTGGTTTTAAAATATTTCTCCTATTGTGAATACTAAAAAAATTATGTCCAGAAACAATATTTTATATTTTGGGGGAGAGGTGGAGGGGCAGCATAACCTCATATAAAGTGTCACATTTTTAGATATTCTCTTTTTTATTTCATCAATCGATAGAGCTTATTTTTCTTCTAGCCATTTTTGACATTAAATAACTTAGCAAATTAACAAAGTTGTTCAGAAAAATAAGATCCATCAATTGCTGTAAAAAAAAGGATACAACTAATTAAAATTCCTATACCTTATAATGTAAGGTTGCAAAATTGACTATATTTATCAAAAAAAAGTTGTACCTAAATGTTTTCTAGGTAAACCTACCTACCGATTGGGCTATAAATCATGTAAAATGAATATGGAATTATGTAGAATGATGAAAAATGTAAATATGTCCTCTTTATATTGAATATTCCTGCCGATAATAAATCCATCAAAAGTATAAATGAGTGGTGAAAATATGTAATGGTTCGAAATGGTTCATAAACATTCAAAAAAGGGGCGAAAACTTCCCAGAAATACATTCGCAAAAAAAATCTTCACAAAAAAAACTGTGAAACGAAATAAGCAAACAAATTACCTCGCAAAAATATTACCTCGAAAAAAAGCTTCGCAAAAAAAAAACTTCGCATAATTCAAAACTTCGCTAGCAAAAAATTCGCAAGTATTATACATCGCATGCTAATAACTTCGAGGGAAAAATTTTTCACTTCTCTTGATTTACGGTCAGAAAATTTTCAAATTGTATCGTACCTGCTTGTTTAATTTCACTGCGAGGAAGTCGATAGGAAGTCACAAAAAACTTGATTTTTCCTGAAAATCTATATCGGAATATTCGTTCTTGAGTTATCGTCACAAAAATCGTGACATCGGACGGACAGACAGACAGACAAACAGATAGACAGACAGACAGACGGACATTTGAAAAAAAAGTTGCTTATTTATTCATGAAACAAATGTATATCCAAGATTTTTTTTCCTAGAACCATTTTTAAATTTCTTTGAAAATTCGAACCTACCGTATAATACTATTCTAGCACAGTCGCTGTGAATAGTATAAAAAGGCCTGCCTCTGAGCCTTTAAAGGACGTCCGTGTTTCGATTTTATAAATCGATCTGGAAGTATTTTATTTGCAGAAAAAAAATGTACAGAAAGCTGCGGAATAAATAATTGAAGCGAGCCGCGTCCTTTACATCATGTATACCGCATGAGGTGGATGTATTTTGCGGAGACTGAACGCGTTAAACTACCCTTTTATAAATTTAGACTACCTTAGATTAGGCACCTTTATGTAGCTAAACCTTTTAGTATATATTTTAGTAATTGAAATTTCAATTTTGGTGCATTGGCGTAATTAGTATCGGTCCATTATGAAAATTAACAAACCTTGAAAATATATAATGCCATACATGCTATAGAATTTACATTTACATTTTACATTTTTGTTTAACCTCGTACAATTCTACTTAATTAAGCATCCCCTAAGTCCAGGACTTGTGTGAGCTAGTAGTAGAGGGAACCACCGGCTTTAATTGACTTTCGAATCAATTTATAGGGAGTGTCCGCTTCACTTACGCCTTCGCCAAATTTCAATTATTAATTAACTGAAAAAGGCAAATCGGCGCCGGTGAGAATCGAACTCACGCTATTTGTGTAGTAAACTCGCCAAGTACGACGCGGTAGTCCACTACACCAATCCTCCCATACTTAAATCTTTTCTTTTAAAAATTTTATTTATTTTAAATGGATTGCTCTAATACTTTTTATGAAGTAAAGCCCCTCAGAGTGTTTTGTGTCAAAATTTTTAAAAATAAAAATCTATGTTTAAGAATATTATAAATTCTTGCTACTTAATTATGAGAAAAGTAAAATATATAGGGTGAAAAAAAATAGATGTATAGATTTTAAGGGGAGATTCTACATAAAAAAAATATGAAAAAGGGTTCTAATAAACCTAGCCCTCATTTTTTGCGAAATATGGTTTTTACTTGAAACGTGTACTACTTAACATACTTTATTGCTCTAGTTAATAACAATTCCTAATATGTTACTAGAAGTGGCAAAAAATGCATTGGAAAATAAGTTTAAGAGTGCAAATTTTAATAATTTGTCGTTTTGCCCCACCCAAGTATTTACCGTTAACTATTTTTAATTAAAAAATATATATAATATATTAAAAAAATGATCTAAACAAAAATTGTCGGATATTTCAAGATGCACCCTTATGCAAATAACCCGGTAAAAAACTAACGGGGGTGTTCTGTTACCATCCACTACTACCCTTTAAAATATCAGCCCGTGTACATTTATTGCAATTTACATTTATTATTTGACTGGACTATAAGGCGCTTTCGCCATAATTGCAAATTATTAAAATTATTTACAATTATGTCAAAGGCTGCTTGACGTACCCTAATAATTTGCAGTAAAATTTAAATGCTGGTTGTATAAGGGCTGTACCTAAAAGTTAATAAACCTGCTTATTACTTTATCATCCTTTTTACAGCTTTACAGCTAGAGTATTTTTTTTTAATTTCGATAAAAAAAATAAAACATCGGATTAAATACAAACGTTTAAAAAAATATATTTTCTAATCTATATACCTATAGATATAATTACACAAGATACTGAGAATTATGCGGGAAAACTGTTGTTGGCTGAAAATAATTATTTCCTTTGACAACAAACTTGAATAAAAACAGTAAATTATTCCCGATTATTCAAAGAATAGCGTGTAATTCAGAAGAATATTTTTTAACGATTTAAGTTTTTTAACATGTCAGACTAACTTTTATATTTTTTTCATCGGAAAATGATAAATGGTATTTTTATAGGCATTTTTTAATTTTTAATTTAATGGTCAGAAATACCGTTAAATGATTAGAAAACGTAAAAAAATATTCAGTAATATAGTATAATTATTATAAAATAAATAAATAAAAAAAAGGGGGCCGTGAAGTTTTTGGTTTGGATGTGTAATACTTCACTGAAAACTATGTAATGCTTCTCTAAAAACTGGAAAATATTAAAAATTATAATATTTTTTATTGGCAAGATTTTTTTAATCAAGGATTTTGTGCCAAATTTTAGCTGAAAACAATAAAATTAGCCCTTTACTACCTCATTTTAAAGTTAAAAAAAATTAAAATAACATAAAATTTTCAAATGGTGGTGCAATTTTTTTAAGCGAAAATTTGGCACAGATTTCTTTTTTTATTTTTAACTACATTAGGGGCTTAAAATTGTTAAAAAATCCTGTGTTTTGAAGTATCCTAATCTAGCTATATAAATATTAAATCTATTATTTTATAGGTTTTTAATTATACTCTAAATAGTATCCACAGGACTAAAATCTTATCTATTGAGCGTTGTTTTGCTCTAGCCATTACAAATAATTATCCCTTTTGCCCCTTCGGTGGCAATTGGCACCACTTGGGGGCAATTAAATTCATCGTAGTAATTTATTCTTAAAATTATATGTCATTAGTTGGACCTTTTAAAGTTGGTAGACAGATAGATAGATAGTAGATAGTAAAAGTATATTTCCTATTCTATCGTGTATATAAGGCTTTAAATAGCTTTTATAAAACAAATTATTTATATAATAATAATAATAATAAAACTAATTATTTATAATAATTATATCTGTAGGAAACAGACCGTTATATTCTATAAATTTATTTAATAAATAGAACATCTAGTGTAATATTTTGAAATAGATTTTACATTTTTGAATCCTTGTATCCCTCCAGCATTATTTACATCTAACACGATATGTACATTGTAATGCAGAAAGGTTTTTCATAGAATGTATTTTTTACAAGTAATTTATACTTTTATATTTTTAACATACAGGGTGATCCATAACTGGCATGCCAAAATTTAAGAGGTGATTCTAGATCCAAAAATATAAAAAAAGTTCCTATAAAGGTTGGTCCGGAAATGAGCCCTAAGGGATCTAGGGCCCTTTAAAATTGTAATAAAAATAAGGTTTTTAATTAATAACTCGGGTACCGTTTAAGCTAGAGCGGCGAGCTTTTGCATGTATACTAGTATTAATAAGGGCAATAAGTTTATGTTAATTAATTTTTTTAATTTATCCAGAGGCGTGCCCAGACGGACAAAATATATGAGGCTTAAAACATTTTTGCCTCAAACTTTTCTATGTGTATGTTTTTTGGATTTGTTGTAAAAAATATAGATTTCTAGAGTAAAAATACATATAAAATATCATATAGTGTAACACTGTAGGAGCAACCGTTATCAAAAAAAAATGCAATTAAGAGGAAGTAACATTTTGTGCCACCAAAAACGTTACTTTTTAAAAGGCTATTACTCCTTTAATATTAAATTTAGGTGTTTTGGTGTATAATACTTTTTTGCTCAGTTTTAAATGAAGAATCACCCTGCAGCATTAAAATTTTATTGGTGCTTTTTTTTGTTCCCCATTCAATACGTCATCTTCGAAGGGCCGTAGCTCCCTTAGGGCTCACCTCTTAAATTTCGGTACGCGAGTTCTGGAACAGGCTGTATAAAAGTATTGAAATACAATTTTTTTTACAACATTTTTCTTTAAATATTTTGTAATTGTAGAGGCTTCAAAACAAAAAAAAAAAAAAAGATTTTTTAATATAAAATGAAAGAAAGTAAAAAGAAAAAATATATATATATATATTTTTTAATTTTATCTAATTTAAGACCAAATTTAATATCCATGCGCACTTTCAAAAGTATTTTCAAACTATAAAAATATAGTTGTTTTACAGGTTTTAAAATGTTATTCAAGAAAAATCGATTTTCCAAACACAAAAAATTCAGGTCTGAAGGGGTTAAAGTACAGCAAAGGTACTAAAAAATGCCCATTCGGGAAACATCCACCGAAAAATTCGCCAGTCTGACAGAGCGCGCTGCAGCGACGTGTATCTGGTATAAAACTTGTTTTGTTTCTCAAAAATTACAAACCTGAACTTGTTCGGAACGTGCGCAGGTGCAACTAAATACTGCCTATTTGCAACTGCGCACGTTCCAAAAAAATTCAGAAAAGCGATTTTTAAAAAACGATTTAAAAAAAAAATACAAAAAAGCTAATAACTATTTTTTTACTGTGTAAGTTATAAGGATTACCATTATCCATTTGATTTCCTTGTGATCTTCAGAAATAAAAAAATACAGGTTTCCGGTTCTCAGCGAGAGTGTTTGCGCTTATCGTCCCTTCTGGATCAGCCCTTGTTATTGCGTAAAAGAAAATTAATAATTTCCTTATCAAAGGTGATGCAAGTAATGATGTTTAAGTGTAAATTAATTAAAAAGCCTACACTAAAAAAAATTGTTGCTCTTCATTCAAGGACATTGATTTTGGTTCAAGAAAATACCAGCCTTGAAACAAGAGAATATAACTTTGAACATATACAAAGACACGTGTCCTTGGTTCAATGAATCCGTTTTTTCTATGAAAAACATGCATTCACTTGAATTATTTCAATATATGGTTTGTGTTTCTCTGGGAATTTTTTTTATGACAAAAGTACATTTTGTGGGGTGAAGCAGATCACTGTATGTTTTAAAATACGTAGTAGTAGTATTAAATTTTTGGGTTGGCCAAAGCCAGACAACTAGCCTGTCAACCCTTACAATCCCAGCCATTTACTAATTTGAGTCCTCCTTGAACCTGCCCGTCCATTCAATAAAGATCAGGATATTGGCCAAGGGGAGATCTCTTAGTTCCTCTTGGTGGAGTCTTTGAGTTTCACCCCTATGAATGGGGGTGAAGCGGATCAATATTTAATAAAGAAAAACTGAAAGAAATGATGAGCTAAATTTTTCTCAAAATAGTAAGCTTATAAAATAATTTTCTTTTTTACATTTCTTGTTTAATAGATGCATTGAAATATTCAAAGAAAACTGATATTTTTTATTCGCTTCACCCCAGATTACGGTACCGTTTTAAACTACTGAACGATTGTGCATATTTAAAACCTTTCGAAATTTTAGTAATTGAATACCAATATCCAAATGCCCCGATTTTTTTATTTTTTTACACATAAAATGTACATTTAAATATAATTTTACTATTTTACTATTTATAACTTTTTTAGTGTGTCATAAGTTTGTAACATCACTGAAAATCACTGCGAAGTACCCACATTCATTAAATTTTCTGCAACTCTTAACTTAAATAAGCAGGAAAACATTTTGTAGCTTAAAAGTTACGGCTTGTTTTCATTATAATGATTAACAAGGCGTGAAGATATGTAATGCTTCGAGTTCCATGGTATACTCTTTACAGTGGATGGCATACTGCGTTTTTTCTTGAGCCACTCGGAGAAAATCGTTTACGCAATCGTCCGTGTAGACCTTTAATTTTACGAAAAAGGGTATTAAAATTACACATTTTGACAAAACTCCATGTCAATCGAGGTCTACACAGACGAATGTGTCAACCTTTTTCTTACAGTGTTTACCTTCCAAAATATGATTCCTTTAGGCTCGAGCACGCACTTTATTTTGTGTTTCGTTTTTTATACTAAAATAAGAATCCGTATCGAATAAGCGAGAGTACTTTCTAATAAAAAAATAAAATTATTATGATTATTAATGTTTGTTATTTTATTTTCTATATATATCGCAGTAAATAATTTTTTACATTTTGGAGATCCCTCTCCGATAGAAAGACCGACAGACAGACCGACAGAAATAATTTTTTTGTTGCTTATTTTGATTTTTCTTGAGATTTTAGAAAAAAATAAGATGATTTAGGCAAAACAATTTTTTTCTTCTATCACAATACTTTATAAGAAGATAAAAAGTGGAGTTTGTAAACTCCATATATAAATGGATTTATTCAAAATTTATAAAAATATTTCTAGGAAAAGGTTTTCTAACAATTTGAAGTTTGGACTTTTCCTTCTATTTTCAAATTTGCGCCCCTATAAATTTTAATTTTTGAAGGGATTTTTTTCGTCTTTTTGATATTAAGAACCTGCTATTTCCTAAACATGTCATATCGATCGAGCATTCCGTTCTTAAGTTATTCTGCGTACAAAAAACGTGTTTAAAAGACGGACAAACAGGCGGAATTTTTTGAAAGTTATTGAAACTTTAATAAAAAATATTTTAATAAACAAAATTGATCTGGCATAATTTTTCACGATTTTTAAAATTTGAAAACAGTCGTATAATACTCTTCCACCGCTAAGTGCTGTGAAGAGCATAATAAAGAACTATTTACCCCCAACAAAGACCGCATTTAATTTCGCGTTTTAACGTCAGATGCAGCGTTGAAATTTGTGAGAAATAAAAAGATTTATTCTTTTTTATTAAATTAATTTTAATTCAGAATCACTTATTCTTATTCTTCAGTAGTTTTAGTAGTTATATTTCTTTTATAAACACAAAAAACAAGCGATTAGTTAATTAGCTTCGCTTTTAATTAAGACACGAAATTTTATTAAGGTATTTTAGAACTGTTCAGAGATAACAAAAAATATATACAAGAAAATTAAAAAAAAAATGGCATAGGATAGGAAGGAATTAAAAAATGCCTTAAACCAGTCTCAATACTGCACACAGAAAAATATTGTCTTAAATCAAGAATATCAAGTATTCTTTTCATTATATAATTGAAGAGAATATATTCTTCTTTTATGCATATCAAATTCTTATCCTTTGATATTTGAGAATATATTCTCCTTTCAAGTATACCATATTCTTATCCTTTCATATTTAAAGCAAAATTTTGATTTAAAGGAGAATATATTCTCTTCGTTATATCCAAATCACACATTCTTGATTTAAGACAATATTTTTTTCTGTGTGGTAACAGTTACCAATGGTACACATCAAAAATGTATTTTTTAAACGAACAATACTTTAACCATATAGTATACCCACCCAATTCAACAATTAATTTGATTTAACAATACCGCATGCTTGATTTAACCATCTTATGTTTAATTTAAGTATACTGTGGTTAAATTGATTACAGCGTAGGTTTCTATATCCGTAATCATACCATATAATTGCGTATAGGAAAATGTGCTATGGTTAATTCATCCATAGTTTAGTTAAATTAAACATTTAATGGTTAAATCAAGCAAATGTAACTGTTAAATAAAATTAGACGTTAGAAATAGTATTGTTTGTTCAAACATTTTTTTGGTGTAACTACACCGAAAAAATTAGCCGAGCAAAAAATTTACTTATCACTATACCAGGCCACAAAATTACTCACTACAAGTATTATGGTTAAAAACATAAAATAATTTTATCATGCCGTAAGCAATAAAGAAAATGAATAATGTTTTGTTTGTTTGTATATCATTTTTATAGCTTAATTAACTGTTTTAGACTAATTAAAATTGAATTTGTGCATGGAAGTTGTATATATCCGGGTTACCAACTGAACAAAATAATATTATTTAAAGTCATGCCTTATCACTTTATCCTTATATTTAACTAACTCTAAAACTATATATTTTGGAATTATATTAAAAAAATTGAAGCTGTTCCTGAAAAAATGTAATACGGGAACATTAGTTCATCTATTAGACATATCTTGTCTACTCTCTATAAATTCAACATATAAAATTTACTTTTTCTAGCAGGGATGTAAAAAATGCGTTTTTTTCCAAAAGTTTTTTTTTTTCAGAAAGTGCTGCCGTTTCATGTCCTTCTCTTTTGTTTTTTATCCGTTTTTATCCTTTTCTGTCCTTTTTTGTCATTTCCTTTTCTTTTATGTACTTTTCACATAATTAAGATGAAAACTTGATTAAAAAAACTTATGCTTATTACATCAACTAAAAATTATAAATAAACCTGTTTGATACAGAGTGATTCTGCATAAAAAACAAGGGAGTTATCTTTAAAGTGCTATAGTTGTTTTTAAGAATGAGGAAACTTGTTTGATAAATCACCATATAATAAATAGTATATTATTCAATGTATAATAATTGCTATTAATCAATGAGGGTGAATTTTGGGACACGAGCCGATAGGCGAGTGGCCTAATCACCCAAATGATTAATAGCTATTATACGCGAGTAGAATACTATACTTTATCCACGGCTTTTTAAAGTTAAAACGTTTTATTTTTACAGACCCTTGATTAATTGGTGGAAGGTACGCTTCCCCTTTAAAGAGAAGCTTCTTTAGGTGCTATTCACTGTAAAAAATATTTTCTGCAATTTAATTACCGGGCATCGGTGCAAAAATTTTAAAGTTAGTTAGTAAAAATTTTGCCGAATTTCATAACGTTATAAAAAAAAAACAATTATTTTGTTTTTTACATTACTGCTCCCAAGTTTCGATCACCTTGTAAGTTAAATTTAATCCATTTTGCACGTTTTTCATCGCTTGTCGATAATCGGCAAATCTAAGATTAACGATGTTATTAGGTTCAAACTGTATACCTAAATTGAGCAAATTTACATAAATGAATAGTATAGCAGAATGGAATTATAAGGAGAAACAATAAAATTTAATGTATTCTAAAACTAGATAAATACCATCAATAACAAAGATTTACTGTTTCATAAAGCAAAGTTTGGCCGTAGTAAAAGTTTATTAAATTCAGTGGCGGACTGGGTCTTGGACGCAGGATGACCAATAAATGAGCCCAAGGGCCGGGATAATTAGAACCCGTACCCCCTCCATAAACTGATACTAAATAATTAGGAAAAATTGAAAATTGCGAGGGGCAGGATATTTAAAAGAGTCCCCCTAAAAATAAGAAAGTTATGAGGGGATAAACATTAAAAAAATCAAAAATAGTAGAAGTTCTTAGATCAACTTCATTTTTTCAGGAAAACACTTTTATAAAAAGACCAATATTACCAAATTTATAAAAATACCTGCAAATACAAAAAAGTTATCAACTGTTAAAGAATATGAAAAAAAAAAAAAAATAGTAGGAAAAGTGCGATGAATGTAAATTTTTTAGGAAAAATTACATTTTTTAAAAGAGTCAATAATATCAAATTTTAAAAATATCTATTTGTAAACAAAAAAAATTATAGCGGGTGACACTTAAAATTTAAAAATATTCCAGTTTAATTTAATTAGATCTAACCTAAAACTTCACCAGGAAAAAGCTACTTGCTACTGCGAGGAGTGTACTATAGAATGCGAACCATTATATATCTTCACAGCTTGTTTCTAAATATATTTGGATCTAGGTCCGACCTGTCGACCTGGCCAGTCCGCCACTGATTGAATTGCTAATATCAAAATTAAACTAAGTGCAAACAACTCATCAAAATCAGCACGAAGACTTGTTTTTCAACTAAATACAGAGAAATATAATAATAATAATAATATTATAATCCGCACAAAATTTCCCTATAGTATAAACTAAGCCCGTATAGACTTTTAAAATTTGAAAAGGAACTGTAGGTACTTTAATTTTTTTTCTTATTTTTTTTTTCAGGTGAGTTTCTCAGTAGGTTGAGCGGTCTGTCCGGAATTATATGTAAGTATGATAACTTTTACTGGAGGCTGGGGCCGATTAAAAATGATATTGAAAATAAAAACCAATTTGATCTTTAGTTTTACAAAAATACACACGGAAAAATATTATCTTGAGATACTATTACCGTCTAGAAGGCCAAAAACAAAAAAAAATTCTATATATATACTTAGGATTGGTAAGTCTGAAACGAACAATTCAAAAAATTTCTTGAAGAGGAAGGTTTCGGACAGGGTAATTAATTTACCACCATTAATGAAAATATAAAAAAATGAAGAACAAGTGTGCTTTTTTCATAGTTTTTTCCTTGCTAAATTTTCTTTTTTTTTTCGCCAAATTGTGGCAAATTAGCCTGCGGGGCATGTTAATAAACAAAACGCGCTAAGATTTATTAAGATCGGTTCAGCCAATCCGGAGATTAACTGTCCGCAGTTTGAAAAAACTTCATTTCGAGAAAATCGCGTTTTCACATCTGCTTAGAGCCAATGCGCGCGCGCTCACTAAAAGTTGTCATATACCATTATAACTCTAGGATTTCTCAAAAATATTTTAGGACGCTATTTTTGATGGTCTAAGAAGTTGAAAATGTAAAAAAAATCGATTTTTTGAAAATTCTAGACGGTAATAGTACCTTAAATCAAGAATACGGTGATTTGTATATAACGAAGAGAATATATTCTTTTTTATTCATACCATATTCTTATCCTTTCATACTTGAGAATATATTCTTCTTTCAAGCATACCATGCTCTTTTCCTTTCATACTTAAAGCACAATTTTGCTTTGAAGGAGAATATATGCTCTTCGTTTTATCCAAATCACACATTCTTGATTTAAGACAATATTTTTTTCTGTGTAATTCAATTTTTAGTTTTAAACGATATATAAAATGTTGGCAACATCGTATCTCACTTTTAAAGAGAAATAAATAAACCTTTTAAAAAAAATCATTAAAATTAATTAATAAAGCAATTTGTGAACTGTCAAAAAAATACAAAAATCAAAAATGGTCAATTTGTACCCTTTTAACTTATTAATTGCTTATATCGCCACAAACAATGCCCTTTTATGGCTTTTGTACAGAAAATGCTCCGGTTTATGTAGTTAATAAATGTCTAGAATATATTTCCAGCTTGGGCGAGCAGAATTATTAATTTTAAAATACAAAGCACTCGGGGAGGTACATGACCAAAATATTTGACCCATTGAGTATAAATTCAATACATCCTCGCCATATTGGCTATTTCTGCTTTAAAAGGATATTTAACTAAAGTGAAAAATACTGCTGTCAACAAAATAACATTTTTTTTTTCAAAAAAAAAAAAAAATATATATATATATATATATATATATATATATATATATATATATATATATATAATATGTTCCACTTATCAAGCCTTTAGTTAAAAGCGTTCTCGAGTTATAGTGTTCTCAAGACCCAGACCGACATACCGACCAAAATACATACTGACAGACCGAAAATCATCTTTTTTGCAAGAAAAAAAAAATAATTTTTTTTTATTTTGCTAACGCAAGACACGTAAAAAGCAATGGTTCAAGGGTACGTCCATAAAGCGGGTCCAGGAATTTGTAATACTATATGACAAGGGCAGGGGGGTGTAGAGCAATGTGATGTCACAAAACAGTTAACCTCTAGTGTACCTTTTTATATTTTTTATGTATGTGAAGCAGAAAAGTACATTTTTTTTTATATAAAAATTTAACGTGACGTGACTTAAAAGACAGAAGAGGGGGTTAAATTCCGATATGACACTGAAAGGAGGGGAAGTCAAAATCGCTAAAAAATCTTGACACATTTTATGGACGACCCCTACAACAAAAGTGGAAGTTTTACCACCCCAGTGAATATCACGTAGAGAAAATAAGAATAAGAAAAATGTAAAAATAAAATGTATCCTAAGGTAAGTCAGAAATGTTTGGAGTATAGAGTTACATACCGCAATGTACTTTTAGACGTATTCGTCACGTTTGGTCTATTTATTTTTTATTTGGACACTTTTAACTTTGAGTTATAATAAAATATCTGTCTTGGATGAACAAGATGGCTTTCTCCTAAAAAAAACAATTTTTTCTATTTCTTAATTATTTTTTTTTAAATATACAGAGTTATTCAGAAATGTTCGAAAGTTTTAAGGGGTCATTCTACATAAAAAAATATAAAAAGGTGCTGCAAAAATGGTTGTAAATTTAATATATTTTAGAAATACGAGGTGTAAGGTCGTAAGAAAAATAGTATACGCACCTCGAGGCAAACCATTTCAGTGCACATCGAGTGCTGTGCCTCGCAAAAACGGCTCTCCGGTGCACTAAAAACTAGGTTCGCGTACTCGGTGCGTAATATATTATTCTTTTACGTATGTACGTAATTAGCTTATTTCTAAATTATAATTTAGAAATAAGCTAAAAATAATTATTAGTAATAAGTAATAAGTACTTGCAACTGTGAGAAGTATAATATAGATTGAGAATCATTATATATCTTTAGGGTTTGTTTTATAATTTTAATTAGGTAGGAACGAACAAAAATAAAATATACTCTAACTAGTTTACAGTGTTTAGTAAAGGATATTTAGTAAATACAATGTTTATAATGAATTCTTTGGTGTAATTAAAACGGTTATTATCATAAAACATTTTAAGTTAGGACTTGGTTATATACTGGGTGTCCACCAGGTTCTTGACAAGCTATATCTCCGTACCTACATTTTATTCAGAATTTTACTATAACTAAAAATCACTAACGGTTATGGCGGGTGTCCCACCAGGTTCTTGATAAGCTATATCTCCGTTATTTGAAAAGATTTTTGAAAAAATCGCTTTAAATGGGAGCCAAAGTTTTTATTGACATATTCGAAAATGCCCCCTGCTTACCCCCTTGAAACGACCCCCAACTTCTGTTTTTCAAATGGATATGAAAGTACATTTCATTCTGAATTGAACCATTTATTATAGGTGGTATTTTATACCTTTTGGGGCTTCAAATAACAATTATTATTTGCTAGAGACCTTTCATTTTGGAGTGTTACGCCCATGTTAATGGTATAGGAAAAAAGCGTTACAGGGGAGGGGGTCCAAAATGATCAAAATTTGCGTTACGTAATACTTGAACGTTCCCTTAAGAGTAATTAATGTCACTATTTTTTGTGGGCCTGTGTAATTGATTTGTGAGGTAATGGTCCCATTTTGTGATAATCACCCAAACAATGAATTTAACCGCAGGCATAATTTATTCTTGTGACGAACAGTTTTCATTTTACCGGAGTTCTACTCTTTTCTACCGTTCTGTTGCGGTTCTACAAATTATTATAACAAATTAAAATCATTTTATATATTTCAATGCTGTACCTACTCCACTTATTAAATTTTCTTCCACTACACTATGGGTCAGGAGCTCCCCAAAATTGGCCAAAAGTCCCCTATAGAATTCAGAATAATAAATAGGAGTATCACATTCTAAAAGTTATTGAATAAAATCCAAGGTCGCGCATAGCGTAAGGAATACCTAAGTAAACTATATTTATCCGCAGTCAAAAATCGGTTTTTTGGTGATATTTTTGTAAAAATTGGTATCTGGGGGTTTTAAGAATGCTGGAACTAAATCCATTTTTTAAAACTAAAAATTCAAAATGGCGGGTCCAAGATGGCGTCAAAATTTGGTGAATTTTAATGTATTTTAATAAAAATTTGTGTCTAAAAGTTTTCGGGGATGTTAAAGCTAAATCAATTATTAAAAAATTAAAATTAAAAATGGCGAAACCAATATGGCGGCAAAATTTAGTGTATTTTAATAGAAAATGATATCTAGGGGTTTGGAAAAGTGCTCCTTATTCAATGACATTAATTTTGGTTTAAAGAAATGCTAGCCTTAGAACAAGAGAATATAGCTTTGAACATATCGAAAGACACGTGTCCTTGGTTCAAGGACTCCTGTTTTTTCTGTGTAAAACTTTTTAAAATAATGAAAATAGAATAAAATTAAAAGATTCTCAGAATCAGCATTCGAACTATCAGTTTTTAGAATCCATGCAGTTTTAATTTTGCAATGCAGTGTTATTGAGTTTATTTTAGTCATTTGAACGCTGTATTACGCCTATTAATTTTACTTCCACTAATAATGGTAATTCAGACAAAAAATTGTATTTTATGAATCGCAGATACATAATTAAATTTTGAATTAATTTCAGTGCTGAAACACGATATAAAAATTAAAACAAACATATACAATATCAAATTTCCATAGTATAGACTAAAAAAATATTTTGGTAAAATCAGGTTTGTTATGACATAAGTAAAAATGTTGTATTTTAACTAAACAAAAATTTCAATTTATTTTTTTTTTCAACCAAAACCTGGGGAAATATTTTTAAACATAAGAGCTATTAAAACATTCATCTTACAGCAAAAAAAAAACGACATTCGATTTTTGCTACTTGGACTTTTTGACTATGCTTCATAAATATTACAATGCTATTTTTGGTACCGCACACTTTGTTTTTGTGTGCCTTTATTATATTTTATCAAACCCAAAGCAAAAAAATTGAAAAATCGTTTAGACGCAGAATATATCATAATAAAAATTTGAAAAAATGGGGAGATACTTGGGGTGATTATAAAAGGTTTTAAACGTATAACATACGTCGTATATCTTACCAAAATTTAAAATTACGTAAATTTTGCAAATATGGTTAGATTCAGGAAAAAACGGATCTCCGGGGCTACCCTAAAATATTATTTTGTAAACCTAAAAAATAAGGCATTTTTGAGTCAAACTACATATGTTAGAACTCCGGCGATCATCAAGTTCGCAATTCGGGTGAGATTTCTCCGGCTCCCTCTGCACCACCCTTTTGGATTCATCCCTGGTGGTAGCTGGCTATGGCGTTTGATACTAAGCATTCACCATGACTATATTCCCCGCGATAAAAAAAACTTTTTCAATTAATAAATCAATAAATTTTATTATATTTGCATTTTACCGAGAAAGAGGTGACAAGCAAAACTGTTTGTTCAAGTTTACTAAAGGCGAGAACTTAAAGTCCAGTCAAGTAACGGAAAATTTCTATGTTAAATTGAAATAAATGTACACGGGCTGATATTTTAAAGGGTAGTAGTGGATAGTAACAGAACACTCTGTTAGTTTTTTACCGGGTGATTTGCGTAAGGGGCGTTAAAAAAATAATTACAACAAAAATTATTGGATATTTCCTCTTTATGGTTATGGTTATATGCATTTTTATCGTAAGATGCATATTAAGCAACTCATCCCTAAAATTCAAGATAGCGGACACCCCTTACCCCTTCTAACAGGAATGTTCTGTTACTATCCACTACTACCCCTTAAAATATCAGTCCGTGTACATTTATTGCATCTTAGATTTATTATTTGACTGGACTATTAAGAAAGCTTTGGTTTTATTTCTTAAGAACCCTTTCTTAGCAAGTTCCCGCTTCCAACCTAGGAGTAGAGATTAATTTTAAGACTGTAAACAATAACTGAATTATGTGATAATATGATGTGAAACAACACAAGCCTACAAATTTAATTTTTTTAGAAAATAATTATGTTTTATTTAGGCTTTAAATTAGTAAAATCCTTTAGTAATTACCATAATTTTAACCAAAAAACGCTAAAATTAGGAGTTTCACCCTTACCCAAAAATTAATTAACCCTAGGATGCATACCCTAGAAAATATACACATACCCTGGGCCTAGGAGGCCTGAATATAAAAATTTGCAGTTTTAATATAAAATTAAACTATAATGTTTATGTTTTAATGTATTTTTATTTCTTTATATAATAAAAGCTCAACCAAAAATTAAACAAAACCCTGAAAAATATCTTAATAAATATCTTAAAATAATCAGTAAAAAAATACACAAAAAAATTTAGTCCTTAGAAAAGCAATTATTACAATTTTTGGTACAATGATCATTGCAAATATTATTTTTACAGTTTTAACAAGTAATTTTACTTTTTCTGCCCAATTTTGAAGGGCGGTACTGGTTGTTCGTCAGATGGTTTAGGAATTTCTATAAACTTACCCGTACTGTCGAAAACGTACCGTGAAAACAAGGATTTTTAGATCTCTTTAGCATATGAGGTATTGTGAACTGCTTTGCTAAATCCTTTAAAGATACTCTTCGTCTATGGCTTAGTTTTGGATTGTAAAAATTTGGATGTTCTATTAAAAAAAACAATAAATTTATTTGAAGCTAATACATCATTCACATTGTCCAATGTTTAGTTTGCCTTTTACAAGTATAGGTAGATAACTTTAAATTTTGCATAAATCTAACTAAAATGATTTACCAGCGTTTTTTATTATTTTTTATGATGAAAAATACATATTTACGGATACAGGCGTAACAGGCCCGGGGTATCTTAATATGGGTTACGATGGAAATGAACTTTTTATACCACATGGTATAAAATAAAAATATCAATTTTGCAAAAATCCTTTTAGAAATGCCTCATTTTAAGGGTCTGGAATAATAAATTTATTTTTCTGTAAGATACAGCTAATTATTTAACCTGCCGGGCATCGGAGGTCCGGGGTATGCATCCTAGGTGAGATGAGAAACAATATTAAATAAAAAACCGATTGGTGATATCTTTTCTTGAAGTGGAGTTATCATGTTTAAGGACAGAGAGACAGACGGATGTATTTTTTTACTGATTTCGACTAAAACGTCGAGAAATGTGAAGAAAACCTGGTCAAAAATGTTGACTCGTCAGCGATGATTTCAAGATTTAAGATTCAAGATTCAATGTATATTCTGCTTTAAAATTACAAATTTTTTGTACATGTCATAAAAAAATATATATCTATAAATAAATAATAATAAATAAGTACATAACTATTTAAAATCACATTTAGGATCACATTTTTTGATTTTTACCTTAAAAGGGGTCATGTCCATTTCCTTTAATTCATTTGGTAGTTTATTCCACATTTTAGGGTCATAATATAAAGTACCTACTTTAGATTTTTCTAATCTCTGAAAGTCTATACAAATATTACTTCTATTTCTAGTTTCATATTGGTGAGTATAATTATTGAAACTATTTCTGTTTGTTTTTACATAGATTAGGCACTCATAGATATACCTATTAGGTAAGGTAAGTATGTTTAACTCCTTAAACTTGTATTTTACATCAGCTCTGTACCCTAATCCTGACAGTACTCGGACAGCTCTCCGTTGTAACCCGAAAACTCTGTCAGCGTTTGGACAGTGCCCCCATGCCAAGAGCCCATATAATTTCAGTACATTGGCACTCTTAGTAGTAATAAGTGCCGATGTAATTTATTGAATTAATTTAATTTAATTAATATTTAATAATTTAATTAAGAAGGCAAGTAAATTTAAGCATTGATTCAACAAAAGCGTTCATCGGATCAAAATTAATTAAACCTTCCTTTCATGAAAATACTGAGTTCAGTGTTTATTCATTATCATAGAAGAGAACAGTTATTTTATTGCTAAGATAAAAATTACACTAGTCAACAAAAATAAATAAACTGAAAATGGTTCGTTTCCACCGCACTTAATTTCTCGCGAAAAGGTTTTGTTTTGTTGTTACCAGTCTACATTTATTTTCGGTGATTATAAATAAGTAGCCCTAAATGTAAATTTAAATGCGCCTTCGCCAAAACTGCAAAAAAAACAATATTTTACTCTCTTAGGTGATTTTTATGGGGAAAACCAATCATGACGTGTTGCTACGTTTGTAATTTGTCATTAACGTACAAAGTTTAAGCAAAATCGTAAGTGCCATTTTTAAGAAAATCTAGTTTTTCGATTTTTGTTTATTAGTAAACTACCCTTATTTCAGAAAGTAGAGGAAAATTAAAAAAAACATGACCCTAAATACCTTAGGCTTTAAGTTTGCTTTTGATTTGTCAAACGGTATGGCATGTAGGTCTCTGGATGGATGGACAAAGCGAAGGACGGACGAATGGACGGACGGACGGAAATCGAAATCGTTTTTTTGGAACGTAGATCTACCTTAAAACCGATAAATACACCAAAATCTAAAAGGAAGGAAGTAACCAATGTATGTTATTAATGTGCTGTCGCTGAATCCGAATCTGGTCCGTTTGTCTCAATCACCCTCAGTTTTTTTTAATAAAAAATACTTTAAAAACTTGCGAAAAATATATTTTTTAATTTTACTTTTTTACTTTTACCGCAAATTTAACCTATTTTACTAATTTTGGGTCACTGAAGAAAAAGCCCAAACCAAATCCAAAGTTGGGTTTTCTCCATCGCACTTATTGTATTTAATATTACAAAAAAATCTATTGTTGTGCTCTCTCAGTGTTGTAACCTGATTGTAACTAATATTTTTTGAAAGCGCTTTAAAGTAAAACAATAAATCTCTAATTTAGTGACCCTAGTCGACGTAGTTTCTATGGTTTCCCAACAAAATGCAAGGCCTTCTGCACTAGTTATACAATAAAAAGTGATCAAATTTGTGTGATTTTTCTTGAAACATAGATTGACAGTCCAAGAACAAAAAAAATTATTTTAGGAAAATTTGTGAATTGTATTGTTTAACAATCACATAATAGAACTGTCTGCGTTACAGTTGGTTACAATTGGTTTGGATGTCACTATGATCCGGTGGTCCACAGAGACAAGTATAACAACTCATTGTATATATATTTACTATGCATATATATTTCCATATAATATGCATATAAATGTGGGGAAACTCTTGATAATAGACCTTATATGTAGGTATGTTTTCGTCTAGCAACCACACAGAGAACAAATCATTTAAACTTTAATGGCATACTATCAAATCAGAGCCGGCCTTTGTATGAATCAAGCCTATAGGGGCGTTTTTCCTGTCCGAGTCGTAAAAATTATCAGCAAAAGTTTTTTTAGAAGTGAGGACCTTTTTTTAGTCATCAAAATTTTCAGAGGAGGGGTAAATTTCATTTTTGAAAACATTGGATTTATCGTCTTTTGATCCTACACGGCTCATATAAAATATTTTAAATTTTTTGAAGAAATTAAAAAATTTAAAACCCCATTTTCTGGCACCAATTGCTGCGAAGAGTACAATAAATTATTTAAAGAACATGGCAGAGAATTTTTAGAATTGGCCTTCGGTCAAACTGCATGAAATTCGGATGTGTTTTAGATCTTGTTATCCTGATTAAATTCCTTTTAAGGAAAAATCATTTTCATGACTAGGTTTTGTGTTTTTCATACTGAACAATGTAAAAAAACTAGGGTGAAATTAGATTACTACTGTGCTAAATTTCTGCTTAAAAAAATAAAATTCCACCCACTTCATTAAAAAATTGGAAACAAAATTAAAATTATAGTTTTTTTTATAAGGCACGATTTTTTTTAATAAATTATATCTGGCATACTATAGAGTGAAAAATACAAAATTTAAATATGTGCTAAATTTCAGCGCAAAGAAGAGAAATTTGTCATGCAAAAAATTAACTTTTATATATTTTTTAATCGAAAACTAGACTGTGACAAATTTTAGTTAAAAAAATTTAAATTAGCCCCCTCCCACTTCGTTTGGACTAAAAAATATGAAAATATTTAAATTTTAATTTCCAAATAAGGTAGGTGGATGTCAAATTTAGTTTTTTTTTTAGTTGAAATTTGGCGCAGGTTTGTATATACATTTTTTTTTCAATTTTTATATATGAATCACTTTTTTTACATAAACATACCATATGGTATTTTTCACAGCATGAGGGGGACTCAAAAACGTGTTATTTGAAATGCCTTATTAGACCATATGAATTAAAATTTAAAATAAAACTTTTTAAAAACTTCCATTCAAAATTCTAGTAAATTAAATATGCATTTTTATAACGCAATTAAAATTAAATATTAATTAAACTTTTTCTGAAAAATTAATGTTTTAGTTTTTAGTTTAACATTCCTATTTGGTTTAAATTATATCATTTCAGCTGAGATTCATTAAAATTTCGTTTAACCCTTTAACGGCTAATTCTTCGGGGCTCAGAAGTATAAAAGGCTTAATATTGCTCACATTACAAAATTATTTTTTTTTAAGTTGCAAAATATTTTAAAACATTTTCCTTTTTAGTACAAAGTTTAGATTTCTTAAATTAAAAAAGGCCAAAATGTAAATGTTTATACCTAGATCCGCTAAAACAATAATTATAATTATTAATTTGTCTTAAGTTGGTCCTTTGAAAATAGATTTTCTAGAATGCCCCCTAAGTTTGTACTTAATTATGTAAAAATGTTAACCAAATTTCAGGTCAAGAGCTCAACGTCAGAAATGTTTTAAAGTTTTACGCATTTTTTCCTTCACATCCTTAAAAATACCGGGTGTCAAAAGAAGTATTGCTTACGAATTATCTCCGTAACTATAAAATATGACTTTTTAAAATTTACAGAGATTGTATGAACCGTAAATACCCCCATTTTGGCATGGTCATTATAAAAAATATCACTTTTGGTCTAAGCGCACTGTATATTAATTTTCCTATAATGAAGATTGAAAAATATACCCGAGATCTGTAAAGGGGTAATTAAACTTGCATTCCATTAGTCCAAACAAATTTTGTTTGATATCATGTAATCTCACACTCGCTCACCACAAATGCATAGTGATGATGTTTACTAGCATTTATAGTACATTGGGGTGGACCTTATTTTCTTTTACTGTTTAAAAAGGCCTGTAAAAATTCAAAAAATTTATTTTTTTTTATTTTTGGTAGAATTTATCCTTATAATAAAAGTAATTTTTTCTAAAAAAAAAATACGTTAATCAGAATTTTCTTTTTTTCGTTTTTTTTTTTAAGTTTAACCTCCCATAACTTTTTTGTTTTTGGGGGGATTACTTTCAAAAACAATATGGATCTTGCCCTCATAGAACTTGATTTTTCCTGTTATAGTGTCTATAAAAATCGTGACATCGGACAGACGGACATTTGAAAAAAAAAGTTGCTTATTTTTTCATGAAACTTTGTATCCAAGAATTTTTTGTCTAGGGCGATTTTTGATTTTTTTTTGAAAATTCGAAACTACCGTATAATATTATTTTAGCTCTGGCGCTGTTAATAATAAATAATATAAAGACTTATCACCCCTTATGGACTGATGACGCTTCTTGGAAGCTTTTGTTTCTACATGCCTAATTTAATTAAACTTCAGAAAACATGTATATATACGAATGAAGCATTAAATATGTTCACGAATTGTTTCAAATTTTAATGAGTTTACCTATATTGTTTAAATTACTTACTGAATTGGTTATAATATTAAAGACTACAGGGGAAAAATAATTAATATTGCAAAACTAAAAATATTCAGGAAACGAAATTGAAAATTTTTCATATTAAAAATAATATAAAAAAATATTTTATATTTGATATATTCTTTGGAGTATAACGGGCGTCCCACTAGGCCCTTGACAAGCTTTATCTCCGTTATTTGAAAAGATATAAATTTAAGCAAAAAATAGCGTAATCTAAGCCAAGCAAAAAATAGCGTTAAATGGTAGCCAAAGAAGATTTTATTGACATATCCGAAACCGCCCCTTGCTTACCCACCCGCTTAAAAACACCCCCAACTTCTGTTTTTTAAATAGTACCCTTATTTTTTACTGCATTCAAATTTATTTGTAAACACCTGAGTGCACTTCACGCTCCTATAAAATAACATTGCAAGAAATGCGACTATGATCATTTTTTCGTGGTACGCTGCGACTTCTCCATAAAACAATATTCTTTTAAAGGCTCATAAAAATTACATAAATTAACTTTTTGCAAATTCGCTTTTGCCAAATGTTGGAAACCATTAAAATAATTTTTGAAAAAATGCGACTGATCGTTTTTGCCCTGTAGTCCATATAATATTATATAAAGAGGTAAAGCTTAATAAGGGGTTAGATGCCATTTTTGTCCATATGCATTGTTTTGCATGAAATCGATAGTATTACGATGTATGACTGATACCTCAACTAAAAAAGTCAAATTAATATAAATATTGCAGCTGAAAATTATAAAATGGGGTGGTTTATTTTTTTTACTCAAAAATCCTTATATCTTAGTACTTACTTAGTACTAGTGGGTCCATAAAAAAATAAAAGGGCGGTTTTAAGAGATATTTAAATAAGCTTTTTTGGTTTGTCTAAAATATTTTTATACGATTATTAATAAAAAGTTTTCAAACATAGTTATAATTTTTGAAATACTGCCGACATATTAGATCAGCCATTTTTAAATTTATAACTTTAACATCAGATTTAGTTTAAGTGATAATAAAAACCCCCAAGTACTAACCTTAGTAAAACTGTTATAATTTTTAAATATACGTCTGTCATATTGGATCCACCATTTTGAATTTTAAAATTTTGACCACAAAAAACTGTAAAGTGTCTTTCAAAAACAAAATCGATTTTTATGGATTGATAAACAAGTACATAACTTGCACCTTGTTATCTCTCTTTTTCTCTTAACTTATGGTCCTTCTTAAGGATAATTAGCCAGCTCAATATGTATTATTCTTACCGATTCACTTTGCAGTGTGTCTGCGCAGGAGCTAGCATTTACAATTCATAAAAAGTTATCCTCGCATGTTCATTGTTTCCAATATAGCAATAACAATATACAGTTTATATTATACACTATTAAAAAAAAATAAATTATAAATATTTACGATTTACTTTAAACTATACTAATAAAATTATACTTTCACGGCAAATTACTAATAAAATTAATCGATCCTGGGCATATTAATAATAGCAATGTTGTTGCTGGATAGCCATATCGGCTCCTCCTAAACGGTCTTTGCTGGTCAAACAACTTCCAAAGACTAATTTTGGATTTCTTAAATTGTACGTATACAATTACACAGTACCACACAACTATTGAATTTTAAATATTGTTTTTTAAAGTTTTGTTTCTCCTGAAAAATGGAGTCAATAGCGTTTCACCCCTTATGAAAATATTACTCTTATGTATAAGTTTGTTGTTAGAAACTAATTTCAAGTTATTAATATACAATAACGTCAAACTAATTATTAATTTTGATATATACCAGTTGTTTCAGCTAATAGGCTTATTATTAATAAGTTATTAAGAGTATCATCTAAAATAAACCAATAAACCATAAATTAAAAAAAATATATTTTTTGACTAGTTTTTTTAATGGCAAACTATATATTTTTAAATATTCTAATAAACATTTTATTAAGCTGATTTAAAAGATATATAATGTTTTGTTAGTAATTTTCATCATCTAGAATAAACCAAAAAAATGTATCCCATTGTCTCGCAGAAACAAAAAAAAAAATATTATTTTTTAATGACGAACTATACATTTTTAAATATTCTAGATTTTTATTACGCTGATTTAAAAAATATATAATCATTTGTTAGACTGTAGTAGTATACGCCATATACCACTACCACATGTATAGTAGTAAAACTTTTTTGTATAATATACACAATTTATGTATTACATAGGAGAATTAGCTCAGCGGTCTAAGGCATCGATATAGCATTGACACTGAGCTAATGATCGTGAGTTCAAACCTCACTGGCGCCGATTGCCTTTTTCAGTTAATTAATAATTGAAATTTGGCGAAGGCGTACTCCCTAGATATATTGGTTCAAAAGTCAATTAAAGCCGGTGGTTCCCTCTACTACTAGCCCACACAAGTACTGGACTTAGGGGATGCTTAATTAAGTAGAATAGTACGAGGTTAAAAATTAACATAAACATAAACATAAACCATACCACGCATCGCGATGTGATAATTTATACCGTACAATATACAGCCTTTTAAAATACAACTCTAAAGGTTGATTCACCCAACCATTAACACTAAACTAACTAGGAATTTAACCAATAAAATAAAATGTTTCCAATAATTCTATTAATTTATTAATTCTGAATTATTGTAGTGTAAATGATTGAAAACCATCTATTAAATGGTATTAAGTAAACCATGTTTGTTTAAAAATAGAATACGTTTTG